>OX457030.1:7155599-7611755 GCA_949752745.1 Protula sp. h YS-2021 | reverse complement strand
TTTTATAACATGTTTTCTGTTGATATACTAGTATCTCGCTATTATAAGTAATATATTTTTACACATGCAGATACATTAAGTAGACATCTTATTTAAATATATTTGCTCATGATATTAAAAAATGACGGTAAAAGATAACACATAAAACTTGGAGAAGTTCGTTTGCCTGTTTTTTTTTTTTCGAGTTGATGTCATAAGAGGATTGCCTTCTTCAGTAAAGCACGCATTTGTGATTGGTGCAGTAAATAGGTCAACCCGTGTATGCAAGCAAGAGCGAAATGATTTGTCCGTATAGTTTTGGACACTTAAGCTTCTGTCCTGACTATGTGCAATGCACACTCGAGACCTTACACCTGTTAATAGTTCTTTATTTTATCGTCACGTGCAGTGACTCGTCACCGACATACAAAGCACATATTTGCTTAACATATAGAGTGCAACCTCTATGGTTATCATGACTGTCCATGATTCGGGGGGAGGAGGGGGGGGGGGGTCGGGTACTCATGTACCAGCTGGCTATCATGACCATCCATGACTTTTGAAAACGACCCCCTAAACCAGGAGTGCTAAGTTTAAAACAATACCCCCTTTTTATTCATACGTGGAGTGCAGGTCCGAAAGAAGCCCCGTTTTTGAGAATGAAAATTACCCCCTTTTCTAAGGAAATTGGCACTCGGCGCGGACCGCGCCTGTCCTCAAAATAACCCCGCTCCCTTTCTCTGCATTATTTTTCTTTGTACGGTGACACACACCAAGTGCTCCCCCCGCCCCCTGCTTCCGTCACACCTGCTCCCCTCGCCTTACCCTACAGCTTTTTACAATAACAAAAAATTAAATTATAAGCATATTGTGTTTCAGTTTCTTTTCAAGCTGTGTCAGTGTTAGACATGTTTGCGTATTGAGCGTTGTGGACATCTTGTAATGCAGTCTCGTCGCGGAGCATATCCACATTCTGGTATATACTGACCGCGCTGTCGTCATTTCTTTCCTCTTCATGGATGTCCGAGGACTCGGTTACGCTGGACTGCAGCTCCAGGTAGGGGTTCATATTCACTGGCTTCGCGTGGCTGGTTGTGGCTGTGGAATGTGTATCTGTGGTCTGATGCTGAACAAGGTCATATGGACCGCTCAGGTTGTCGTAAATGCCTGACGGCGGGTTGATGGCGTTGTTAGGACAGTCATACCTCTCTTCTTCTGGTTTTCCTGGCCATATTTTAACAAAACTATCCACTTAAATTTTCATAAATTTTTATTTATGGAATTTGGTAAATTTTTTTCCAGTACACTTTCAACACATTACATTATTGAACCTTATTCACCACAATGTAAACGTCAGCACTTCACAAATCGATATTTTACACATAAGTAAACAACATTGATACGGACAGAAATAATCTCACACTAATACACTGAAAACCTAAAGCGTTTTAAAGTTTGTATTTTCAGTTAAATGTAGCCTAATTTGGAAAAAAAAGTACAGCCAAAAGTGTACTTACCTTGCCTGTTGAATTTGATAGTAAGGCGCTGTGTGTATACAAGGCAGCCAATCACAGCTACAGCGGCTATTACAAGTATAGTTATCACTATGGCGACGATAGCCCCAGCACTGACTGCAATCAATAAACATTATATATTAATATTTACAGAAACCTTGAAAAGAAAATCGATAAGTGGACAAAATAACAGTTTTGTTCTGCAAAATTAAATTCCAGAAGTTTAATATGATATGAAACTTTTTTGTTTGTTTTAGGGGGATTTTATTATGTATATTCGAGTATGTCCTGCGTGGATATATATATAGCAGGGGATGGTTACAATATATTGTATATTAAGTTTATTTCACTTACAAAGCTTTACATATTTTAGCAAACAACCGACGTCTTTTTTGGTCAAAAAAAGGTTGTATTTTGGTCGCGACGACTTCACAACCATATTCTGACCTATTACCCTAAAACCCGACTTTATTCCGACGTCGTTTTTCTGACGTCATTCCGACGTTGCAAAAAAGACCAAAAAGCGATGAGTATTATTATCGCTCACTGGAAATGGAAGTCATTTTGAAAAAGACGAAGAAAAAACGTAATTTTTACATGAAAATTTTAGAATTTTGATGGCGCGTCGGTATTTTTCTTCCTAGATTGTAAAAATTTACATGAAAAATGCTTTCGTATGTATTTCACAACAGCAGTTGAATAATTAATTATCTATTAATTATATAACTCTAGTCAGTTTCAGGTCGGAATCCGACGTTGGTTCCAAGTATATATACAACCTAAAACCGACTTAATTCCGACGTCGGATTTAGGTTGGAACCCGACGTTATTCTGACGTTGAAAACCCGACGTCGGTTCCATTTCATATACAACCAAAACCGGCACATCAGTCCGAGGCCGGAAACGTCGGGTCACGAAGTCGACCCGACGTCATTCTGACGTCTTAATGTTTGCTGGGTAAGTGCCGTAAATATGCAATATCATAACCCAATTTCATACGTTTGAAAAGAATACCAAATACTTCATCCGTTAAATCAGACAAATCTAAAGTCCACATAATGATACATTTTACAATTTTACTGTATTCATATTATTTACAGGCGATGTGTTTTCGATTGCATGCAACTTCGTTATTGCTCAACAGCCAACCTCTACCGATGTTCTACCTGTTGTGTATCTTCCGCAACTTCTAAAAATGTCCATCCACTCTGTGTTTATGCATAAAGGATAGATCCTCTCAGAGGTCATCTGTTTTATAACAACGCATGCCACTTACGCGGATCGTAAATCTCTGTAACTACTACAACTTCCGGTGCGACAGCGTCGTTGCGGATGCCATTTTCGTAAACAAGCAATTGTACCCTATAGTCTCCCGTCAGATCATCGTCTATAAAAGCAACTTGCTCTTCTGCAGCGTCCACACCAGGGTCATCTTCTAGGGGATATAATTTCTCTTTTCCTGTAAAGATATGAAACAATAATAATATTGATAATAATAATAATAATGATTGGGCAAAATTAAGTTGGCCCACTGATGTATAATAGCGTTCGATCAAATGTTGGTTGAGCAACATTCGTTGGGTATTTGGCAACGCCTAAATAATAGTGCTGGCGAATATGCGCAGGCTCATTGTTGGAGAATGGTACTAGGACGGCGTTCCATGCCATTATCGGCTCAGTTTGGACTCAATTTTCGCTCCCCGGAAGCGCAGCCATTCGCAGTAAGCAAAAAAAAAAAAAACTGAAAAGATCTAAAGCAAAAGCCCAAGGGTATCTTATATGTGTCACCGTGCGTCTAAAAAGTAACACGTAGAAGGCGGAGTAATTTTGAGGCCAGTTGAGGGCCTCGTGGAGTGCCAATTTCGTTAAAAATGATTTTATTGATTACTTCAGGTTTCCTGCAAAAGAGGGGAGGAGTTATTTCAAAATTTCACTCCGCGTTTGGTTGAAAAAGTAGGGTTAGGGTATTATTACCAAATTACCAAATTATTACCGTTTTAAAAAGTTATTGATAACCAGTGCAAAAGTACAAATTTTGAGGGCGCAGTGGTGGTTTTGAAGGCAGTGTGAAAAATATTTACATTTTCTCTGAAACTATTTCATAGCAGTAACTGCGCAAATGAAGACGTCATAGTTAGATCAGAAGTTTAGTAAGTTTGCGACACCATGCCAAAGATTGACCAACTTTTAATCAGTAATTGCGCTAACAATGCATACTTTTTTATGCTAATTGCACCAATGCGTTGCATACATGTAACCCGGTGAACAATACTTCGGTGGGCCAATGATGAAATATAACCGAAACCCAATGAATTCCTGCTTATGTGCATGTTATCTAGGGAATTTGGTAAAATAGTCTACTGAAAATAGATTACCGCTTGGAGTTCCAGGAAGCCAGTAAGACACGCGCACCGTCACCTACATGAGACAATAAATGGCCAGAAGTATTCATTAATGTTACATTTGGAAATTAAGGCACTTAAGGCACACACCAGAACTGTTCCTCTCTGTTGACATATAACATGCTTTTTCTATAGCTTAGTCCAGCATTTAGATTGTTGTTAAGCATTATCTGTGAAGTCAGCATTAAAATTCACAGTGGTTGTTCTGGTTTGATAAACATACACTTGACAGTTATGATACTTGAAACATACAAATTGCTAAGAGCAAGTTATTAATAATATATGACACTGGTTACTTATATTATATTAAAGGGTTATGATATCAGTCTTATATTTGTTTCTTTAAATTAAAAAAAAAGATTTATTATTAGGTTCAGTTTTAGCCCACTACAGATGATAATTATAAATATAATTATATATGTTACAGGCAATTTGTGTATTCAGGCAAATCGTGAATTGCCTGAAATTTTCAGGCAATTCGTGAACTGCCTGTAGGGGTCAGGCAATTCGTGAATTGACTAAAATTTTCAGGCAGTTCGTGAATTGCCTGAAATTAGGGAACAGTTAGTTCACGAATTGCCTGAAACATGTTTTATAAGAGGTGTTGAACAAGTTTTGATGTTTCTTCTGTTTATTGCTACATTTCATAGGCAGTTTAAAAGCAATAGTTGCATGTACGTTCATATTTACATCAATCGTACATCAGAAACTCAGTTGACAATTATTTTTTATCACAAAATTGCATTCGTCTACTGGTTATTTGAACTAAAAATCTCACTCCGTTAACAATCAGTTTCATGATAAAAGAGCACTCCGCTGCTTGTTAATTGCAATTGTAACAAGTAATTAGCGTTTATCTTTACGTCAATAGTAAATCAAAGAATCAGCTTGCATGCATTTTACCACGCACTCAGTTGCATAATAGCACTGCACTCCGATGCCCGTTAATTGCAATTGTATCAAGTAAAAGGCATAACAGCATACTTAAATAGCGGTTACATCAATTTATAATTGCAATTCTAAACCGTACACTCCCACAACCGATTGGATTGTATTTAATTATAGAGTTTTATTTGGAATTAATTACATCCCTCAATTTTCTTGCAATTCACCCGGTTGGAAATAACAGACCCCGTTAAAATCTTTAATTTTAAATTAATCACAAGAAATTAAATTGTAATTTTTAGGCCTGCTTTCAAATAACGACGGTATTTACTTGTTGTTACTTTCATAGTATAAGACCTAAACCTCGGAGTAACTTTGAAGGAAAGTGATAGGCCACTTCATTGATTCCCTACTCCGGTGAGAAACATTATTGGCAATTGATCTATTCCGGAAATTGGAGCCCAGACAATGTTTTACTCTGGCCATAATTGCAATTATGAAACATGGTCTGGTAAGACACGTATACTAAGATCACCTATTATATTTCCCCAAGTACATGCCTTAATTGGAATTATTTCGGTTATAAAGAAAGAAATTAACAAATCTGGCTCTGTTAAACGCTTAATATTTTGATACACAAATTGCCTGAAACGTCTTTAGGCAATTTGTGAACAAGGAACCCTTAAATTTCAGGCAGTTCGCGAACTGCCTGAAAATTTTAGTCAGTTCACGAATTGCCTGACCCCTACAGGCAGTTCACGAATTTCCTGAAAATTCCAGGCAATTCACGAATTGCCTGAATACACAAATTGCCTGTAACATATATACATATATATATAATTTTATTGTATTCTAATTATAGTTATTAATAGATTCAGATTCTATTTGCAGCATTTTACTTCTATGTTATTTTCTTTACAACCTAAGCTGCCATGTTGTTTTAGTACACGTTTGTTATGTTAGAGCAGTTTAATCTTACTAAATAATTGGATTTGAGGGAAGTATTAACTGTATCTTGCTCATAAATCCACGTGACTGTCATCTGCTTGCCCTTCACCTTTGCCTCATGCATTATTACAACAGGCTGCTCTGCATGGTCAAACAAAAACATGCATTAGACTGCAAGGTCAACAACATGTATGCATTAGTGTGCAAGGTCAAACAAATACATATACATACTGCAAGGTCAAACAAATACATGCACTAGACTGCAAGGTCAACCACATGCATGCATTTAGGGTGCACGTTCAAACAAATATATATACCACACCGGAAGGTCAAACAAAAATATGCACTAGACTGCAAGGTCAAAAACATACATCAGTAGACTGCAAAGTCAAACAAATACATGTGCTAGACTGCAAGACCAAATAAATTTATTCACTAGACTGCAAAGTCAAACAAATACTTGCACTAGACTGCAAGGTCAACCACATGCATGCATCAGTGTGCAAGCTCAAACAAATACATATACTATACTGAAAGGTCAAACATATACATGCACTAGACTGCAAGGTCAAACAAATACATACACTAGATTGCAAGGTCAAACACATGCCTGCATTTAGGGTGAAAGGTCAAACAAATACATATACCATAATGCAAGGTCAAACAAATATATGCACTAGACTGCAAGGTCAAACAAATACATGCACTAGTCTGCAAGGTCAAACAAATACATACACTAGACTGCAAGATCACGCAATACATACGCTAGACTACAAGTTCAAACAAATACATGCAGTAGTCTGCAAGGTCAAACAGTAAAGCATTCCACTTATATGAAAGAGTTAGCTACCAAAAATAGCATTTGAATGAATTGTATCAAACATAATTTTAGATCTAAGTAGTTCTATTTATTGTACAATGTGATTAACTCACGTAACTGACACAGAAAAAAGAAGAAAAGTTGAAGTACCTAGAGTTGTACCGACGCTGGTGGCATTATCCATGTTGTGGGTGGCACGAGAACTGACAGCCTGTACTAAAACCTCATATGTAGACACAGCAGTCAAGTTAGTTACCGTCACTTCAAACAGTTCGGGGTTAGAGTCGTTGTAGTACCGCTGCTCAGGCCATGTGATGTATGGCTGATCTGTTTGTCTGTATGATACAGTGAAATACACGGGCGGATTGCCTCCGTGGGTATAAATCACCCATGCTACTGTAAGGGACATAGAGGTCTGCTCGGTTATGCTGCAGTTTGTTATTCGTGGAGGACCTGATAGGAGAAAATGTGTAAGCAAAAACAAGTGTAGTGACGTGTAGTTACGGTGTGAAAAAATTGACATAATTGTATACATCATAAGAAAATAACAGTGTTAAGAGGCGTACACGGGTTTTGTTTATCAGAAGGATGGGGTTGGGTGGTCGACTTGAAAAAAAAATAACCATAAATAGAGAGTGTGCCAGTCCACCTTTTTACTAACAAAGAGGGAGAGCGGTGTCAACTTAAATAAACTCACCTGGATTAGCGAGTTTACCAGTCAATTGGTTTAAATTCGGATGGATGGGGGGGGGGGGACTCCTTGGATTCGCCACTGGTATTCAGTCGATACAGCACCTTATCAGTATTCAAAAACTTTATCAGAATTAAAAATGCCAGTTGATAATCATGTTTATGGTCACTTACCTTCTTCAAGAAGAATGACTATAAACTCCTCGCTACCAAATATGTTCGTTGCCTCACATTTATAACTTGTGTAGTCATGATTACTGGTGCTAGAAATTGTGAGAATCTGATTGGTCTAAAACAAGCAGAAATTTACCATTTTGTACGTAGGATACTCTTGTTATGTAGAAAACGTTTAACAGAGTTTTAGAGTTATTTATTGACATAACACTCACGCACAAATGAAATCTTCAGCTTTAATTGACATAAAACGTGGTTCATTTGAAATAAACATAAAGCTTATTAGTTGGTGACGTAAATAGAATTAGTCATTACAAACATGTCATTTTGTCTGAGAGAGGAACATCTGCTGGACAAGCGCAACGAAAGTTACCTCGCCGGGAATGACTACAAATTCATCATATTTTTTGTACCATTTGAATGAAGGAAGCGGCTTGGCACAAACATGGCACCAAATGTCAACAGACTGGTTGTACATAGCGTAAAAAGTGCGGCTGTTTCCTTTCCAAATCGCTGGATCTTGAAAATAGAAATGACACCAAAATAGTATATCAAGTTAAACTAAAGGACCTTTTCCAATCACTTTCATGTTTTTTGTTTCGTTCTATTAAATCTGCTCAAGTTTTAATCAAATATTTTAACACAAAAATTAATAGCATTTTATATGTTATGCTATTTTAGAAATTGTCTCCTGAGTCTTCATAGAATATGGAAATTTTAATATTAAAATGAAAGTGAAAGATTCTTATTTTTTCCCTTACATTGTGTTTGAAGTATTATTCTACTGGACGAGTTTTGCTGGTGCTCCGTTCCGGTGTTAGTGGCAACGCATGTGTAATTTGTGTCGTCATAATACACCACATCATTGCAAGTCGTGCCGATTTTCTCCGTTTTCCACGTCATACCCAAGCCCAGTCCTGTGTCAATGCCATAGTTTCCATCCGTGTCGGTATCGTAATAATGAGACAGGAAGTCATCGTCGTCGTCGTTGCTAGGTACCTCTTCTCCGCTTCTGTGCAGCGACAGCGTGATGTCAGGCTCTCCGAATGCCGCGCAGGATATAGCGAATGAGTTGTCGTCATAGGCTGGTGTCAAGGTCGTGTCGCTGGTAGGATAGCTGAATTCTGGAGGTACTGCAGAAGAGTAGATAATAAATTCTTCAATAAGTTATAAATGGTTTCATAACGATGCTCCTGAATACTGAAGTGAAATAATATTAGCAGTACGTATTTAATGTAGTCATTTTTTACATAAAAAAACAAACTGATGTCTTCAATGACATCACCGGTAAAAATACCTGCTCTAGTCAGTTAATTTATAAAATAAACTGTTAATGAGTTAATAAAATAAACAATTAATGAGTGTTTACCATAAACTGTGACATAGACATGTTCAGAACAGGTCCCATTTAGCCAGGCATTTCTCTCAGTTGGATAATTTCTGCTCAGGCAGGAATAACTTCCTTCCTGGTCTAAGTGATTAATTCCTACAATAAATGGCTCTTCTCTCCAATTGCTGATTTCGCTATTTTCAAACAAATACATAAACTGATATGAATCCGGGCTACCCCTGTTGTCTTCACTAAGTGTACACTCCAATAGCAATTGGCTGTTGACGTCAATGGAGTCTGGAGCAGTGAGGGAAGCCTGTCCAGGTGGATCTGCAAACAGGAGTTTGTTCTGCAATCGTTAAAAAAGTTATGATTTTTATAACAATACATTAAGTAGTCAGTTTCCTATTTCAAAACAGAAGTTGCCAGTTTTTTTCTACTTTAAGTATCTGGTGTGTCAGAAAACGTTTTTTTTTGTATTTTTAAAACAGTTTTTGGCACATTGATTCTAAAACCACAAATCGTTGTAATAAATAATTTGAAAATTATGCGAAAAATATTGAGCAGCAATAAATCATGTGCTTCACGTACGTTCTACAACAAGAAGCGTGCTATTTGCGACAACCTCCTCACTATTGCTGCAGCTACAAGTGATCTCAATGCCATTAGCTGATTTTCTCTCATCTCTAACAGTGTCCTCGGACCACAACAGAGTAGAGTTTGTGATTGTCAAAAGATCACGGTCTGACGGCTCATGACGTACGTCACTCGTGAACAGGTATTTGATATCGTCCTTATAAGTCCAGTGTATTGTTGGAGTGGGCTTGCCTTCACAGAGACAACTAAGGTGAAGGTAATCCTCAAAATACACCGTGTGTCTCACAGGCAGAGCTATGATTACAGCAGGCACTAAAGACAACAACGCATAGGGAAGTACTAAAAGTATAACCTTATTTTTGGTGTATTTTATGTTATGTTATTTTACTCAATATTTTTTAAAAACGTTTTCGAACACTTAATAGGTAAAATAAAAGGTAAAATTATTTCTAAATATTTATCACCTGTTACATTGAGATAAATTTCAGCACATTTGCCACTGCCCGCCATGTTATATGGGCAGCACATATAGGTGTCATCCCAACTTTCATCCAAAGGTAACACAACAAAGGAGCCATCATTTCCTTTCACCGTGCTGTTGTAGGCAGGATCGCTTTGTCTCAGCCAGTAATACTGATACCAGTGAGGATTTCCAGCGTCCTCTTCTGTGACGTCACAAGAAAGGACTTTTGTTTCCCCGACAGTTATTTCCACATAATCTTCTTTTGCAGTTGCTTTACTTGGTGGGTCTAAGCGAAAAATAGGATATAACATAAATCGAGCGATAAATTTGACATTTGAATTTCAAATATTATGATAAGCGATATGATAATGCATTGATAATGATGACCTTGTCTTTTACAGTAAGATTTTTCCAGAGCTAGATTGAAGGTGCTGAGTGCATTATTATATGCAAAAGTGTTGATGTTGATTAAATATATAAATAAAAACATATATAAATATATAACAATAAAAAAAAGTTACCAAGTAATAGACAGCGGAAAATGTACGTTACCAACCTTTTGAATGAATTTGCATTAAAGACCAAATTCGTGTAACTCACATGTAATGTTAAGAGTCTGGGAAGGTGATACAAGGATAGGCTCACGATAGTCCAACTGAAATGCTTCACAGAGCACTTCCTGGCCATTCATAGATCTGTCCACGGGCATTACTAATTGTCCATCTTCGCTCACATATGAGTCATCCACACGAGCATTATCCAGGTACCAGTATATAGCAGAGGCTAATGGATTTCCGCCAATTGTTTCACATATTAGTGTTAAGGTTTCGTTTTCTGTTCGTTCATAAACATTACTTCCGTTCCATACAATTTCAGCTGGAACTGTAACAAGTAATATTTTATTAAAGTGAAATTCATTAAGTGAGATCATAATTCTTCAGCGCGATATTTCAAGTGCACTTTTTGTGCTAAAAATCGAATGGTACAAATAATATAAACAATTACAAATTTTCATTCTGCATTATACTTGACATTTTCAGAAAAATTGAAAAGCAGCTTTTGGCTGAAATCTAGGTGATGACAAAAAACTATGAAGCATGTACAGTAGGAATAAATAGAACAGCTGTCTGTAAGTCTATAGCATAGGAGTGAGGTCATATGTAAGTCTGATTGGGCGTTGGCAACCCTGCACCCAGGGTCAGTGTCAAACGTCCACATAGGTACTGTAATCTATGCAAATAGCATCTTCGTTCTCATTTCTTGGGGGAAGATATACTAGAATATATTTATATGATACGGGGGAAGCAGGTGATGGTGGTGGACGAGTAGGGAAACGGAGGAATAAATTCTGATTTGATATAGATGTTTAAGAAATTTTATTATTATAGTAAAACAGATTGATTTATTAAGAATGAATAGAATGAATAGCAACACCACCCATTTGCCCATAAAACCCTTTCGCGTTTCTAAACTGCAACATAATTTGTTCAAACGTCTACATAATTAAAACAAGCACATATAAGCAAATTGTATTTTCAGTGTCGGGGGAGGGGGGGGGGAGAAATATCTCCCAAAAACATGTCCTCTCCCAACCCCAGGAGGAAACTGTGCGGTAGGGAACATAACTTTGATAACACACATATATCAGTACCTGTGTTCGTCTTAGGGCGTCAGATACCTGTCAGTCAAACACTGAATTGCCACGTGCGCAGTAGATGAAATAGTTATTTCTAATTTAAACCAGTTTAAAAGCTTTATTACAGATGTCTTATTTTACGACCTAGAAAAATTGCTGTTGATTCCCAACTGATTGACTCTGAAATCATCTTTGTCACCAAAAACTTATTATTAGTATTTAAAACAGCAAAAACAATTATCATTTCTGAGAAATAAGCGTCTAATTAATTATGTCCAACGTTCGTGGTTCGGGTTTAAGTATGACTTTATTTTGTTATGAATAGGACTGATGGAAAACCTCTGTTTCTTATTAAAAGGCATTTACTGAAGTGTTCCACTTCATGACATGTGACGTAATTTAGCCGCGGGTATTTCAGCATATTGTAAAGTAATGAAGCTTTAAGGACGGATTTCTGAACATAAGCCTAGACCGGATTTCTCACAATTAAGGGTATGTAAATTAAGTATAAACTGATGCTGAGAAATTCACCCTCAGCAAAGAGATAACATATGATGGCAAGATGATAGCAAAGGATTTAAACTGAAAAGGTGATTATTCCATTTTTACAGATTTCCACCTTTACGAATGCCTCACTCAAGAAGCCTTAGATATCTTAAAAGTTGCTCCATTAAAAGTTTTTAAATGCAAGTAGTAATACTTTTTACCTAATTTTGACCTAGTGCTGTGTTCTACATCCCCTCAAAGAAAACGGTTTGATGTTTTGTATAATTATAAAAATATAAATATTCATAACCTCTAGTCGAGAGGTTGTAATCATGTGTATATACGTACAAATGTCTTATATTGACAGCAAGCACGGGATCGAAGTGCTGCGTAAAACAAAAAACTCACTCGTTACGAGAATCTCATGTACGCCAGTTGCGTGATTCTCTTGCTGATGATGAAATCCAGCCATTTTATACAATGTCGCTGTTCAAGGCGCTGATAAAGAGTTTTGATGGATAGAGGAGGCAACGACCAAAGAAATATTCATTCGTTCTAGTGCAGAAAAAAGGCTTCATGGTCAAGACAAAAACGTTCATTATCACTTAATTTTGTACTGCTATTTTAGTTTTTTTTGTTTAATTTTATATGTTTTGGTGGGGTGGAGGGAGAAGTGATTAAGCATAAGAGCTAATACATTAAGATGAATTAAAACAAACAATTTTTGAAACCCCCCTAGAAGACACTGAAGTACTGGATTTATTGCCAAATGAATATTGTGCTCGGCTGACTCCAAGTGCAATAGTCGCTTCCAAACTATCATCCATTTAATCGTGATCGAGAGGGAAAAAACTGAACTTATGCTACATTAATTAAGACGAATGCCATAACTTTCTTGTGAGTTATTTTGATCTTCCAGGATAATTTTATTTTTAGACAGTCAAATAAAGTATTGTTAATGAATAACTAAATAAATTATTTACCATATAACTGAACCTCTGTTGTTTCTTGCGTTTCGTTATGATAACAGTAGTAATACACACTGCTTAATTCTGTTAATGCTATAAAGCTATATTCCACTGTAGTACCGTTAAAATTACACTCTCCTGAGTTTTGAATGGTTGAACACTGAGGATCTGTTGTGTTGAAATCATTACAGTCATATCGACATCGACTTTCAGGGAAGCTTCCTACGCCTTGAATTATACTAAATATACTGCTTCGATGGATAGAACAAGAAAAATGCACATATTCATTCAGTTCTGTATATTCCGGGTGTATTGTTAATTTTGTGACATATGCAGAACATATATAAATAATAAATATTAAACGCAATGCATTGCTAAACATGATGATATTCTTATCATTGTGTCAACTAAAGTATTCAATTGCTTGTCAATTTTGCTTCTTTAATATCAGTGAAAGTTAAAGCCGTGTGTTGATTACAAGGACCACTTCAGTATGAAGGTTGTAATTAGCTCATATCTCGTGTCCTTTTTAAGCAAACATTCTACATTCTAAATATGGACATTTTTGTTTATCCATTGAATTTTCTTATATCTCTTACATTTTAATGATCCATTTTTATTGGGTTCAGATAAAGAAAAACTGGGCAGGATGTTTTTTTACAATAGAAAAGAAATGTATAAAGGGCAACAGCAGGATGAAAATTACCTCGAACATGTGAGTTACCACACTGTAATTAATAGAGCCCGATACTATAAGTGAATTGTAAGGTAGTCTCCATGAAATTAGTTTGCATTTAATAACTGCTAGTCACAATAGTTGTAATATTGAAGAATATTGAATATTATTTACAAAAACTTCTTGTGATAAAGTGTTTTTGAATTATTTACAGTAAAGTGACATTATGAAAAATTCACTGGTCAAACATAGTATCTCACTTTTAAAGTAAATGAAACTATGCAGATAGGACAGTGGCATACAGTTTTGTTTCCCTTAGGGATGGAATGTTACACGAGGAGATTTAAGATATATATTTACCAAGGGCTTATCAAACCATTCAAGTGGCCAATCTGACAGCTTAATCCTATAACATGCCTGGTTTGCGAGTAAGATATGGAAGGAAACTTCAGTCTCAGAGATCAGATAATCATTGCCCTCTTTTCAACATAATAAGCACTTATTCCGAAAAATAATATTCCATTTAAAATAAAAATAAAAATTGATTGCTCACCAAATTGCAGCAACTCAAAGTACTCAGTGGTGGTCTCATGTGCACAAAAATATACTGTGATATCTGACTGAGTGCTCTCCAGAACCATAAACTCAACATACGTCTCATTTTCAAAACAATATTCTGAGTTGCTGAATGAGTTACACTTATACTCGGCATCATTTGTTAAACAGTTTTCTGAACAAAGAATGTGATTATAGTCATCATATTTTATTCCTTGAAATACGGAGCCGTAGGCCTCGTCTGTCAAACATGAATCAATAGGCTTTCTCCTAGTTCTATATATTCAGGGTGTAACTTAAAATGAGTGACATTTGTCAAAGCTATAACTATCCAAGAGGCCAACAAAACCATTAAAATAATCATTGCTATTTTAATATATTTAAGATTTCTTTTGCTCCTTTTTTGTTTTTGAGATAAACATTATGTTGATGTTTAAGTAACAATTATTTTAATACCCAGATATCTAAAGAGATAAGACGTAGTAATTAGTTAGCACTAATCTTATTGCAATCAGAAATAGCTTTGTTTAATTTCGCTATGATGTTTAAACTTTTTTTCTGATCAATCCAGTACTGTCCTTTTTGTACACTTGTTCTGACATTCACCTCAACTTCATGATGTATCTAAATACTTAGCATATTAAAGTATATATCGTTATTTTAGTGAGTAGTAGTAATTTCTTGAGTCATTGTTTGAAACTGTGTACAGAACAGGTACAAATGTTACAGATATTACATATACGGGGGAATAAAGAAGAAAAAGTTTTTTCGCTATGCCAAACCTGTGAACATTGTATTGAAATAGATATGGCTAGGAGCACCGTAAAGAAAAACAAAAATGATTTCTCTGAAACTGTATTAACAAACTTAAAGATCCCCACCCCTCCACTCATATCGAATGCATTCTACTTACAACCTTGAAAATAATAATGTTAATATGGAAAGATGTTGGAAATATAACGGCAAATGATATTTTCAGAAGTTATTCCTTGACTTACATACATATATTCTTTTCCGCTGACCCAGCAAGACAAAAGTACATCTTCATTGTTTGCCGCATATTCTGGATGCAAATTAAAATATGTTACAACAGCTAAAGACACATGTATCAATAAAATGCATATTTAAGCAGTATGCAGTTCCATTGCATGATCTCCTTCATTTCTCTTGTAGCTTATTGTTTTATGTATTAGACTTATACTTTATTCTCAGATTTTAAAACATTGTGTGTATTATATGTGGACTTTGAGGATTCAAATGGATTCAAATAACATCAGAAGTAGACAGAGGAAATAAGTCGCCTTTGTTCAAAGAGTGATTGATCTCATTATGATTTATAATTCTCCAAATAAAAAATAGACGGGAAAATAGAGAGGTCTCTAAAAATCAATGATTAACTTCTCATGTCCTAGTTATCACTAACAGTTGCTCTAGTTTTCAGACGCTGTGTATACAACAGGAATTAGGTTTTAAGAGTGATAAAAATGCTTTCAAAAGTTGTCGAAAAAGGCGAATGACCTCTTGAAACTATCACACTTTTAGCAACAGTGCACATGCTACATAGATTGTACGTGCGGTGCATGAATTACAAATCACTCAATCAATCAAACTGATAAGAGTTACTGAATATTTCATAAACACGAGAAACCATAAACCTTTTTTTCACTTTAACCTTATTAGCTCCAACCGTAGGTATGAATGTTGTCGGTCCGTCTGTCCGTCTTTCTGTCCATCACTCCTATCTCTCCATCGTCGGTTGTTGCTCCAGTCCTGATAATCCGTTTTCAATGCTACTTTTTATACATTTGACTGCAGAACAGCATAAAACTAATTTTATAATTTTAAGAGGCAGCTTGAAAAGACTGCGTTAATTTATTTTAAAGGAAAACAATCCGTTAGCTAATTTTCCATTTAAAAGCATCGAAAGAAAAGGTATAATTTTATAATTCTTAGAGGGAGCTTGAAAAGAATTCAGTTCACATTAATTTAGTTTAAATGAAAACAATCGCCTTTAAAGTTTAGCCATTTTCGGTATGGAAGCATTGGAGTAAAAGGTATTTATGGGTAAAACAGCAGTATTTGTGAAAGACACAAATGATAAAATAATAAGATCTAATAAAGATTTCACTATTTCTGAAGTATAAATGTGTTTTTTTTATGTCTTTAATAAGGAAAAATTCTGTATTTTGACGCCAATTTTATTTGTATTATGATGTCGATACTGTATTATGGTATCAATTTAACTGAGAAGGAAAGCTGATATCAATAAGTGCTTTTATTTAACCGTTTTTGCTGTAAACATAATTATCTAGTTGTAACCCTTATTAAATCAATTTATTAGTCATTTGAGCAACGATTTTTAAATTGAACATATGAAAGCACAATATATTGGTAAATTTTCATCGTCGCTGGTACAGACTGCAAACCGTTGTCACAAAAACACAGCTAATAATATTACATAATGCTTCCAAACTTATTTCGAATACACAGAAGCTTTGCTTTTGTACAATATTGATAGATATCACCAAAGTAAGCACCGAGAAGGAGCTGTTATTTTATCGATATGCGACATACTGTGATACATTAACAACAATTTTTATGAACAATTTTACAGCTTTTTACGTTTCAAATGGAAAGCCAGGCCTCTAATCAAAAAGGATGTTCTCCAATCCAGAAAAAAACGCCCAGTATATCTATTTTCAGGTGAAATAACACTGAGTATGATAAAGTCAGACAACAGGCCCTGTTCCGTCTCGTCATTCATTCATGTACTTTGCTTTAGCTATACATGCTGCGTCATCTGCTCGAGTTAAACACTTGCAGGAGAGAACGTTGCTGAAAAATGTTTCTGTGCACAACTGCGTTGCAAAAATGCTTTCCAATATGGGTGAGGATACTTGGTATTACATGTGTTAACATACGTGTTTGTAAATGTGAAGAAAGGGGGAGTACAGGCGCGGTCCGCGCAGAGTGGCAGTTTCGTTAAAAAGTACTCCGCATTTAGCACAAAACGGGGTCTTTATTTCAAAATTAGCACTCCGTGTTTGGGGACCTTTTTATAAATTCATGGACACGTATGTATGAATTCGTGCGTGAGTATTCCCTAGTGATTTTTTTTTGAAATCAATACAATGTTCGATAAAGTTAAGAAAAACCGAACGTCACACGTACATTGTTAGTTGCACTAATAGCATCGATTTCCTGGGACGTTAATGTGATTTGAGACCTTAGTTTTTTATTTGAGGCCCATCATTTTGCCATTCAATGCCACGCTCATGGCGTTCGAAATGTGCCTGGGTCTAAACGAGAAAAGACAGGCCTTGAAGGAAAACGGCGGGTATCAAATCATCTCAACGACGCCATTAGTCTATAACAACAACAGAACCAGCAAAACTTGACATGCGTTTCTAATTTATGTTGAATACACAAGAGCTAGAGCAGCACAGTAGGGTTCAAATATCAAAGAGGTAAGCACCAAATAAGAACTCTTATCAGAAAAACAAAACATTTCAGAAGCCTTTCCAAAGGAATCTTGAATACACAAAGCTTTGATTGATATAATAATAATAATAATAATAATAATAATAATAATAATAATAATAATAATAATAATAATAATAATAATAATAATAATAATAATAATAATAATAATAATAATAATAATAAAATATTACAAATGTAAGCACCAAATAGCAGCTGTTATCACAATCAAACTAGCAACATTTAACAAGTATTTCCAAAAGACTGCAAGAGCAATAAAGAATTTGCTGATATGTTGTACGGGTATTTATCCTCTTAAAGCGTAGCATTTAATTTTATTTGGCTTTTCTAAAATAAATAAAAGAGTATTTCTATGTTCTCCACTTGTTGAGGATTAAAATTTAAAATTATATTTAATGGTTTTGTTAAAAAGTAACGGAAATGTAAAAATAACATAATATGCGTAAGAAGCCTTAATTTATACTCTCAAAACATGCACTCTAAAACTTATAAGAAACACTCAATTTCTTATCATAACTGGACTGATTCAAATAACAAAGACAGCCGTATTGTTTAAAATAATCACAACATATAAAAATAAAGTATAGAATTGATCACAGACTAAAAGCAAAAGCTTGTTCATAGTTGAATTGTAAAGAGTTCACATTGTAAATAGGATCATATTGTAATATTTTAATCCTCGTCTTCATCAGGTTGATGTCGTCGTTCTGGTAGAACATCCAGTACGTCATCATCTCCTTGTTCTTCTTCTTCAAAAGGTGGTGGCGGTGCCTTTGCATTGAAGTCAATTTCCGCATAGATAGTGAGGTTTTCCTTGCCGTGAATCACAGAGGGCATGCCGTCCGCCGGTGGTTTGTACCGAGGGAATTCCAGGCAACCAATCTTAATATATTGTTGTCCATCACCGTCCAGAAACTGCAAAACAGAATTATTATTTTTTGCTTGGGAAACTAGATAAGATGTTTTAGATTATTTACCATTATTATTTTATGTATAACCTTGTTCTACATATTTGTAGTGAAAACTCATCAAACTGCTTCCAGACCCTTGCCTGTCCACCAGAGTATGAAAGTACTAAAATTAACTAAACAGTGTTCTTCATATTTATTGCATGGACCGCATCTATTTAATTTGATAGCTTAAGGATTGGGGTAGGGGTTCGCGTAAATAAAATAATGTGATATTTGAAGTTTGAAAGAAGCAATGAAAGTGTAAAAAATGTTACCATTTGAGAATAGGCGCTTTAGTCTATCATTGAGCTTGACAGTATACAAAATTACAAAATCAAAGTTAATTTATATTAGTAGAAACACTCACGAAACTATCATATCAAATATCATATTAATAACGTTGCAAAGTGTTAAGTAATTAAAGTCAGTTATTTGTCTTAGTTCTCACCCTTGTTTCCAGGACTACTCTTGTTTGGCCGGTATTACTTAGATTCGGTTTTGGTGCAACCTTAGGTCGTACAGCCCCGGTCTTTATATGAACATTCTCATAAAGCTGCTGATCCACGTCTGTGTTATCTGCACCAAAACAAAATGTATTACATCACATGACGAGAGTAAATATCAATTCAAATTTTAATCATAATGTTTAAAACAATAAAATTAATAAGCAAATACCTTCAATTGTAAAAAGTTTTTTTTAACTTACAATAATAATTTTCATTTCGATTTCAAGTTACAATTTAAGAAATATGAAATAGAAAAAATATTTAGTCGATCGGATTAATAAGAGTGGTGATTTGGAAGTTGGGGACAGGGACCGGTTTGGATAGGTTCTCATTCGGGAGCGATTTGATGATTTGATTTTGTATTGATATTTGTCCAAAGAAAATCATTTCTGTTTCTTATTTGAAATCAGTTTATAAATAAAACTTAAAAAGAAAAGTACCTTGTGGAGTTGCTTTCTTTTTCTTTATAGCCTGCCCATGCTTAGCACCATCTGTAGTTGTTTAAGCATGTTAATACACCATACGCAATACACCATACACGATGCACCATGCGCCGTACACAGTACACCATACACAATACACACTGCACCATACTCTATACACAATACACCATAAACCATACACCAAACCCACACACAATACATCGTAGACAATATACCACACACCATACACAATGCACACTGCACCATACGTCATACACAACACACCACACACAATACACCATACATGCCATAGTTTTTCATGCTCATGCAACTATTATCATTCAGTAACCTTTTGCTGTTACACATACAATTTTGAAATTTGATTTTTTTTATATTTTTAGTGTAGGGATGTCATACTCATTTCGTTGAATTCAATTAAATTAATAAAATGATTTTAAAAACAGAAATCTTTTGGAGTTTCTTTTTTTTTCTTTACAACTTGGGCATACTCCACACCACCTGAAATGAACTTTCTAATGGTAATTTCATCACGCTCAGTAACATTTTAGTTGCTAAATTATGCGTTTTTTAATCTCAAATTGGTTTGTTTCTATTGAATTTTGCAATATGAATGCGTTCAAAATGTTTTTGCAAAAATCAAGTTTTACTAAGAATATTTATTCAAATATTTAAATGCTTTTTTTGTAATTTGTAAAATAACAATATTTTTTAAACTGAACAAAACATATTACCTTGAAGAACAGGTTTCTTTTTCTTCACAACCTGTGCATATTCGACACCTCCTGAAAGCACAGTAGTAATATATTGTAGTGCTCAATATTTTCCTTCTTAATTTAAGCTTGCTTAGTTGGCCCGTTTTCTGTGTACATTAAAGATAAGTCGAATACTTCTAGCGTCCTTTTGAACTTTACGCAGGTTTGCTTCTTTTGAGAAGAATTGAATGAGTTCAAAATTGGACAAAAAATTCGTAAATTTTTGAAATGCTGAATCAAATAAATTATTATAATTATAACAAAAAATAATTATACAAAACTTCAAGAAAGGTATTTGGCGATTTGGTATAAAATGGATTGCTTACCACAAACTGCTTGGGGTGTGTTCTCGTCGTTGACGAAACCCTCGTTATCTCCATTATTTCCGTCATCCATTTCCATTTCCCTTTAATTAGAATATAAAAATCTCTACATTTTTTTGGTTTCAACTTCTAAACAATAAACAACCTTAAGTGTATGATTAAGCCCAAATATCAAAAGTCCTATAACAACTCACAAGCGTTACTGTATTTTGTTGCATTTTTAACAAAACTTGTACTTCTAACATGTGACTTGATGCAGTATGGAGAACTGGAAAGTGACTCACGCGATATCTCTCATTGTGAGCTCATCATCTACCAAAGAAAACAAACAAACGAGTATAGAAACTACTTTTTCTGCAGGTTAAAATATACTCCGTAAATAGCAGGAAAGATAGGAGAAAAAACAATTAAATATGATATATATGATATAGATAAATTATTATACTAAAAAGACAAACTTTCCACTTGCAAACTTATCCGAACCACAGGCTGTTTTAAAAAGTTTATGGCTACTAGTTTTTAAAATTTTACCTGGTTTGCTGCGCCGTTTGTACATGAAGCCGGAGAGCACAACTACCATGGCAATTACAACCACAAGGGCTACTGCAATACCAGCAATGGCTCCTCCTGACACTGCAATCATCAAATGTATGCAGCACCATTACCTTCAGCATAATTTTCTGAAGTATCTGTGCACTTCTTCTATATACATACATATGTATACAGCCCAACGTGCAAATTGGTAATTTATTAATTTTTTTACGAAATTTGCAAATTTGTATGTTTTCTGAGGCAAGTATAAGTGCAATTGAAAGTTCATAGCATACAATTTGAATTAAACTCTTACATCCAGCAGTACTGCTTGTATGTTCATTTGACACCTTTGACTCAACTTCATTATTATTCTCATAGACTTGCAAACAAACAATATAAGCTTGTTGAGTGTCAAATTGTCCCTCTACGTCAGCCTCTTCATCAGTGGCATTGAGAGCAGGCTCATCCATTTCCGGATAAATAATCTCCGTGTTCTCTTTTTCCTGACGATACATCACTCTTACAGTGACTACATAATCACTGGTTTCGCGACGTTTTCTGCTTGATCCATAGGTCCACTCAACTCTCATCAACGTAGAAGATACAATGTCAACCTTATTCAATGTTACTTCAGGTGTTTCTATCGACAAATAAGCAATGTCAAACAATGTATTGTGTTAAAGTAAGAAAAGATTGCACTATGCAATACAAATTTGTTGTTAAGCATTACGTACAAAATATATGTCAAAATACTCTTTATGAAACTCCTGCTTAATGTACAGCATCCCCGTATTATGACGCTAATTGCCAAACAATTCTAGAAATATAACTTCTATGTAAATATTAACTACTGAGGGTCTAATTGCAGCACATTGAAAAAGGTTGTTATTTCAGCTTGCAGTAAATAATGTAATACCTCTAGTTGAAGAAGAGCAATAAGTTTCGTAATCACTGCTTCGATCACCATTTGGCCTATTGTTGATGGCTTTGATACGGAAGTGATATTCAGTATTATCTTGTAGTTCTTCTATGACATAAGTGAAAGGCAAATTTTCATTATTTCCATCTGGACCTATTATTTGGGTGACATTAGCATAACTATAACTAGAGTTGCAATCGGAATCAGACATTTCAATTGTATAAGTTAGGGGTGGCCAGCCGCCATTTTTGGGTTCACGCCAATAAAGAGTAATAGAAGTTGATGTTGCATTGTCCAGGGTGGACACATGAGTTGGTTCTCTGGCTGGGCCTGAAAAAAAAAACAAATGCGTGATCCAGTTAAAACAATCAAATTTCATATATTTTGTATATGTTGTATCTTTGAAAAATCTACGTAATTTTACCTAAATGTTTTTCCGTAAAGATAAATTAGATAATTAGTTAAATTGTTTATAATACATATAATAAGGATTTCAAGCGTGCAGTTTTGCGCGAAAGCATCACCAACCAACCTGATTCATTCAAGTGTAGAATGTGTGTTGTAGAGCCTACGCTATTGAACACTTCGCAAACATAGACACCAAAGTCTGCATCATAAACCGTGGTAATTGTATAGAAGTCCTCTTCACTGTCTTGAATGATAGTTTCATTAAAATGCCACATGTACCGTGTCGGCGATGGATTAGCACATACCGTACAGTAAAGAGTGACGTTTGCTTGTTCATACTCTGCCACCTGCCATGTGCTACTCGAATTCCATATGGCAGTGTCTGCAAGCAGTAAATCAAACTATGTTGACTAAATGTCAACATAGGCATTAAGCATAAATAGGTCGTTTGAAATTTATTACTGTGCAGGATGACGACCTTGAAAGCACATAAAATTCCAGTATAATTAAAATGTGGTACAGTGTCAAACAACCAAAATATAAAAATCCTTTTTTAAATTTAGAGCCATTTATTTTTATGATAAAAGAACTATACATTACAGATTGGTATGTAAGTATGATATATATCATATAAACTGCTGTCAGAATAAAGAAGTCATGGATACTTAAAGAGCAAGAATTTCAAATATAGTAGTGAAAAAACTTGTTTTGGAAAATAGAATTTGATAATGCACAATTCATACCGTCATTTCGAAGCTGATAAAGTGATAAAGTTTATCAACTTTACATACAGTGAAGTTCATCTACAGTTAGTCTTAAATGCATACGGTGGGACTCACATACAAACAGCGAATGTCACATGCACCCAGTCAATACCGCATACATACAGTGAGGCTCATATACATGCGGCGGGTCTCACATACATACAGGGGTTACCATTTACATATAGTGAATCTGTTGTGCAAACAATAAGTCTCACACACAGTCATTCTGATATACACAAAGTGAATGTTATACACATACCGCGAATCTCAAAACACAGAATGAATGGCATTTACATACAGTGAGCCTCACATACATACAGTGAGTTTCCACGGGTAGTTCATCCGATTCCACACTAGTATCATCCCCGGCAACGACGACGCTCCCAGTGCAAATGTACTTTCCATCGTAGATATTGATATTACTGCAGTCTAGATCAATTTCAGAAGCTCTCCAGCTCATTGAAAATTCATGGGCATAAGTTAGATCATGCGAGAATGAACCAGGTAATATTTGCATTTCATGTTGTTCAAAATATTCATCTGACACCTGATCGCCGTCCTTGGTCCAGTGTTGCAGTGGTTCATTGCTTGACGATATGAGGCAAATTAATGTGAGGTCACTGGGGCCGTCAGGTTTATATTCAGGATTATTGTCCGATAAAGTGTGGTTTTCGATCGTTCCCCCAGCTAAAATTTCATAAATATTTCACCACAAATCAAGTAAATGTATACGAATATCAATTCTGAATTATGCACATGAACAATACACAATGTTTTCATAAGAATTTACATGCAATTGTAATGTAACGTGACTCTGACTAAAGTTTTGTGACAAAACTCTTCTGTTTTTCATAATGAAAGCTGATATGTGACACACAAGTAACGACACATTGCTGGTATGTAATAGGATAATAACTATTTCTTTTGTACTGAGCCACCAAGACATGGTTATCTTTGTCTTATAAGAGCAAAATGTCAAAGGGCTGACACACATTTTAATGCATTCAAGCACTTGTGTAAGGTCGTTTAACTCACAATAAACCTTCCATGCGTGTTTGGATGCAATATAAATCACACAAGTTAATGATTTTGTAATTTGACATATTAATCGACTAATAATAGACTACCTTCATATTTGATTGGGACTGGGGTAGAAGTATCGCTATATCCTATAATATTTCTAACTGTGCAAGTGTAGTTCCCAGAATACGATACACTTGAAGTTATAAATTCCCAGACGTCTTCGGTAGTACTCCATACTATGGTTCCGTCACGTCGCCATTCATAAGTAACGTTTGAAGGATTACCCAAATCGACATCCGTGGTACTGCATGTGAACGAATGATTTTCGTCAACGGGAAGAATCTTCGATTCGACAACAACTTCCGGACTGCCAGATGGTTTATCTAAAACAAAAAACACCAACAAGAATTTACAAACATTCGAATACACATAGAGATTAATATTTATGTAGGTATAGAACCATATTCCCGAAAGGTCAATTGACACAATTAAATAAGTAAAGTAATCTCTACGTAACACACACAGACTGATGTAAATTTAATGACAGTTACATTTCCTACAAATGATAAAAATGAAAAGTTTCAAAATGTATAAATGTATAATTTACATATTATAGATTTGAGAGACTTACACAAAACGTTTAGATGAAGTGAGTCACTGTCTGTTCCAATAACGTCATCAGATTCACATGGTGTAATGGTGTTTGAGGCAACACATACGTACGTGCCATGATCTTCTTTAGAAACCCCAGCTATCTTTAATGTCGCTTCACTTGATACTTCGTTTTCGTCGAACAGCCATCTATAACTTGCGGCAGGCTTTGAATTAGATTCGCATTCATATGAAAATGACTCGCCTTCTTCTACGCTTACTGTTTGTCCAGTGGGTGCGGAAACTGTAGGTGTATCTGAAATTATTTACGTAAAGTACGAAGTAAGCACACATCACTGCAATTAGTATCTTTTATAGACAAGCTAGTTTTCAATTGTTTTATATTGTTCAATTTGCTAGGCTTACTGAGACCGTGCACATTAAAAACTTTTAAATCGGTGATCCTGCAGAGTGGAAATACGTAGTTAGTACTGTTTGTGACTTCTTTATACAGATAATTTACTTATCTACAAACATAGCCACAGACACAGCTTAAAATACCCCCTTGTTAAGCAAATCATTCATTACAATAATTATTTCTTAGATTCTTAGAGGCAGCAAATATTTTAATTTGAGATTTCAATGCAAACTTTACAACAAGGTAAAATTAAAGTTCTCTGCTGAAAAAATTAGAATTTACAATTTAAATATATGCTTAAAATGGTGCCTTATGTGTTTTACGGCTGTTCTATCAAAGCAGTTTCTAAGTAGTTCTAGCATAGCCAGGAACGTTGTTCCTTATTGATAGAATATTTTCGAAAATCGACACAGTGCAGATGCAGTGTTTTTGATATGCTACGATCCATGTCAATGAAAGCACATGATTTTGTTTTATTGCAATAATTCTTGTGACTGCTCTTAGAATATTACAATTTATAGAAGACATGTACTGTTTAATTAATTGTAATGAAAGTGGCGAATATGACGAGACATGGGCCATATTATTTCATGCTGCACTCAAACATTACTTACAATGGACTTCGAGGTGAAGAGAGGACGATTCTGTTGCACCTGTTGAAAATCCATTGTCTGCCAGGCAGGTATATTCTCCCGGATGGTCATCGCGGTCCACTTCAGAGAGATGTAAAATTCCATCCTGCTCGCCGTCGATAGGCCTACCATCTTTTTTCCTACCAAAAGACATTACTTTTATTCTTCATTAATTTGCTCTCACTAGTATATTGTTTGAAATAAATATTACTAAAAAGAACGCTATTTTCCCAGTGACAATTTTTCGATGGAAGTGAATTTGAATGCTACCTCATTTTTCAGAGCTATTATAGTACAGGTGAGCAAACGACTGCCAAAACATCCGGGATATTTTAATACAAGCATTTTCAGACTTACCAAGAAAATGAATTTACATCTGGATTTGCAGCAGTGACGTCACAGTGAAACTGAATATCAGAGCCTTCCAATGCAATGTACCCGTTATCTTGACAAGGTCCAATTTCAATCTCTGGTGGAACTTTAAATTGAAAATTGTCAAGTATTTTTTAACTGCAATAGTTAATGCATACATACGCATGTTAAGTAAACTATCATAAGGTGTTTCTGTAAGCATACTGGCGTCGGACACTGAACGTTTTTAAATAAGCACAACCATTTATATAAACAATATTTCGCAATATATTGTCCGATTAGTGACTGTATTATTTTAATATTTTCAGTTCTGTTACCAGGAAATGTATTCTTGTTTGAAAGACTGCTTCATTGTAATTTAAATGCTAAATGATAATATGTTTTTGAATACTTTGTGACAATATAAAACTTAATATAAATTATCTGGAATAAACTGAACGATCTATTCTTTAATAAAACAATTAATTAAATTTAAGTAATTTCAGTAATTACAGTAGCCATTATCTCAAGTATATCATTGCCAAAACGACACAAATATAATACCCATATGGTACCCAGTTAAACAAAATTATTACACAGAACATTCAAATGAAGGATCTTTTTGTCTTCTCCATTGACATCATCAGATTCGCAAGGATGAATAGTGTTGGTAGCAATACATTCGTAGTCGCCATGGTCTGCCCTAGTCACTGAATCTATTTTAAGGTCAGAGCTATCTGACTGCTGTTCTCCGCCAAATAACCATTCAAAAGTTGCTCCAGGTTCTGAGTTAGCTTCACATGTATATTTAAACTGACTATTTTCCTCAGCATCTTCAGTGTTACCGTTGGGTTTCGTGATAGTTGGTTCATCTAAAATCATAATGATATGCTAGTATAATACACTAATCCCTGCCAATAAAATAGTTAATATATAGAAATATTACATTTTAAAGATCAAATGATGTATTTGACAGCATATTCTTTGCTAAATTTTGGCAGTTTGCCTTACGAAAAAATCTGAGTTATTGTTGATTGGTAAGCAAAACCCAAACATGGTATACTTTGCAAAACTATAAATTTTATTAGGCTCAAAAGTATGTAGTGCACATTTAATGATTCTTACCAAAAAGTAGGTGTTAAATATGATATTGTTTCTTGTAAACGAATATCTTTTGCATTGCACACTTTCTAAATGAGTTTCACACTATTCCTTGACAACTTCAAAAGTGTTTTTAACATTTTGCATTTAAAGCTGTGGAATCCTACTAAGTTGCACTAGTCACTGTGTTTTCTGCAAAAACGAAATGATTAGATCGTGTCTCTAATTGCAGCCCCTATACACTTGTAAAAATTATTTAAAGTAGTTGGAAAGTGGGTGTTCCACGCCACCTGTGACGTCATAATGACGTCAGACTTCGCTCAGAGGCATAACCCTAATCCTAACCCTAACGAAAGTTCTACGCCACTTGTCAATCATCGTGACGTAACCTGTCAATCATCATAAGTCATGTGAACCTAACCCTATATGATGAATGTTTTCCAGAACTTTAACCTCACGTCCCGAGTAGCTCACCTGGTAAAGCATGGGATTCGTGGGCGGAAGATTGGTGGTTCGATCCCACCCATGGGCAACACTTCTGCCATCTATCTATCATAGCGTTATAATGACGTCCGAACTCCCCCCATAGACGGCACTTCTACCATCTTTCTATCATACCGTCATAATGGCATCAGATCCCCCTCCCAAAGGGCATACCATGGAACCCCCCTGGGTCCTCCATGTGAGGACCTACCCTGGGTCAACCATGTGAGGACCCTCCAGGACATATCCCATGTGAGGATCCCCGGGTCCTCCATGTGAGGACCTACCCTGGGTCAACCATGTGAGGACCCTCCAGGACATATCCCATGTGAGGACCCCCTAGCACGTGATTCATCAGTCTTTATAAGCACTTTGTGTGTGCACAAGTGCCCCATTCTTGCTGTGGCTGTTGTTGGATACACATGGTAAAAGGGAAGTGAAAACATTTGCTCTTGCTGTTGTTGGATACACATGGAGAGGAAGTGAACGAGTTGCTGTTGTTGGATACACATGGACAGGAAGGGGCTAAATGAGTCGTGGTAAGTGACATTCTCTTTTTTTTGCGACAGGGGCGAAGAGCATACGCCATTG
This sequence comes from Protula sp. h YS-2021, assembly GCA_949752745.1. Taxonomy (NCBI): domain Eukaryota; kingdom Metazoa; phylum Annelida; class Polychaeta; order Sabellida; family Serpulidae; genus Protula; species Protula sp. h YS-2021. Next base: position 7,583,342 of record OX457030.1, on the reverse strand, counting down.
TCAGGAACGTATTTGAATGGCATGCGCACCATTCACATAAGAACGTGTTTGAAAGAGAAGCTTCTTCCATTCACAACATGTGTTTGAATGACAACCTTCTCCCTTTCACAACATGTGTTCAAATGGGAAGACCAGCTCCCCTCCATTCAAAGACGTGATCAGCCAACATACTATGTGACTATGTGACATCATGTGACATTATGTGACTATGTGACATGTGACTATGTGACAATGTGTCACTATGTGAAACTATGTGACACTATGTGACACTATGCGACTATGTGACATCATATGACTATATGACTATGTGACACCATGTGAGGACTATGTAAAGGCTATGTGAGGACAATTAGTCTAACTGTGTATGTAGTATGTAATTATCAGATCGTTCACCAGACCTACCCCTGTAGCTCAGTCAATAGGACGTGGGATTCGTGGGCGGAATATTGGTGGCAATCTAGGCAACCTAAGGGCAAAAATAACTATTTGTTTTATTTTTGTTTTGTTTGTTTTAATATCGTGGCCATATTTCTATGACTATTTTCACTGGTAATATTTAATTAGTCATATTTCAGTGGTTCTATTACAGTAATCATTCACACACACAGCGTAGGAATAAGTACATGAAAGACCTCAGAGTTTATTGGGAACGATCAATAAATTTGAGAGCGAAAGACCTCAGAGCGTGGGAACGATCAATAAATTTTAGAACATCAAAGAACTCAGAGTGTGGGAACGATCAATAAATTTAAGGAGGAATGAGATTTTCCCCACGCTTAGTCTAATGTTATGTTTTATGTTATAGTAGTGGGAAAATGATGGTTCTAAAGCACATTTAACAAATTCAGTTTTTGGAAAACATATGATGTATAAAATAAGTTTTAGCATTTTACCATGCTACTAATTCGAATGCTTTGAAGTTATAGTAGGGGAAAACGATGCTTCTAGACAGGCCTGATCCGGTCCTCTGCTATGGATGCATTAAAATATTTCTGTCTCTAGAATTGTTGAGAGACATACATGTGTGAAGATGTAAAATGTGTTTCATGAAGAATAAACTGTAAAGAAACAAAAGACAGGACAAGTAGGGAGAGGCAGAAGGGTAAGTATTGGTGAAAACGCACAGGAAAACGGTTTGAGTCCGAGGATGGATCGGATTTACTACTTGAAATGCGACAGCAAGAGAACCGTATTAAGGCACATTTGTTGGAGACCTTAAACCATGGAATGAAATGGTATATTGCGGTGCACGCTCGCTTTTAGAAACTGACAGCGAAAGCAGAAGGCGTCATGACAGAACGAGTGGATAATGCATTTATCAGCAGCCCAACATATATGCGGCATACAATCCAGCGGATATTTAACAGGACTTGCCAGAAGCCTATAAAGAATTGTTTACTAAGTTTGAATAACATGAGCGACAAGGCTCTGGTTGGGTTTTGGATAACATACTGTACATTGAATTACATACAGCTACGTTAGAGCCTCTGGAAGCGAGTAGTTTTATCTCACTGGCGAAGAAAGCGAAGAATACAGGAGCGTGTTAAGCATTCAAAATAAAGACAACAAGTGTTTCTTATGGTCCGTATTGGCTCAGCTTCACTCTTCAACAAACATCCACCCATATCGCGTGAATCAATACAATCAATACAATCCGGCGCCGATTACGGACATTCCAAAGTTTGAAAAGGAGAACGATGTATCCGTCAATGGATATGAACAAGATGTAGTTGTTTCGATGCAACTTAGTCGAAACTGCAGTTCGAGAGAAATCAACTGACTTCTGATTAGCAATGACAAGAAAAGGCATTACTGCCTGATCAAGAGTTTCAACAGACTTATGTGTTATCGATCAAAGCATAAGGGTACAGCTTTTTATTGTTTCAACTGTCTTCACGGGTTTGTGCGACAAGATCTGTTAGATGAGGATTGTGGAGTGTGTGGAAAGCAGGGAGCACAACGTTTATTCCCCAAGGAACTTTTCATCACGTTCAAGACTGGAGCAAAACAACAGCGAGCACCTTTTGTGATTTATGCTGACTTTGAATGTTTCACGCAAAAGCATGAAGAAGGAGACAAGTATCAACATCATCGTCCAAACAGCTTTGCCTATGAGGTTGTTAGCCAGTATGACACACGTGTACCAGTTGTGTATAGAGGAGACAATGCCGTGAAAGTCTTTTTAGACCATATGGTGAATGAACGTGATCGCATTGTACGTGGTGTAGAGCAGCCAAAGGATATGGTGATGACCGGCGAAGACAAAGAGAATTTCAAGAACGTAACTCATTGTTACATTTGTCATGAGCGGAGCAGTGCACAATGAATGCAACTTAAAATTTCGACTTAGAAAGGATCGATATGGGGATAAAGATTCTTTTATCATTCCTGTGTTTTTCTACAATTTGTGAGGCTATGGCAGTCATCTGGTCATGGAGGAAATTGGAAAATTCAAAGATAAAACGATTACAGTCATTCCCAACACCATTAAGAAATATATTGCATTCACCATGAGCAATCTGAAATTTTCGGATAGCTTTCAGTTCATGAGTACCTCTCTACAGAAGTTGGTATCCAACCTTGCGGCAGAAGGGAAACTTCTACAACATGACCTCTCACATTCACGATAGTGACCAAAAAGATTTGCTGCTGAGAAAAGGACTGTACCCCTACGATTACGTGGACAAACCATCTAAGTTTGCTGAAACGCAGCTACCATCAAAGGATAACTTTTATAGTCGGCTTAGCGAAGAGGACATTAGTGATGAGGATTATGCTCATGTGCAGAAGGTGTGCGATACATTCAACTGTAATACATTCGGTGAATACCACGACCTGTTACTGCTAGCCGACGTGTTTGAAAATTTTCGTCAAGTATGCCTCAACACGTATGAATTTGATCCTGCCCACTACTATACAGCTCCAGGACTGTCGTGGGATGCTATGTTAAAAGCGACAAAGTTGAAGTTGGAATTGATCAATGACATTGGCATGTACCAAATGGTTGAGCAAGGTATACGTGGAGGAATATCTGTGATCACACACAAGTATGCGAAAGCAAATAACCCCATACGTAGCAGATTACAATTCTGAGATACCAAGCAAACCAGTTGATGTACCTCGACGCAAACAAATTGTATGGCTGGACTATGTCGCAAAGCATGCCACAAAGAGGATTTATGTGGGTGAGCGAGCCAGAATATCTCAACTTGATAGATGTAGCTGAAGATGACGACATTGGATTCATTTTGGAAGTGGATTGGAATACCCACATTCAATCCATGATCGTCATAATCACTACCCACTGGTTCCAGAACGGAAATGTGTCAAAGTTGGAGAATTGTCTGAGTACAGTCAGAAGCTGCGGAAAGATCTGAACATGAAAGACAATCGCATGGAAAAGCTCATTCCTAACTTGTGTGACAAGAAGAAATATGTGCTTCATTACAGGAATTTACAACAGTACGTCTCATTGGGGTTGAAAGTCATCGAAGTACATCGCGCCATCATATTTGAACAGAGCAAATGACTGGCAAAATACATTAACGTGAACACAGAAAAGAGAAAATTAACCAAGAAACCATTTGCGAAAGACTTCTTCAAACTGATGAACAACTCTGTGTTTTGCAAAACCTTGGAAAATGTGAGAAAGCGAATCAATAGTAGCTATTAGGATACCCTAGATCAATTGAGCCCATTGTTAAGGGAGGAGGTATTTGGGAGGAGGGAGAGGAGGAGGGGTTAAATGAGTGCACTTACTTGTTATTGTTGTTGTACGATGTCTGTATGGTACGCTATGACGTAATAGCATATCATTTGAGTATTATTTATCCTTTTTTATTTTTTTTTGCATATAATATGTACACTTTTTATCCCTGTACTGGTCTGGTTTTGAAATGTTGAATTGCTGACGCAAACAGTACACTCGTTTACCCCTTTCCATATATGGTAATGCCTTTGCTCTCTAATGCAGTGTACAGCAGGGTATAATGTGACCACATGCGCTTAAATGTATCATTGTTAGTTTTGCTGCCTTCACTTTTGAAGCACAACAGCCCTAACTGGTTGAGGTCTAATTTTGTCATCCTGTAATAACTTCATAATCAGATAACGTTTCCCTGATCCTGTCGGCGATAAACAAGTTATTGTGCGTGGATGCTGAAAGTTGTGATAAGGTGCCTGTAGAAGTTTTATTGTAGGCTGCCGCTGCTTTGGTGGTGGTGGTGGTGGTGGTGGTGGCGGTGGTGGTGACGGCGGCGGCGGAGGTGGTGGTGATGGTGGCGCTGGTGGTGATGGTGGCGGTGGTTGTAGTGCTTGTGCTATATGTTTTCGGGTTCAGCATCGAATGTTCATCTGAGTGGGGTGTATACCTTTTTTATGTACACAGCTAGGCGGTCACATGGGTAGAAGTAAGGAATGATTCAGTTGGTTCATTTTTTGTTGCGTTGTCTGTGCAAACAAATGCACAGGGGTTATGATGGGGTCATGCAAATTTTGTGCAAAACAATATTTGCAGGCAAATTTAGTGAAAAGAAAGGGAGCAGATGGTTAAGCAGTTAAATAACGAGAAAATACACAGGCAAATTTCGTGCTTTACCAAGCCAACGTGCAAGCTTTTGTGCACAGGGGGAAGTTAAAGCAGCTTTAGTTCATACTTCAATATGCAATCTTTACAGGGTGTTCTAGGTTTATATGACACGGGATGGGGAGAAGAGGTAAAGAGGGGAGGGGGTGGTGGTGGTGTAGAATAAAGACACACTTTTGTACAGTTTTACATTTTTATTTCTCACACAGATCGATAACTGTTGTTCTTCAGTAAATGATTACATTTAAAACATTTTACAAATAAAGCATACACATACACCATTAAAACCTTAGATACAACTTTGGTTATATACAATTGTAACATTTTTAAAGATTCTAATATCACCGTTCTAACTTGTCTTGGGGTAATCGGATCGCCGCAATTGTGAGGTTATGAGTGAATAAATGATTGTTTCTCCATTTTAGACCTAACTGTTTGACACAACGTCAGTGATAATTAGGAATGGCGACAATAAAATGCAAGGTGACACAACACGCATAACATTTTTTATGGTACTCTTTTCAGTGTGCTATTTGCCCCACCGTAAATCTTCCAGTTTGACGATATGCCGTCATTATCGAAAAGGAATGGGTGTTTTGCACTTAGAAGAATAAGTTTGAACCCCATTCTTTGTGGTTATGTAAAGATTAATCAAGCTTTACGGGTGACTTAACACAACGCCAGGGAGCATAAAGAAAAACCAAACATAATTGCTTGATCTCAAATTTGTAACCCACAGCAGTTGTAAACGGCTGATATTAGTTTACATGTAGAAATCTATACACAACTTAAACTAAATACGTTTAACATCACTAGCTTTAACCCAGCTATTAAATTTCTTCGACCAGTAGAGCCATTTAACCAAGTACTGTTTATTTCCACCATATCCCCTCTCTTTGAGAACTTTTTCAATTTTAAATAACTCATCATCTTTCAAATCTGCCTTCTGTAGTTCTGATTGATAAAAACTACCAGTTATAGAGTCTCCATTATAGTCTTTGAGCCTGTAAATAGGGGTGTTTCCTCTATGAAAGCGCTGTGCCACAGTGAATATTTCACCCGTCCATCTTTGGTCATGCTCTCTAGTGAAGATATTTCTCAGATGCGTAATACGCACCTTGTCACCTTGTTTAAATTGATATCGACTTAGCGCTTTCTTTGGATCCGTTCTGCTAAAATAAGTTGCCAGGCGCACATCTTCTGAATTGTTTTCCGTCACATCCTTTGGAGCCATACCAATTGTACTGTGTGTAGTGTTGTATCAGTCGGCAAAGCTTGGTAGTGTATCCGTGTACTTGGAGGAGTTTTTGAATGTAAAGTACCGATAAATTTTTGATTTGATAGTCTTAATAGCGCGTTCAGCTATAGAGGCTTTGTTTTCGTTTTCTGCAAAAAGTTGTTGAATGCCTTTGGACCTCATAAGACCTCGTACTGCTTTGGCTCGTAACTCCTGTACCTTGTCAGTGCGCAGTCTGTTTGGCAATCTTCCATCGTTGAATATATCTGCAAAGGCACTTGCTACCGAAGTTCCGGTTTTATGTTTCAGAGGACGAAGCCATAGATATTTGGAAAAAGTATCCACAACCACCAGGATATATTTGTAGCCGTTGTTGTCCGTGGCAAATTTCACCATATCCATAAGGTCAGCAGACCATTGATCATCAGGTCCTGAAACAACAATCGGTGTTCGTTGATAATGTACTCGATTTAGCCTTTGTAAGCTGTAAGGTTGTTGTCTTTGTAGCCATTTTTGTATCTTATAACGACTTATGTCATATTTTCCATCGTTTTTAACAAAATGATACAATTTATCCGGTCCTGAAAAAGTGGCGGGTTTTGATGGATTAAAGTACACGTTGAATAGGTAATTCTCCCACGCTGCCATAATACTAACTGACAAAATACAGATACCTACCTTCTTTATATAGTGTCAGTCTTGTTCTTGGTCGCTGTCGTCTTCACTCATGCTTTTCTCAGTATCAGTATAGTCGTCAGAGTCACTTTCTAATAGCTCTTCAATGAGCCCGCGAAAACGCCGTAGCGCCACCCTGACAGCTTTTGTGTTATTATACCCTTGTGTCACATTTTCATCAATTGCTTTTAAAATCTGGTTGTGTACTATGCCAGCACGAAGCTGAATCCATTGACTGAGCAGTGTATGATAATTTTGCAGAAAGCTTTGCATATCAATACCCTTCATCTTATTGTCAGCCCTTACAATTGCCTGATCTTCTGCCATGCCTGAGGCTATATATTTATTAAGGTATTTTCGCCATTCGTTTTCGCTTTCCGTTCTGACACTATTCATAAGCATTTTGAGGACTTCAGATTCGCAGTCTGATGACATTTGCTGTATGGGTGAATCTTTCGTTTCTTCGCTTAATCTTGCTTTCTTAACCGGAGGACCATGGTTTCCAGGACACCACCCTTTAACATGTCTTTGTAGGTCATGAATATTTTCAAACATTAATCCGCATTCGTCATAAGATACCATTGTTTCCGAGCTGTTATCGCTCACGTCGCCAACTAAAGAATGAGCATCGTTTGATATCTGTGTGCCTTTTATACTGAGGGTTTCTGGTTCCTTAAGAATGTTGGTTTTAAATCGCTCCGTTTCAGGCGTGCTGTGTTTTGCATCTATGAGTAAATAACCGAAAGGTCTGGCAGTGGCTCTGTGATAGACTTTGAGAAATTCGTCAACCCGCCCCGGAAACATAAACGCCCCTAAAGTACGTATTTGATCCTGACTCATAGGAGATTTAAATATTATCATATACTGTGTATTGCGACGCTGTGTGGCTGTATTCTTTCCAGGAGGGAACAATAATTGCAAGAGATTAATTACTGTAACAGAGCGATGTGGTGAGCCTTCAGTAAACAGGTCAGCAATCTTTGGGTCATTGGCTGTAGTCGACATCAGATCGTCTAAAATGACGACATTGTTTTTCTTAGCATCGAAGAAATCATCACTGTCCAAATTTGCAGGAATGCCTTGCATAAACTCTACATTTGGTATGATCCTTTGCATCTCGGTGTACAACGGTTGCCAGCGCTTATAAAGCATAACAATCCTGTCTGGTTTATGTGTAATTTTGTTTTGTTGTAACAATTTCATAACAAAATAACTTTTGCCTGAACCAGTCGGTGCTGAACAAGTCATCGTGCATGGATGCTGAAACATGTGATTGGGTGTCTGTAGAAGCTCAATACTAGGCTGATGTTGTCGCACTTGTGGTGGTGGTGGTGGTGGTGGCGGCGGCGGCGGCGGCGGTGGTGGTGGTGGTGATGGCAGTGCCTGTCTTGTCATCTCATTTGATTTAGTTTTATGTTTTGTTCTATTGTGCCTCAACATAGAATCCTTTCTCGAATACAATTTCCCACAGTGACCGCATTTGTGCATCTTGTTTGTTCAAAGTCCAAAGATAAAATGATGAGTTTCGCCCTTTTTTGTTTTCTTATATGTAGACGTAGTTGATCACGTGACGTAATGCAATCGCTTTCGCCTTTGTTGCATCCTAGAGCCATTTTGTGGTTTGACTTTCTTCATTTTCCTTTTTATTTCCCCTTTGGCTTGCTCTACATATGCTTCTGTAGGTGTTATATGCTGAACATTTATTGAGCTACCCTCGGCTTGAGTTTGATGCGCGTGGTTTTCAACAACGTAAAAACTATCATACGGCAGTTTTCCTTCAGCCATATTCTTATAGAAAGTTATCCATCTTGCGTGTTCGTTAGACATGTTTCCTCAGTGAGTAACAAACATACACTGAATCTGAATTTACAAGACATCGCTATTTATACTAATAACCGTGAGGGTAGGTGACGTAATTCTCACCAATAACACGCTTGTTAAAAACTAGTTTTGTTTCCTTTGTTTCTTGTTTGGTTAGAAGACTATTAGCTCTTTTGTTCCTCACAATATTTGTGCCCCTTGTTATAATGCTATCGCTCGGATCATCTATCAAATGCTTTAATGTCTCGAAATTGATTTCTAATGCATTTTTAAAGTTGAGCGTAATGCCTTTTACTTTAGTGACAGTTTCAGTCCCAGACTCTGTTTGAACTCTGTATGCGTAACTTTTCGGACCACCAGTAACAAAGTGTGTAATACTACCATTTGGAACTTCGTCCGTTAGATCTCCTAAATAATCCCCTAATGGTAATTTGTCTTCTCCTGGCTGTGTTGTATAAATAATCGAATCCGTGTCGCAGTACAGTGCTCTCGAACCAAGTTTTTCTAAGCAACTGTACAATTTCAATCTTGCCTGTGCTGTTGTGTACGCAGCCAAAACAACATTAGTTTTTGTTGACGTTTCAACAAATTCATCCTTGTAATTCCATCTCATCTCTACAACATCTTCGTTTACAAAGTTGACATCGGTGACAATCTGCCTATCACTTGTTAGTAAATCGAAATACTTTGCGGGACTGTTGATGTACTCTAGCTGGGTAAGATTAGAACGTTGTCCAAGTTTACCCCAAAAGCTGTTCAACATAAGCTTTGACTGAGCTCTACGGCCAGCATTCTTTTCAATGTTGGGATAATCTAAGCATGTGCCCTCACGTTCTTTGTACTTTGCAATATACTGCTCTTTCAAGTGTTCCACTATACACCAAACTGGCCAACCGCTGGATTCCTGCTTAAGTTTTAGGAAAGTGTCGATGTAGCCAGAGAAAAGCCCACCTTCCTTCGTCTCGGTGTTGTATTGTGTCATCTCATCAAAATGCCATACTTCGTAAATCTTTAAAATTTTATATCCCAGTTCGCGAGCTTTTTGAATTTCTATTGTTGTGAACGTATTTATAAATGCTCGTTCATACGGTGTATGTTCACACTTGTCTTGTTCATTAGTTTCTGCACATGTGAAACAGAGCGGAAACATTAGTTTTCCGTTAATGTTGCAGTGCAAAAGCGGAATAAACAACCCCCGTGGTGGTAGAACTTTACACATAACTAATCCTTCGTAGCTTCCAATGTCTTCAAACTGTTCAAAGATTCGCGTTGGGTGGCCTACGGGATACCTCCCATACTTGTTTATATAGGGGTAAAGACTTGTAAAATCGACGTAGTCGATATTCACACCTACTTTCGCTTCCTTGCATAAAGTAAAAGCCTCTGTTCGACCTCCTGCAAACGCATCTCTCGGGTTAAGAGGTTCAACGATATCCAAAGAGTCTATGAAGCGCTTTAGTTCTGAGTTTTCCTTTACTTTTCTGTTCCAGTCACACTCCCATTTCGCAATGTATACAAATCCGTTGTCTTCCAAGTACTTTTGCTTGTCGAGTGTAGCTTTATGCAGCTGCTCCATTGTTCTCATGTTGACCGGATTAACTGTGTCGCGAGCGTAGCATCTCGGGCACCCATGGTACAAATCTCCTAAAAATTCTAGAGCGAATTTTTGCCCGTCTTTTCTTTCGTAAAAACCATCTAACTTGTACTTCCCCACCGTGTATTCTCCACCATTTCGAGCATGCTGTATCCTAACACCCTCTAAAAGTTCAATGTATTTCAACCATTGCAGTGCCTTCAAAGAGTGTTTGTCTTCTGGGCAATACCCTTGAGCAGGAATCAAGCCAATAGTGTCTTCTTCAAGAAAATTCTTTCTAAAGAACCTCATGCATGCAGATGCGATAGTAATACATTTATAAAATGGATCTATCCCGCCCTGTACGCTCATAAACAATCTTCGGAGCTCTAAGCAGGCTTTTCGTAGGATATCTACATCGGATCTACAATAACGTTCAATTTCTTTCCTGAAGTCAAATCTGTGGTTCTGATTTTCTTTGTACCATTTCATAAACACCTCCCTCTCTTCTCCTTTCATACTATCGGGACTGTAAAATTCGAGAGATGGGAGGGTATTTAGGACCGTGTTTTGGTTATCGCTTGTATTGAACAAGTGTGGGAAATACTCCTTGCATAGTTCTGACAGGCCGAACATTTTTGGCAGATTTTTTAGTGCTGTTGGCATGAAATTGATAGAATCTATCATGCGTATTTTAAACGCAGGCACCTCCACGGACATATTTTTGCTACCATTTGGTATAACAGTAGGTATTACCCCATTGTCAAACAAGTACTTCATGATTGGATAGGAGTCATAACCCTTGAAATTGTGGCAAAGGACTGTTGCACCCTTATTGAATTTTGAAAAGAGCCACGTACAAAACATTTCTGTTGTATTTTCTCCGGAAAATATAACTTCTTTCGGTCCACAACTAGCACACGTTGAACCTGTGTCTATTTCTTCATTCATGCAATGTGCACAGACCTTTTGGGCAATACAGAAGCTTGGTTTGTGGAACTTAGAACCACACTCTGACTTGTTACAATTAACACACAAATTTGTCACAGAATTTGGTTTATAGCCGCCACTACATTGGAAAATGTCTTCTTGTGTGCATTCAAAGTCGAAAAATATAAAAGTATTGATCTCACCATCTTCCTCACCAGATAGTCTTTTCATGTAGCACTGGTGACCGGACGGAAAATAGTCTCCACACGTGTTGCATTTCACCTCGCCACACACATGTTCTTTCTTGTGTAATTTCCTGTTCACTGTCTCGCCACACGATTTACAGCGGTAAAACGTGTTGCAAGTTGAATTGTTATCCTTTGTGACATCTTTGTGCAAGTTAAAACATTCGTCACCTTTGAAAGAGAAGTTGCACTCAATGCAATATTGAAGTGCATCTTCTGTTTCCTTGTGGATTTTACGACACCGAATGCATGCACGGTTGCACTTGTGAGTTTCCTTTGTGTTGTAGCCTTTCTGGCAAGTAGCACAGTAATAACCACGGTTCAGGAAAGCAGGCATTGATGTGATAACATCATAATGATTTTGATAGTGATATAGATATATCTTGTTATCTGTTTCCGGTCCCATGAACGTTATACTGTTGAAATGATCCCGCGACACAACAATTATCTGATAGCCGTCTAACACAGATTGAAATTTCTTGATTTCGTCCAGGCCACAATTACCTGGCGGTATGTTTGCAGTGCGGTGTAGCTCTATGGCTAATTCTTTTTGTACAAATCTTCCTAGACGTATGCTATTATAGTCAGGGTGATTGTCAATCCGTGCTTTTGCAGTTACAATTGCACGAGCACAGCAAATGTCATCGTTGTTTCTTATTCTCAAAATACTTTTTTTTTAAAATACCTCTAAATCTATGTCAGGTACTACACGACCGCTCCCTCTAGGTAATTTTGCGTGAATAATGTCGATTTCAAAATTTTGATCAAGGATGAATTGTTCAAAGGACTGTAAAACACGCTCAATCTCGCTCAGGAAACGGTCAGCTGTCAACTGTGACTTTTTTATAAACGGTAATTGTATTGGAAAGTCTAATTCAGGGCTCTAAACTACCATGCGAATAAGGTCATTGTCATCCGCTTGTTTGGTTACCTCTCCTATGATTGATGTGAAAAGGACTTTCAAGGCTTTAACAATTTCTTCAACGTCTCTCACTTGTAGGTGTTTAACACTTGCTTTATAAATTGTATTGGAGGTGTTAAATTTTTGGCTTCGCCATTCACCAATTTTCTGCAAATCATAAAACTGCTCAGGGCTGGTTTTAAGCTTTTTTGGGGCAGGCATCGGTTCATCAAGTTCCACGCCCCCTCCCGTTTGATGTCTGCGTTTGTGACGCAAAAGATTATCTTGACGTGTAAAGGACAAGCCACAATCTTCACAGTGATGGTTGTTTGTATTCACATGTTTAAGCATATGACGGTTCAAGTTATCTTTCCGTCCAAAAGCCTTGTGACACACATGGCACACATAAGCCTTAGAGTTGTGCATGGGTTTCGAAAACATTTTTGCAGCTCGTTTCTAAATGCAAAGAAATATAGATGTTTGTAATGAAAAAAGCTGATTCAGCAAGTAACGATTTAAAAGTTATAATTTATCATAACTAAATTGTTACAAATACAGTGTTTTAGAAAAATTCCCCACTACATTATAGATTTAACATTCTCTTTTTCTTATATTATTATGCCAAGCTCTCTGGTGTTTTATTTTTTGAGCAGGATATAAAAAGAGTAACCCCCATTTCATTTCCGCTTGAAATACTGCTTTCATGTATTGCAACGCTCTCACACTTAATTAGGGTGTAAAAAAGGGTAGTACTGACCTCTGTTGCTTAGGAACGCTTTTAAGTATTCGAAAGTCTAATTATCACAAAACACACTTTCTGACTGAATAGCAGTCTTTCAATATTTAATTGACCACTTGACGTCCTTTCACCTCAGTGCCCCAGTTGACAATGACACATTTATGGGGCATGCTGTGCTTTATACCCCACTGCACGAGGGGTGCAGAACAACGGCATTACCATATATGGAAAGGGATAAACGAGTGTACTGTTTACGCTAGCAGTTCAACATTTCAAAACCAGACCAGTACAGGGATAAAAAGTGTACATATTATATGCAAAAAAAAATAAAAAAGGATAAATAATACTCAAATGATATGCTATTACGTCATAGCGTACCATACATACATCGTAAAACAACAATAACAAGTAAGTGCACTCATTTAACCCCTCCTCCTCTCCCTCCTCCCAAATACCTCCTCCCTTAACAATGGGCTCAATTGATCTAGGGTATCCCAATAGCTACTATCAATGTCGAACTTGTTCACCAGGAAAAGCGGTTCAAGAAACTTGTGGCAAAACCTTCTTTCCCCAAATTCAAAATTTCAACGAAGATTTGAGCGCCGTACATTTACGCAAAGTGGATGTGTTAAACCCATTCAAGTTGGCTTCACCATTCTCGACCTCAGCAAAGTGCTTATGTTCAAGTTTCATTACAACTACATCATGGTCAAGTATCCCAATGCCAAGTTGTTGTTAAGCGACACCGACAGTCTATGTTATGACATAGAAATGGACGATATCTACAAGGATATGCAGGAAGATGCTGACCTGTCCGACACAAGTGACTATCCGTCATATCACTTCCTACATTCCAAAGTGAACAAAAAAGTGCTTGGAAAAATAAAGGATGAGACGGCAGGCATCCCCATTGAAGAGTTTGTTGGACTCAAACCGAAAATGTATAGTTTATTGTATGATGGGAAAGAAAAACATACAGCTAAAGGCATCACTCGAACTTGCCAAAGACGCATTAAACATACGCAGTATAGAGACAGTTTGTTCAAACAAACTCAAACGATGGCTACAGGACACCTTATTCGAAGTCAAAGTCACCAGATTTTCTCGTAGAAGTTGAGGAAAGTAGCCCTGTCCCCATATGACGACACGCGATACGTGTTGAATGATGGTTAATCCACCTTAGCGCATGGACATTACAAGGCTACGTTATAAAAGGAAGAGGTCCTCCAACGTAAGAGTTATTTGAGGTGTGGACATTGAAGCGTTAACATGGAACTTGGAAGTCGTAAGAGATCTACAACTGATATGGATACTCTTGCTGATACAGTCAAAAACTTAAAAGATAATAATCTTACCACTACCATCAAGAAATTGAGAGTGGAGACGACGGCACCAACACCACCACAGTCGTGGGATGGAATGCTTTCCCTAGGAAATGGAAAACAAATTAAAATTATGAAACAGAGTAATGGAGGAGTGGTAAACATTTTCAAGTACCTCAGAGATGAGGGGACTGGAGGAAACCGTCCTACGAAAATGGGTATTTTGCTGACAATACCTGAATGGAAAATGTTGAAGAAGCAAGTAAAAGAAGTGGATAAAAGGCTTCAAAGACAAGAAGACGCTTCATAAAAAGGTATTGTCATCATGAATGCACTCGTCTTTAATGGTTCTGCTCACCTCGCTGCAAATGATTTGAATGAAGTGATAATAAATTCTGCTTATCGGTTTAAACCTGAAGTGTGGAAAAAGTTTAAAAACATACCGCTTAAACCTGGGTTTGACCATAGACTTGAAAATAAAGTTGAAGTGTTAGTGGTTGGACATGATTCTGACATACGTGTTAGATTCTAGATTCTGGAAAAATCTTTTATAGGATTATCCAGAGGATTATGATGGAGTTGTGCCAGATACTCCATATTCATCATTAATTGACTTTAATATGAATTTGCGCGCAGTCTTGCGAGCATAAAAACGTCTTTGCAGACAAAGAGACAGCTCATAGTTGGTCTTACTGTTGAACGAGGTGGAAGACTTTTTATTGGATTATGAACCCATTACAGATGGAGTCTCATATCTGAGAAACTTATGTGATGACATTGTGCTAAAACATTTTGGAAAGGATATCATTCTATCGCCTGATAAACAATCCGTGTTGAAAGACCATCCAGAGAAGTTGAGGATACCTGGCTTTCTGCTTGTACTGTCAAATGGTTTAGAAGTGCCTGTGATTGAAAACTGCTTAGACGTGTTTGTACGATTTCGCACGTATGCCGAGCTTACAGAACACTACTACTACATCACCCTCAGCACAGTGGAATGATACGCTCTGTTACAAGCATTGGATTGGAAAGAACCTGACGCTTGAATTCAAAGAGGAACGAGTGCAATTCATGCAGGGTACCAAGTCCATTGAGCCGATGCATCCCATGTGGGTTATGGTGATGGACATAGACATCAATGAACATGGATATGAACTGAAACTGTCTGAACATGAAGATGTTAAAATAGTAAGTTTGGTAATGGACCGTGTTATGCTAGTTTTCATAGCATTTACAAAGGTGGGTGTAATGTCTATGATACATACATTAATTTAGATTGGTATGAATGGCATTCGTTTATTAATGTATTTAATGCATTTGTGAAAAAAGTTAAATGTAAAATAGATTTGTTGAAATGTAAATAATTTATAATACACTAAAAAGAATGTTGTATAAAACTGTCTTGTTTTTATTTACAATTTATAATGAAATTAACAATTACCAGCAACTTAACTAATACAACTTGACTAATACAACATCAATAAAATAATGGTTTATAATGTCTATATACAAAATCCTTTACAACAAAATCACCATCACTTCTTAATACATCAATGGTTTCAAAAGGACTATATCCTCGAGCTCTTTGAATTATATAATACACACAATAAAATCCACATGTAGATGATATTGGTGTTTGTAATGGAACTGAATTATAAATGAAATTAAACTTTAAAA
Organism: Protula sp. h YS-2021; assembly: GCA_949752745.1. NCBI lineage: Eukaryota > Metazoa > Annelida > Polychaeta > Sabellida > Serpulidae > Protula > Protula sp. h YS-2021. The sequence goes on along the minus strand of OX457030.1, from coordinate 7,567,637 downwards.
ACTTATTCAAACGACTGTCTATAGGTAAAAGTCCATAAGAGTCAAAATATTCTCCAGGGTCTTTGTCATAACATACTGCCACCCAATACTCTCCTGGCTCATCTTCATCGTCTGTGTTGATGACATAGGCACCGCGTTGTAAAGATGGTAACTGGTCCATGGAAAACACGCCTTGAAACAAGTCTTTTGTCGCAACATCATGGGACAGTATGGCCTCTATCTGCTTCATGTTCATGACTCGTAGTCGAATTGAATGCTGCGATTTGCACTTATTTCAATGATGTTATCAAATTCAGCATAGACTATCACACTATTATTTTGCAAGGTATCGGCAAAATTCATTTCTAGTCGCAAATTCACATGTTTGATAAGGGCATACTGATCATCACCCTCATAATCAGGTGTTAAGTCATAGAAAATAAAGCATAACCTCTAGGCCAATCTTCCCGTTTTACGATGGATCTTTTCTCACCATTCAATCTATCAAAAGATTTGTAAAGAGTTTCAAAAGCGTCAAGATATTTGTCCCGATTTATGTCAAGCTTGAGAGGTTTTCATAGGACTGGTTCACCATCCGTGTACAGTTGCATGTAGTTAAGATCAAAATGTTTAAAATTGTATGGATTTCTCAATACTGTTCCAGCAAAAGGATTCATTATGAACCAGTCCAATAACAATACGTTTTGGTAATTGCCCTAAAGAGATGTTATCTTTTGTAATAGATTGAAATCCTGCTGGAATGGTTACACTTCTACATTCTTTTCTAGTAATAAGAAACTTAGCAGGGCTTTTCATAAATGCATCTGTATGTCCTAACTGAACATCTGGACTAACCCTCACTTTGCGAACGGTTAAGAACGCATCTCTCACTTCTACTTTAAAAACATTATTTGCAGCCATTAATACATATTCATCTTTTTGTCTATGTAAACGCAATTTCATACTGATGCCATTGGGACGATAACGATCCTGCTCAAACAAATCTACCCTTAAACCGCATGTAAGCATAAATTAACGGGTTAGATGTGTGTACAAATAACGATTATGTAAACCATTATTTCCTTGTAGAGCTAGATCGCCACTCTCAACATTTACATGAAAACCTGATACACATCTTTCATGATTAGCTCTTTTCACCTCATTAGCATTCATTGACAAGGTAGTATCTTTATAGATGAGACGCATAGAGCGCTCAGAATGGAGACTTTCTTCCGAGTCATGAATGAGGTGGGATATAATGCTGGTATAACCATGGGTATTGTTACTATATGATACCAAACGATCATTTAGAAAAATTCAATACTGGACCATAAGCCATTAAAACAAATCATTAATGCATGATACGTTATCATCTGCACCATATGGTGTTCCATCAGCCTTTACAATGCTGCATACAGTATGAAGTCTACTGTTCTTTAAATCTAGATATTCTTCTGTAATTCTATTGGAGCGCCCTCTCAAATGGTAGTCAGTGGTTGATAGCCTACATTATAACTTTTTCTACAGCGGTTTGCGTTGGTGGTATGTGAAACCATTCCAATGGAGAAAGACTACATTCACAAGAATGATTATGAATTAAAGACATGTTTAAAAATGTCTTTCTTATATTTTGTTGATGTTATCCGTTTAGCTGCTTTTCGCCTTCTGACAGGTTTCGTTGGTTGCGCTCTCTTTTGTCCTCCGAGCAAATCACCAATCACACGCTGTGCTAATCGACCTGTAACATCTTTCGCGACATCTTTTGCAGCCTTTGATGTGGTGCAATGATTTTATCCCCTGCCTTGAGCAATGAAATAGCTTTGCGAGCCAATGATCCCAATATTGAACCAATATCATCTCCATATTGTATTTGCGCTCCTTCAAATCCTGGTAATTTCCCGACCACTTGACGAAGAAAATGGTGGCGATATGTAAATGGATCGTTTGTGTATGCTTTCATAATGCTTTTTGTCGAAAATGAAGTTTACAGATCACTTTTCCAGGTTGAAATGAAACATTATGACTGTTTCATCCTTAATATGCATTTCTATCGTATCAAATTTTGATGTGTTTACAGGGGCATAATGAGGTTCTTCATAGGTTTTCATAATAATATCACCAGCATCCCCTTTAATGAGTGCAGAACGTAGTAAAGGAACATAATAATCTCCAACTACATGTGGTTCACAAATACTGCAGTACATAAAATCCATGTTTCGCATCTGATTGATGTTCAGCAGGACCGGATTCTTTATACCATTAATCCGGTATAAATCCTAAAATCTCAGCTAATCCAGTAGAAAAGACAATATCGTAATCATCTTTAAAAATAAGACAAACTCTTCGAATAGTTTTATCATACTCTAACTGAATAGGATTTGCATTAATAGATTTTTGTAATTCTTCATTTATTCTAGTGCATATTTCAGGTATGGATCTGTAGTAACCATATAGAATGATAACTTGAAAAAATGCTTCTAGAGTATAATCTATTTCTGGCCTCATTGTTGTCCATTCGTCGGTATTGAATTTCAGCTAAGGCTTCTTTATATTTTCCTTTCAAATGATCAAGAGAATAATCTATTTTTGGCCTCATTGTCGTCCCTTCAAGAGTATAATCAAGAGTATAATCTATTTCTGGCCTCATTGTCGTCCATTCGTGGGTATTGAATTTCAGCTAAGGCTTCTTTATATTTTCCTTTCAAATATAATGTACGAGGTAAACGAATTTGATAAGTAGAAGCCTTATTAGTAAGATAATAGTTGATACTAGCATTGCTGGGTAAAGTAATGTAAAAACTTGTTGACTCCATGACAGCTAAATCATTTTTGTGATGTAGATAGACTAGATGTGTATATACATTACTTCATGTTTGACACTCGTCATCCACACTGTCTACATGATCTACATTGCTGTCTAAATTGCTGTCTAAATTGCAATCTACATGATCTACATTGGTGTCCACTGCTTCTCCTTGACAACAAGCACTTACACACCTAATTTTTGCAGTAATATTGTTTTTATTTTTATTTTCTTCACAACAACAACACCATAACTCTTTAATCCATGGTGAAAAGTTTTCCATCCTTCTGGAAACAGCTTTTGTTGACGCTGTTGTATCACTTTTGTAATATCTTCACGAGTTGTCTTTTTGCTCAGTCTTTGGAATATTAGCGTCTACAATTTCCTCAATACACTGCTTCCAACAATGTCGTGGTTCTGTTCTCGTTGTTCTTTTCTTCTTGTAGCAACCGATGCTTCTTTCAACAATGTTGGAATTCGTGATGACAGTATCCGTTTTAAAAACAAGTTCATTTTTTTCTGTCCATCTCGTACCATATTTCTTAAATTCTGTTAGAATTTGTGTTAGTTTTATATGATAAATAGGTTGAAAATGGTTTAGCAACTGTTGTGACTTTTCTGATTTTTTTCTGCATTGAATGATGTAACAGACCTTTTTCGTTGTTGCTGTGACTGAATTGTTTGTAAATGACGACCAAGCACTTGAGACATTTCTATTGTCTTTTCACGAGTTCGTTTCCCACGTAAAAGTTTATTCACTTTCTTTTTGATTCCACCATCTTTTTCTTTTTTCTAACAACAATTTATATTCATATTCAGGAATGAGAGCCATTTTCAAAGTATGTTTCATTTTAACAGTAACTGAGCTAACAAGGGTAATGCAAATTTAGCAATAGCTCCAATGAATTCTCCTTTCTGATTAACCAACTTCTTTTTTTCTTCGAAGTTATATCTTCTTATCTGCCAGTGTGCGTAGGGTATGACGTTCACGCTTGAATTCCTTATATCTTTTTGAGCTTAAGGGTAAATGTCCTTGCAATATTTTCAAGCAAATTTCAAACATGCTAGTTAAATCTTCATTAGAAGCTTGTTGTAGCAAGGATTTACGTCGTTTAGGCCTTCTACGTGCGAGCGAATGAAGAAAAGGCTGATTAGCTTGTAAACGTTTAGACATCTTGGCTGCGAATGGTCAAGTGACTTGGTTCTTGTTCATACGCTACTTTATCAACATATACATAATGTGTATCTTTTGGTAAAATGCCTATACGAATACGCACTTGATCATTCGTCTTTGGCTTCAAATCAATGAATAAATAGCCATGAGGTAGCATCTTGATAGGCTTCTATGAGAAATTGAGATTTTCCAGGATACATTTGTCGCGCTAATGTGCTTATTTTTTGACTGTCTCCAGGATTTTTAAACAGAATAATGTAACATGTATTCAAAGTAATATTTCGCATTTCTCTACCATGATGGAACAAATTATGCACAATAAAAATAATACTTAGATTTTGATGACTGCTGCCAACACTAAAGAGACGTGTTATACGCTCATGACTAAGTTTTTAAGTTCATTAAGTCATCAATGATGAGTAAGTTTGGTTTTTTGGGTTAAAGCGCTCTTCAATGTCATCTGGAATGCATTTGTAAAATTCCACACCTTTCATTCCCTTATATAAAGGTTGATCTGCTGCATAGAGCCATAAAATGGTTTTTGGAGAGGATGCAATTAAATTTTGTTCCAGAATTTCCCTAACTAGAGAAGTTTTACCACTGTCTGAGGGTCCAGAGACCAAACATGTGAATGGGTGCTACATTTTTGAATGTCTGTTTCTTTCACCCAACTGTTAAACTTCTTTGGACAACCTAACCACTTAACAAATAATTCTTTCACACCTCGTCTTTATTGTGTTTTCAAGACCGTTTCAATTCTGTAGACAGATTCAATATCTTTTGTCATTTTCTGCAGTTCTCTTTCATAGATATGTCCATCAATATCTTCGTCCAAAAAGTATCTCACACGATACAAGTGTGTTCCTTGCTTCTGTCAACGATTTCTCATAATGAAGACTTCTTGCGTCCACTTTGTATGATAATCCCGTTGAAATACATATTTCATGTGAGAAATACGAAACTGATCACTAATTTTAAATTTGTATCTTTTTTTCTTCTTCTTTGGTTTCAATTTCAATTTGTCTACATACATATACTTCCACACTTTGGATTCGTTGTCTTTACGAATATCTGCAGGAGCATACTTATAAGGGAGGGAGCCATGAGGTCTATGGTTGTAATTGTACACCAAGTCTGAAAGGATGTCCATATAGCGATAAGTTTGATTATGTAGGAAATATCGATACATCGTTCAGTTTAGAGTACGAATCACTCTCTCAGCAAAGTTGGCTTTGGTTTCATTCTTTGTCGTATGGGCATGAATTCCCTCCTTCTTCAAAAATGCTTTTACCCATCTGTTTTTAAATTCAGTTCCTTTATCTGACCTTAGCGTTCGTGGTCTTCGTTGTGTTTTATGAAAATTTTTTGGAAGGCTCTTATGACGATGGTATGTGATTTGTTGGGTATTGCCTTTTAAACCTGTAATTTACAGGTTGTAGTTAACTGAATGCATCTTGATCTTGCAACCATTTCTTCACTTTAGAATGAGTGAATGGTTGTTTTTTTAATATATGATACAGTTTGTAATGTCTACCATTATACTGCAATATAGATTAACCACTCTCTCACTTCATCAAACAATCGCGGATCAAATCGAGCAAAGTGATATACCACTTCCACATCAAACCCCTCAGCTCCGTCAATGCCTGAAAGTACACACTATTTGATGAAATCCTCGCGTAAGTTTGGCAAGTTCAAGGTGGAATGAGCAAGTTCCCAATAGATGCCAAAGTGTTGTAGTTGTTGTTGAATAGATCCAAAACGCACCAGTTCACTTATCATGTAGTCCACGCACTTCTCCTTGAAATACGTTTCTACATCCATCCTTGCTTTACATGTCTATAAAACAGTTGAAGAAAACACATCTGCACACTATGACGGTTGGTGAACAAATGACTTACCAAACAGTCTTACTCTCCTTACTTTCCAGATACTGTTAGTGAGCCACACTTGTTGCAGAAGTTGTCTGGTTCACATATCTTGCAATTGCAGTGACAATCATAATCCTCAGCATATCCGTAAGCACCACAATATTCACAGGTAAGTTGATTTTGCACGTTCATATTTTCCAATTGAACTTCAGCCAGTCCTTTCTTGGATAGCTTTGACACCTCCATCCGATTATCCGTTTCCCGTCTGATAACAGTTTTCTTGCCATGACATTCCGTACATGGCTCAAGTTCTGACACACACTCTTCCACAAGGATGGTGCTAAAGCAAGCCATTTCTCTCCACGTTTGTTTCGAAGAAATGGTCCAAACTGTCCACACTAATTTTAAAGCTGCTTGTCTTTTCCATGGCTGCGCATTGAATGATAACTTCACTTCATCCCCCACTCCTTTTATACCATAAAAAATTACAGAGTAAGTTCCCTTTTCACTGTTCTTCAAACATTTTACAAAGTTCTAAATTCACTTTAACTCGTCCATTGTTGAATCGAACAAGTTTTGATACAATATCTGAAACATCATCATCACAATGTAAAATAATTCCAGCGGTTACAACTAGCATAAGGTCAGCTGCCAAAATTGTATTCGCGTTGATAAATGCTGATTCAATGTCGCACGTTAATGGCAAGTGCAGTTCTTCACATCCGCACAGAAACGAGTGGATGGAACGATGTCTTGCAATTGCCTTTACAACAGCTTCCCAATGTTTATGCAAATTCTTCACTTGCAAATCCAATTCGATTAAAAGCGGGAAGCTTTGAAAACACATAGTCAACATAGTTCACTTTGAAGACATCATCCATGGTCTCTACACATCGGTGAAGAAGTAATGTTGACATTGTTAATGATAAGGTGAAAGCTAGCACATTTAACGCTTAAGTTTGTATTTTCCCAAACTAAAGATTATGTAGACTTTTTCCATCAAAATATGAAGTCTTACGGAACGTTTTAGTGAAAGAATTTTTCAAATCGGCAAGTAGTTTTAAAGTTATTCGCTGTTGAAGTTTTCCATATGATAGGTGGGTCCCCATGGTATACTCTAAGGGGTATCCCCATGGTATGTCTTGGGGAGGTTCCCATGGTATGCCCTAGGGTGGTCCCCATAGTATGACCTACGGGTGTCTGACGTCATTATGACGTCACAGAGGGCGTGGAACACCCACTTTTCAACTACCATTTAAATTTCAAAGAAGCTATAACATCAGTATTACATCTGTCAGACAGTCTATTGTTGAAAGGGATTTTTAGCATTAAATATTTACAGATTTTGGAGAAAAAACCAAACACGTGTAAGCTGGAAATAATCATATCTATAAACGATAATTATTTCTGTATGGCCGCTATGGGATGACTGGCATTTTAATGTCGACATTAAGGTGAGAAGAACAAACTTGCACTGTGTTATTGAGATAAGTAACATTTTTAACAGGCAAGTTCAGAAGACTCTTAACTGATTCGTAAATACATGTCAGGTGCTTTATTGGAATACAGCAGTATTTTTCGCATTGCATTTTGGTTTCATGAACCACGAAAAGCAAATCTGAACACTGCATGATGATCCTTTCTTTGGGAAATATATCATCGATAGCAAAATGGTTCATAGGACATTAAAAAACATCCCTTCTTTCACAAGCTTTTGCAATCCGCTGTTCACCTGTGCACAGATGTCTCAATGTGAGCAAATAAACAAAAGTTTATACTATTAAATGTTCAAAAGGATTTCAAACGATTGTGCTTTGACATGTTAACAAACATAGGAAATAAATATAAAATGGCATTTAAGACTCCACGCTTTTGTTTCTTAATAGAATGTTTTTAAGTAAATAAACGAGGCATCATGGCGTTCCATTTTCCGTAGAAAAAATCTGGAATATTGACTAGATATGGAGTCCTTGATATAAAAAAAAAAACAATTAACAAAAAAAAATTAACAATACTTACAATGTGCCCAAAGCACGTGTAGATGCGTTTAATGCCTACAGTCTGTTTTGTACCTCACAGTGTACCTCAAGTGCAAGTGATGCTTCTGATACTTACAATGTACCTCCAGTACAAGTGATGCTTCTGATGCGCCAGCTGACACATCGTTATCTCCTGCACATGTATATGTCCCTGAATGATCGTCTTTATTCACATCATTTAGATATAATATGCTTTCATTTTCATCTTCGATAGTTGCCGTATCCTTTTTCCTGAAGAAACATGTAGCAAAAGAGACTTTGGCTCCAACCACGTCTTTCAGAGCCAAACGAAATACATTTTGTAAAGAGTGAAATCTCATATTTACATTAAATGCCTGAATAATCTACTGATACACATTTTAATGTTGTATTTAGGAATGGAGTTTGGAACTCTAATCAGTAAAATCAATCTATTTTAAGCGAATTATATGAGAAATAAGTGTTGCCTTACCAATGGAAGGTGATTGTCGCTGGATTAGCTTCTATTTCGGTACAATGCAATTGTACACTAGTTCCTTCTAATGCAATAAACGAATCATTGCATGGCCCGATGTTGACAACAGGACCATCTAATATTCATGACGTAGAAAGCCGTTAACATGTATGATGAACAAGCAAACAAGTGTCACTTCACAATTAGCAATGTGAATCAGTTTACAATCAATCAATTAAATCGATTTTACTGGCTTAAAATGATTTGTTCCTTAAAATATATTAAATAAAAGCACATTGTTGATCTCCTGTAGTAAGTATTATCTTATTATTTTCGTTCTCAATGAGTAGACAGGATGAGGAAAACTTACACTGAACATTGATTTCATATCCATTAGAACTTTCAGAGAAAGGTACTTCGGATTGAATAGAAGTACAGAACATTATCCCTGCGTTATGCCTTTTTTCCGGCGTGTATTCAAGTGTGCTCGTTATTGAAGTTCCGTCGATACTAGAATCACCTCTACCAAGGTTTTCGTCTGAGCCGTCCGATTCTATGATGTTCCATTCAATAAATGCTTGTGGTTCTCCATACTCGGCAGTACACTTCAAGTTTTCTTTGCTTCCCACAGTGAATGGATCATCTGGATACTCCAACACAACGTTGCTAGTTGGAACTGTTAACATAACCCATGCCCAAACGATGTGTAGGTTTAACATGATGTAAATTTTTACAACTTATTTATATAATATTTAAGCAAATACAGTGTTGATAGAATTGGGAATGATAAATATTTTAGTGTGGATTGATGGTAGACGAAAAGATATTCCTAAACCAAAGACATTGGTGTCGACGTATAGCACATTGATTTATAATGCAGCATTCCATAAATATGCTATTATCAATTTTAACTGAAATTTATATGTTATATCTTACATTTTTAAAACGGTATTACTGGGGTATCTTTTGTTGATTTGGTTTAATTTCTGTGTTGTTTTGCTAATTTTTCAAAGGTTCAGGCTACAGTTTCATTTCTCTTCTACCTCTTTTTTAACATCTGTGTACATATATAAGTGCCGATGATTATGTATATTATTTGCAATTTGTTAAAGTTGTTTCTTAAAGTAACCTTCAGTGCTTTGATTCAGTATATGAGTGATAAACTGATCTCCAAAAGCAAAACTCATTGTATGAGAAGACGGAAACTTAAATTAATAGTGTCTGCCAGAGAATAAAAATGACAAAGGAATTTTCATATTAATATATAACGAACAATAAGGAGATTACTCAATTTCTAATCACTATATAATACATAACATATCCTTGCAGATTTATTTCTTGCAGCCAAAGTCTGCTATATATCTAAATTAGTTTGTTAACAAAGTGCACACAACGTCGGAATAATATCAGCATACCATGTTTTCTTAGCTCTTCACAAGCAACAGTAATAGTATTCCTACACTCCCAGGTCCGGAAATATCGATCATCACTAGCATTTAGTTTAAACTGAACATGAAGTGGCCCTGATTCTGTCAAGCATTGCTCTCTTGTCTCATCACCATTACATTTACACGATATTATATCATGATCTGGAATTTGAACTTCTGAAAATTCGCATCCACTTGCTAAATATGTCCAGTCCTCCGTTAGAGTTGCAGACCAGTAAAAGTATAAAGTCGATGGTATATCATCTGATGAGCATGTAATTGTAACTTCTTTGCCTGTACTTGTATATTCCGGTTCAACTGTTAATTCTGGGTCAATGGTGCATGTGTTATTGAAGTTGCATAACACGAAGAACGCTAAAAGAAAATGATCTCATTGAGTGTTAAATTAAAAATTAAAGTTAACTAAAAAAAAATTAAAGTTTGATCTAAATTCAAAGTTTGATAATTACGCATTAAAATTTTGCATTAAAACAACGTAGTATATGATAGCAAAACGAAATCATTTACAACAGCGTATTCATTGATTAATTGTATGAAAAGCTAGTATGCTTACAACACATGTAAATAACAAGCAGCGTCAGGTTCATTCTTTCTGAAAAAAGTTTAAAATTTTATTTGATATTAAATTTAGACAAATGTTATGAAATCCTTTTAAAGCTAAATTTGGCAATATGACGAGTTAGACACTTTCAGATTTGGTGTATGAATCTGGAGTAAAGCTCTAAATTATAGCATGTGAGTGTTCAGATGTTTACTTGAATGCATTTGAGATATTTTTTGTTTGTGCGCGTGTTCTACATTCTCTACAGTTTCAACAAGCATTGACTCTCAGTTCTTGCTTGTCGTAAACACATACCCACAAACAAGAGCTGGGATCTGACACCCTGTTTTGTTGCTCAGATTTAATAAATTGTCAATTTTTGCCTCTTTTAAGACAACACCGATACATCTGCGCCATCTGTTTGGAGTAAATTTACTCATTTAATTCAGATTCACGGATTCTATAAATTTCCTGAAGTTCTTCCATAAAGAACCCCAATTTGATGCACTGATAGACAGAACAGAAGAAGCATCAAACAATTGCATTCAAGCTGCTCAGAGGAGTAAGTCTTTTCCTCAATAACATCCAAAGTAACAGTGGATATCACGCGACGAAATATAATTACATTTTTCTTTATAAAGTATATTGCAATCCAGTTTTCTATCAATTTTTCGCAGCAGTAGTTTTCGTAACATATCTCTGCACTGTAATTATTTTTTCTGCTCTTTAGCATTAGGAATTGCTATTTTTCTAATTAGATGGAAAACTATTTTTCACTTTATTTTTTAGTCTTTCAGTCAATTGTTTTTTTTTTTTTTGTTTTTTTTTATTCAGTCAATTCTGCTTCTAATACATTATTCAGAAACTGCTAGGATAAACTGAGTAAAATAGTGTGAGTACAAGCAAAAGCTTTAAAAAAAACTTATAGAGCAATGTTTTCGGCGTTTCTGACATGTCAAGAAAATTTGTTCATGACGTTGAATGTCAGCATTGCAATAACAAATGCTGTAGCAATCTTAAGTATATTTACATTTTTAAACATAGTTGAAGCGCAGGCTTTCAAAGCAAATTTGAATGCAATATTTAGAAATATTTAAAGTGACAAGGTGTCAGTACGCAGTCGTAAAGACACTAAATTGGAAGTGTGCACTGAAAGTAGGAAAAAGTGCCGCTGTTCGGCCATATCAAAAGTTTTTCAACTTGCTTAGCCAGTGAGGAATTGCTTCAGGCAGCTTTTAACCAAATACTGTGGAGAGTTGTAAAGAGTATTTTTTCACACAATGAGACACGTAATATTTAAGCCAATGTAACTACATACTACCGCTGTAGCAGCCCAGAATATATCCCGGCCAGAATATACCAGGGGTAAAATCTAGGCGAGCCCAGAATATACCCCAGGTATATTCTAAGCTAGCCTAAAATATACCCGGATTATATACCCCAGGCTAGCCTAACATTTACTCCGAATACACCTGACGCCAAGAATATACTCTACCACACACATTTTTATGAAATATAGCAATCCTTTGAAATTTATTTATATTTAAACCTTTACATACAGGAATAAAGTGGGGATTATATGGTAGATGTAGATTGCACTTACATTGCAATGCCGGTAATCTAGCATATACATGTGTAAAATGTTCATTTGCATTTGAGCCCTTCAAAACATTCAACCAGTTTATCAAAAAAGAGCACTGGCATTTGTACGTAATCCATCACAAGTGGACCGAAAACTACAATTGCACTTAACAAAAGCTATTTATATAAGAGTGTTTCTAAACTCGGACAATGCTGTTTTTCAGTCTATACAAAATTTAAACATCAAATAAAGTAGTTAGTTACAAAAATAAATCTGGAGATCAGGACACAAAAAGATAAAGATAAATACTCCCCATTGCAAAAGGAAATCAGTTATTTTTAATGGATTATGTACAAATGCTTGAGCTTAACTTTGATAAATTGATTAAAAGTAGGAAACGGATGATATGCAATTGAACAATCTATATATGTTTATGCTAGATCACAGCCATAACGAGTTAAATGCAATCGACATCTACCATGTAATTCATACGTTATTATTCAAGTTTGCAGTGGTTCAAAATTAAGAAATGATGTGAATTATTTCATAAAAAAAATTGGTGAAAGGGGGGGGGGTATATTCTGGGCGGCAGGAGTATCTTTCGGGCTAGCCCAGAATATACCCCGGGGTATATTTCAGACTAGCGTAGAATATACATGGGTATATTCTCGGCTAGCCCAAAGTATACACGGGTAAATTCTGGGCGGGGGGGGGGGTTAAACGCTAGGCTGTTACATTGGTTTGTTTGGTGAACACCATTTCAAGATGTCTTTGTAAGATTTTGATTAACCAATGCTTGTCCATATAACAGATCCAGTACTTAATTACACTTGTGTACATATGAGTTCAGTAACAACAAGCATTCTTTACGATGCCGCGACTTCCACAGAACTAACTCTACCACCAAGCCACATGCATATTAGAGTTTGTACTTTAGTGTGAGCAGTTGCTTGACACTTCGGGAGAAGCATACTGTTTGCAAGTTGCGAAGATCTTCCCATGATACAGAACATACTCAGGATCAAAACGGTCAAAGTCGCGTGTTGCCATATCCGGATAATGACATTTGCGTGATCGTTATTCGTTATCATAAGACAGAAGCAACAAAGAGCAGACACCAAAGCAGTGTAACTAGGCTTATGTCATCAAGATCGACGGGTCAGGCAAATGCACCTGAGTAATCAGTTTCGCTGCCGTGATGCTGGATACACCCAAGATTGACCTACAAACGATGGTCTTCCGGTTACTACGCCTGGCTCGTCAGGATCGGCGTATCGGGATAATTTTAGTAATTAATGAATATCAATTGACATTTTTGAAACTGAACATACAATTTCAATTTGGCATATAAATTTATATAAGTTACTTTGATTAAAATTATCATGGACTAAAAGAGTCCATGATAAGATGCAGTTTATAGTTAAGGACAAAAGAAAGAGACAGTGAAAACGAAAAGGTCTATTCGTTAGTTACCAAAATGATCGATTGTTTTGAAAGTTTTAATTATTAAATTCTTTCAAATCCCTTTGAAATATAGCAAACTCATGACAGCTTTTTTACCGGAGCTGAACAAAAGTGCAACTGAATAAAAAATGAGTGATATGTTTACCATTCACAGAATTTTGGGTTACATTTGGATGATCATTACGTTGGCGAGGTTTCTGTCTACGAGTTGTTACCCTACTGCGCCGTAGAGCTAGAGCCTGGGCTTATCACAGAAAATTACATGTTACCAATTAAACATTTCCCAAAGGCTTCCTTTATTATGGTTGTTTCCTTAATACATTCGATTTTACTGTCTTCGGTCATTTAACACCATTCAGATGTGCGGTCAACATCGCCGAATTTTGGAGGCATCTAATGACTATCTTTGCATTTATCCAAGAATTTGTGTGTCTCCGGTCCTACCTCGACGAGTTGGGACTACTGCTTCGAGGTCTATCCTGGGTGAGTCGTGTGTCATGATAACGAATCCACAGCTGGCATACAACAGTCTTACCGTATGCATCCTATCGGTCACCAATGACATTGAAGCTCCAGCCTGTTACGTGTTTTTTGGTGATTGTGGCAGTTTCGTGGAAATTGCGACATCTTAACGAGCTCATTGGGCTGCTACGTGTGAAACTATTATTAAAGGCTGGCTATGCATCTCAAACGAAAGAAAATCTCATAGCATAGGGACGCACTTTGATTGATTTGCAACAAATCAATATCTGCCGTAATCACGCTGGAATGTGTGATGTGAAAAATAAAACAACAGCATATGGTATAAAACTGGCTTTGCTTCTACTGGTCAAAATTTACTTTTAAGCTGTAAATTTAAATGTTGTTTGTGTAAATTTTGTTTTGTCCTCCAATATCTAACCAAACACAGCTTTCTATGTTGTAGGCCTAACTCACCATTTAGTTACATACTCCAAGGTTGGTCATACTGGCATTTAAATTTGGGACAGTTAAAATTAAAATGTTCATGATGATGCTGGAGGTTATAAAATATAAAAACACTGGAGGATTTTGATCTGGGCAGTTTTTTAAAAGCCGATTTAGACCAGTAGATTTCACCTCTGCTGTTTTTAGCACGGCGAATTTTGTCCTAGACCCATTTTGCACTCAAGATTATTATTGAAAATAATGCTTACCTCTTAAAAATGCCGTTATTCAATTAATGTAATTATTTATAAAACCTATAGATTTCTACAATTTTTTTGTTTGAACGTTTTAATACCAGTATATTAGCAGAAAAAACTTTTGCGATGATTCATTTTTGCATCATGCTTATTTTGTCAGATAAAATTACTTCGCATAGAGTACTCAACGTTACCTCTGTATTGTGAAGAGATAACGGCGGACACAAGAGGTACAAGGTAAAATACAGTAAGCAAGTAACAACAAATGATTGCAAATTTTAGCTCAGCCTTGGTCTTAGATTTGAGAAAGTGATATAAATAAAGAATTAAAGCCATTTTAAACATAAGTTTCTAAATAATGTGCACACACAACTTGCTGCTACCACAAATGAGAACTTTATTTTGATATTTAAAATGCAGTCAGGAATTATATCTCAGGCAGAACATACAAGCACAAGCTGATACATTTGATTTTGGAATTTGCTTAACTTAAGTTTTTAGTATGAAAATTATACGAAATGTACATAGCACAACAAAATAACTTTAGTGGGTTTTTCTTTGAAAATTATTATGAAATGTACATCGGACAACGAAACAATTGCATAAAGATTTTTTGGAGAAAATTATCTTTTATTTCTATCAAACAATTATGCAGTGTTTATGTTTCTAAAATGTAAAATGCTGAGTGTTGTCTTGTTGGGAAAATGTATATCACTTTGTACAAGTACATCAAATGAACATAAAATATAAGGCATAACTGGCATATTTTTACAAAGGAAAGCTAATACGTCTAGTTTCCTTATTGCAATAAAAGAGGAACAAATTCTAATAGAATTATGTTAAATAGTGTAGCAAAAGATAACCATTTTGGCGTGTCTAGAACACTTTTGCATTGAACATGTAGCAGGAAATAACGGGCCACAGTGAAAGAGTAAAAGAATACTAAAATGTTACTTATGTTTATGCTTTTCTTGGCACGATAAAGCAATAATTGAAATGTTAGAATAAATAAAGAACAAACGGGAAGTTTTGTGCCAAATGCGTTTCTGAATCGCTTTTTTAGAATACAAGCTAAAGGATTCTGATGCTTCAAGTGACATTCACTGATTTATTACTGACTAAATTTTTCGAAATTTCTTCATCCGCATATTGGTAAGTTATCTAATAACCCTTTTAGGTATTTAGTTGCATCAAGTAAAATTTTATCAGAATGGGTAAAAAATAATATTGTTTTATTCCACTTGAATTCTTGTCCACTGGAGGAATAATATTTCAAATGTAATTTCGCGTAATCTTTCACAGGGTCGTTGTAAGGCATTTACTGTAAAGGTAACAACAAGGCTGCGATAAATCTTTGACAACATTTTGTAAAATGTGTTTTAAACTTCTTGTTTGTCTCTGCCTCATAAAAGGTAAATGTACATATTTCTTTGAATAAACTTTCATATTGTTATGTCAATCGTTGCAGTGTTGTTCCGGTCAATTTTTGCTCTAACTCTTAGCGAAATTTTAGCCGGTTTCGGATGTTCTATTCAACGTATCACATATATATGGTTCGTAATTGAGTGTACCCGTCCTTAACGGAAATAAACTAAGTTTTGTTTTTGCAAGGTTCAGCATATGCGCAGGGTTTCACCACAACTACTACTGACCCTGTGAGCGGTCGGCCGGGTACTTTGTGGTGTAACGCCAGTCATCGCGGACCTCCCGTTTATTGGAAGGATCCTAGTGGAGGTGATGCAACCGTCGATTGCACAGTCCAGGACACCTTTGATGAGTATATGACTAAACATCCAAATTGTAGCATATCCGATCGTCAGTATGCATTTGACATTGTATTCGATCGGAGCCGTGATTGTGGAGATTGGACCTGCACAGATGCATCAGCTACTCCAGGGACTGTATTTGTTGATCCAAAAGGTAAAACTATGCAACACTGTCTTGACCTATCGGGAGGGAGGGTGGGGGAGGGGGGTAAACATCACATATTAAATAATGTGTTGCTACCTTTTAATACTTAACGTTTTAGCATGTACTTAATATTTAAGATATTTCGTCATTTTATATATACACATTCATAAAAGAAATATTAAATTACAAAAAGAGAATTTTTTCTCAAAACATTTAACATTTTTTAATTTAATTAGAACGTATGCTAATATCACTTATTAATGGAATATCAAATGGAATATCAAAATACTCGCAGATC
Organism: Protula sp. h YS-2021; assembly: GCA_949752745.1. Taxonomy (NCBI): domain Eukaryota; kingdom Metazoa; phylum Annelida; class Polychaeta; order Sabellida; family Serpulidae; genus Protula; species Protula sp. h YS-2021. The sequence goes on along the minus strand of OX457030.1, from coordinate 7,550,931 downwards.
TTCAGCATACTTGCAGATATCCGCAGATATTTTAGAGTTAGTCAATTATTGCGATCATGCATAGTTTTTTATGTGGGCAGCTGGATTTGTTCTTTGTATGTTTAAGGATTTCTTCACAAAACAACTTTATTAATTACACTAACAAACGTGATGGCTTTATCCGCTGCTCTTAACGGTATTGTGTAAAGTCTTAAGACCCATAAAGCACATAAGTGAAAAGCAAAATTATACAAGTCTTAAAATAACGATTACTACAGTAATCTTAAGATGCCATAATGTAAAATATTCTAACAGTCTCGCAAATTATTTTCAACAGAAAAGAATCTGTTGGCAGATTCTACCTCGACTTAAATAAACTAAAAAGCTCGATGTTTGTGCAGAAATCGATAAAATTGAAAATATTTTAGAAATAGGATATACAAATACCAAATTCCTATGAATTTGTCACTGTTTAAAGTGTAGTTTTCCTTGCACGGTTTTTGAACATTTTCCGAAACTCAAAACGTTATTATTAAATTGTGTCTTAATTGTTTTTGTAACAGGTATAAAAGTATTTCAAGAAACTTTGTTAGGAGTTGCTTTTCTATTATTTTTTTGAGTATTTGTAGTGACGCGATGTGCATTTCTATGTTATTTAATTATTTTCTCATTTTGTAATGGCCCCATTTCAAATTTATTACTGGGTGTATAAAAAACTATAAATATTAATCTAATAAACAAGAAAACATGTAAAACAGCGCAGTTTAAATTGATCTTTCGCACCATTCTAGCTCGTTTCGATGAAAATGTACAAGTGTTTTAAATTATACAAATAACTACTAGTTTCACTGTTCAGTTTATAACTACTTCACATTTTTCAAGGTTGGAACGTCCTTTTGTTCCACTGTCATCTCTACCCATAAATAAATTAATGTTTGGATAAAGGGATACTCAAATTACTTTTAGTGTTTTAAATTATCTTTTTGTGATCTTTTTAGCAATTTATCTATAGATCTGTCTAGGCATGACAGTTGCCTAAATGAGCAGGCAGTAAAATAATCTGTTGACTGCATTAGTTACATATAAATATGAGTTTAAAATCTAAAACAGTGATTTATTGTAAAACAATCTTCGTTTACAGAATATGTAACAAAACATACTCTTTACAACTACACCGACGACACTGTTGTCCATCTCACGTGTAGTTCAGACACGTGCGGTTACCCAGCTCCTGTCTTGTATTGGGCCACCGATATTTCCGTCGAAAACACTACCGACGTGACCACGGATGATTGTCAAGAAGACCAAACCTCTTGTAGATTAGAAAAAACGACACTGACCCTAGCCATAGATACAGAAAATTATGTAAATTTTTATGTAGACTGTGTGCTAGTAACAGAGAATGGGACGGCAAGGCACACATATGGTTATACAAGAAAAGGTGTGCATTTTCAAAACCCAAATCTATCTTTATTTTGAGTTATGGATGACAATTGTTGTTTTAAGGACATAATAAAATAGCATCCCACGATATGAAACTGAAAATATGGTTGAAATGTTTTCCTAATGGCGTGAATGTCAAATTTTTACTTAAGTAAACAAAAACGGATTCTACTGTTTTATACTTTCTTGATAATTGCCTAAATCTGTTAGACATAAAACATCAGCTGTATTTAAATGAAAACGCTCCCTTTTTCAGACAATCAAGATGACAGCGGGTTGAGTGCGGGGGCAATTGCTGGGATAACAATCGCTTCTATTGGTGTCGCCGCAATCGTTTGTGTCATCATAGTCTTCATTGTCAAAAAGGTGTGGTAGACAAATGCGATCGTATTTAAACCATAGAAATGATTCAGCAATGACGCTTTAACATTCGTGCTCGGTAATACTCTCTTAAATTATTGCGCCATTAAGATGGCGACAGTTGCAGTTTTAATACGGAACAAAGCTATTACCGATATACCAGATTTTTCTTAAGAGGCATAGAACAGGTAAGAATGTTGTGTTTTTTCGCAGGTTCATCGCAACAGTGGTGTAACAATGTGATCGTACAGCTTTGGTAAATTTTCTTGACAAAAAATCGGAACTATCTTTATGAACAAAAAGTCATTTTCTAATGCTTAGTTTTTAAGACCGCCGTGTGTCTTGCTTTTTTATCACTTAGTATGATTATTGAAGGAAATCGCTGCACATGTTTCAGCAAGCAAAGTTTGAAAATTTGTATAATTAACGTAAAAAGTTTGTGAAGGCTGTGACGTCCTTTCAAAGCCATGACGCAAATATCAGTTGCGTTACTGAAGAGCGTATTAGAATTAAAGGTCAATTAACAGTGAGAACATGGTTTTACTCACAAAACAATTTTATGAAACAGTTTTAGCTCATTCTCTCACTCGTCATGGATTTATATAAAGTTTAGGATTGTATGCGTCCAGTTACGTAGCTGTTAATAGCCTGCGTCGAGCCTACCGGGAGTTTCTGAAAAGAAGCTCTCCTCATATAAAAGCCCCGGGGCTCTTATTAGGAAACTGTTTCCCAGTAGAAGCCCGGGGCTTCTATTTGGAGCTAAAATAAAGACCTGAAAAAATCGTTTCCTAATAAAAGCCCCCTCCTTTCCTGCAAGGAAAGTGTTTACTCGTAATGCAGACACGGTGCACTTAATCCTTTGATATGAGGCAGCCCCTAGACATGTTCTGCGTCGTTGCTTAATCTTGCGCTTTGCACAAGGCGAACAGACACCCCCTCCCTCCCTCCCCACTGCCACCTTTACTCCGGAGTATTACTGGAAATATAACGGGCCGAGTACTGAAACGGGAGGCGTGATGTTGCCCCTCCTTCCCTGCAAGTCTTCTTAGAACTCGTGTTTACTCGCAATGCAGACACGGTGCACTTAATTCTTAGATGTGAGGCAAACCCCTAAACACGTTCTTCATCGTTGCTTAATCCTGTGCTTTGCACAAGGCACGTCCCCCACCCCCATTTTACCAGACTTTTTTAGTTACTATTGTTTTTGTGTGTTTTGTTATATTTTGTGCGAATATTCGCAGCATGTAGCGCTTTAATAAGAGGTTGATGGTAAATTCTCTTTTTTCCAATAAAAACTTATCAACAACCCCCCTCCCCCCCATCTAAAAAATAGAAGCCCCGGGGCCCAAATTAGGAAACTGTTTCCTGATAGAAGCCCCGGGGCTTCTATTTGGTTTCTAAATGAGCGCCTGAAATTGGCCAGTTTCCAAATATAAGCCCTGGGCTTTTTTCGGGAACCCCTAGTAGTATCTATCATGAGCAAATATTTTTTTTATTTTTTGGACTAAATGAAATTTGAGTTAGCTTCTGTGTGTTACGTATAGCTTTCCAATCGTCCAGTCATTTTCATAGCAAGGCCATGCACAACAAACGTGCTATAATAAGGACAAATAATAAAAATACTGTTGCTATATTGAAAGTGGTTATGTACTAGCAAACGACATTTTTTCTATATTTCTGTTAAGCCTTTTCATATTAAATGTATACTCTGAAAACACAAACCTCTTTTTTCTCTTTCCTAGCAATTTAAGTGGTTTTATTTCTTACTGTCTGGGGGCTATATCAAGTGTCCACTTCCCTGTTGTGCTGTGCACACACTCTGTTTTACCGCTAGTTTAATTGGTGATCTGTCCCTTACTTGATTCAGAGACAGGTCTTGTGAATCGATTTTGCGACCTTTCGATTGTTTCGATTGGCGGGTAACTGATTTGGCTACAATGTTTTTCTTGCAAACAAGTCTATAGCTGAAAGTCCCGACTCCGACTCGGAAATGTACACACGGGATTTAACACGGATTTAATTTCCCTTCATTTAAATGATTGCAATGGATAGCTCCATTTTCTTTTCCTGTTTTTACTTTTAGCAGTCTCAAGAAGGTAGTCTCACACTACTTGCTTTGCATAGGGTGTGCTGGCTTTAGCCTTGTGGATGCTGGGCTGTTTGTTGTATGTCACTATACATATTTTTTATTGCTTTTGTTTGGTGCTTGAGTCTTGGGTTGCTGTTTTAGATGCAACTTGTCGTAAGTTTGGTGAAGGTAAACCGAACTAAAACCGAACAGATTTTCGGTGCTTTTCACTTATATTCCCTAAAAACATCCATCAACGTGATGACTAGATAGCTTAAAGAGCAAGAGTAGAAAATATTAATAGAAACAAGAGTATGCAACATGCAGAACCTGCATATTTCAATATACTCAGTAGATCATACCGATGATGCAGTTTTATTTTCTATGCCCTTTAGAACATTGTATTTATGTGTGTGCTATATGTTTAGTGTATTTGGTATCCACACAACGGCATGACTATTTCATCTGTTCTCTTCGCACTCTTTCTTTGTTTGTCATATGTCTCATTGGTGCTTCTCTATTCATTTCTCATTTGCTTAGTCTTAGAAATCACATATTGCAATTTTTAACCTGGATTATAATCCTATACAAGACACCAAGGAAGAATGATAATATCACTCATTTAGCATTACAAAAAAAACTCGGGAACAGTATTTGAAATTATTATAGGAAGGCGAACGCTTTTCCAGCAAAGAGTACACTTCATTTTCCTGCTCAGATGTATTTCAGCAATAACTTATTACAATTCAAACTTCTGAAAGCATGATTCTGCACCGAAATTCGTTTTGAATTTAAAAATTACCATGTATGGCATTGTGCATTTGCTGATAAATAGCAATTTTATTGATGTAATGTTATATAGTCATTTTGGAGTTATTTGTTTTAATCTTTCATTTGATCTTTTTTATTTTGATTTATTTGTAAATACATCAACTAATTTATGCTGCTTGTTTTATTTTACAGGCAACATAAAACAATTTAATTAATTTTATTTTAAATTTTATTTAATTTACATTAAACTAATACGAAACGATGGTAAAATATGTATTGCTAATTTATTTAATTTAAGTATGTATTTTTTATAGTTTATAGATACATTTGTGTTTTACAGAAATGACAACGATAAGAGCCATGAAAATAGATAGCTACACGAGGGCAAGATATTCATCTTATAAGGATTTTATGCAAAAACAGAAGTTTACCACAAAATTTTTATTGTGCATAGTTTGCTTGCTATAATTCTAGAAACTGAATTACTGCTTTACCCTCTGATAATTTCTGTTATTAAGTAAATGACTAAGTAAGAGAGAAAGCCCTAAAACTGGAATATTAAGAACCTGTTTACTGAAAATGTAATTTGAAACGTAACATTAATAACTCCTTTCTTAATACGGAAAATGTTCTTTAAAATAGTGTTGTTTTAATAAAACTGTTTAAATGATATAGCTTTAAAAGCAGCAGCAAATGATCAAAATATTTCAAAAATTTCATATACACAATAGCTCATATTAATCTTAACTTTAAATTTATTAAGATGTAATTGTTCAGTTTAATGACTAAATTTGTTAAAGTTTTATTTTCATTTTTTTTCCAAAATACAGATTCTCCTTGAATGTTGAATATTTTGCATAGACTATCATAATTCCAAAAAAATGCTCCTTGTAGAGCACTATTGCAACAACCATTCTATGTCATAGGGAGCTTTTACTTTCGATAAATATAAATTCTCTCACTGCTTTTAGAATCATATGCACACAACAAGATTTCACAGAACATCAAATATAAAGCTTATGTTAGGTTGGTTCAGTGCGTAAACTGCATTTTGGCGAAATATTTCAGTTGTTCAGTTTTACGACTATACTTGATTGCAAGTCTAAAACCATGGTTATGTTTGGTATGCATTAAAGGTAAGTATTATGGTAATAATTAAATCCCAAGAACTCATGTATTCATATATGGCTTTTTGGATAACAATATTTGAAAAAGTGATATTTGCTTTTGTTATGATGCTAACGCCCATATCAGTCGGTGATTGTTCTTGATTACTGATATCTGCAATTTTACTGACTAGCTAGCTTGTTACCAAACATCGTATGATATCTGTTGATGACCCAGACTGATTTGACTGTTGCCCCATGTTGAAATATAAGTGCGTTGCTGTGTTGAGATTGCAGTATTAAGAGTGTGCAAGATTGTGATGTATGTTTCGATGATCTTCAGAGCACTTTAAGTGCCCTGGAGTAAATTTAAGAAGCCAAATCATCCTTAGTGTGAATGCTGGTTTCATATAACCCAGATCTGTCTATATTGATGGAAAACGAATGTCGAGAATTTGTAATTTTCCCTAGCAGAACTAAAAAGTAAATGATTACGACTCACACAGTTTTACCAGTCATTCATGTTTGACGCCTTTGCAATGGTTTTACAGAATAGCGATATAATAAACTGAACTTTGCAAATCTAAAACAGCTTTGTTTTTACCCTATCTTTAATGAAGTAAAACAACAGTGAGTTTTTAACTCACAAAGAAAAAAAACTCTGAGTAGACATTATTTAAGCGGTGCTACCATTGTTACTGACTAGCGCTACTTGCTTTGGTTTTAAAAGTTTGCCCTAAGGTTATTGAATCTAAGCCTGGAGGAGCTATCGATAACATTGCTGACACCGAGTTTTATCAAAATCTATCCTCACACTTATGCAAAATTGTGTTCACAACACCTACAAGAACAATTCTTAGACAGCACAGAAAATCTAGATTCAAAGTCTAGTTTTGATCATTAATGAACGCTCAAGGTCAACAACATAGATTTAAACGAAGTTTCATCAAATTACGTGGAAAGGATTTTTCGAAATAATGTTCATAAATTAACTCTTACTACAATGGCAAAATTATATGCTCTTCACCTAAATTTTTCATCAAGTTTTGTTCAATGCATGTAATTGTCAGTTCAACGTCTATTTGAGAGTTTATCTACACAAAGAGTTTAATCCGTTTCCAGACTTTGGCAGGACTGACAGACGATTCGTTAGACGATAAAGTCAAAACCATTATACCCCCACTAGACTAGAAAAGTAGCACAGTCTCGAAATCGATATCGACATCGATACCATAGAAGAAGTTAACAGAGAAAGCAGATAACTGTTATGTCTCTTTGGCCTGGAAATTAAGGATGAAATTCTTCACATTAAGGTTTGCCAATGTCAAAATTCCTCTTTACCTTATCAGTACAATTATGGTTAGCAATAATTCCCCGGATTGAATACATTTTCTACAATGTTTTACAGGTAACGATTTGGTGTGATTTTCAAAAATTTGTGCATATAGTTTGTAATGTCCCGAAAGTTACTTTATCGCCAAGTTGTCAAGTTTATGCCTAGTTGTCGACCTTTTAGCACAGCGTGATAAGTTGCCACCTAAATAACACAGAACGTTTTGCAACTGAGACAGATTAATGAAACAGTTAAAATTGCCATGATTACTTATCTCGTTTTCTGTCTCGCTTCGTGGCCATTTTTGCAAAGTATCGCAGTGTGGGGATTGAGATTTGCAAATATTGTTATTGGCATTTTGAATCCTTTTCATGGCATGGTTTGAAACAAAACTTTCTTGGTTTAATCGGTTTTTTTCTTGATTGAATATAGTAGAACTACATGTTCTGCAAGCCACGATATTTCATATTATATATCTTTGTACCTAGCTTTTGAGAAGTAGACGTAAGTACATCCACTTTTCAGAAGTGTCTTAAGATAAGTGTGTTTCAAACAGCGGTGTTTGTTCATAAGTCCATACTCTTTAATTGTTTCAGTTGACCAGAATGCTTGTTGTAACTGATATCCCGTAGCAACCAGGTTAGGCTCATCTCAATTCATGTGCCGGGGACTGAACGGAAAAAAAGCAATTGCTTAATATGCTTTTTCATAAAGTGATTATTCCTAAAAATTCTGCATAATTTGAGCAGATCGCTGGTTTAGGCGTGTAGAAGTTCGAAAAATCAATTAGATAATTGATCTTGGGTTAATTTCGAAAGCTCTGTCATTGCTTTATTAAACTCGAAAAGACGGCTAGCTCATGTTATTTTAACGTTCGCAGACCCTGCTAGTACAGTCATGGGAATAACTCCTTTCTCACTTCGCAACCAGTAGATTGCGCTATAACTTTAATTAAAATGCATTAATAAATTATTATTTTTTTATTACAGATAACATAGCCTCTAACTGAAGTGTTTATGGGGACAATATGAGTACAATTAGGTTTTATCTACGGGCAATGTCTCGCTTATCAGAAACCACTTACAAGTGTGAGTGAAAATTCTGAGTGCATGACTAAATACAGATGCATAATTTACAACGCAAAGAAAGTGAGAAAGAATCGAGAGAAATTTCGAGAGAGGGCGTTAGAGAGGGAGAGAGAGAGAGAGAGTTTGATAGGGAGGGAGGGAAGGAGGGAGGGAGGCAGGGAGGGATTGAGGGAGGGAGAAAGAAAGACGGAGACAGGTAGGTGGCAAGAAAGGAATAGAGACATAGTGTGTTTGTGTGCGAGAGACAGATAGAGCGATAGACTCCAAGCGATTGGAGACATAGTGTGTGATTAAGGGAGGTATCGAAAAGCGAGAAAGGATCGAGAGAGATTTACAGGAAAAGCTTTAGAAAGAAAAAAAGAAAGAAAGAAAAAAAGAAATAGAGAGAGAGAGAGAGAGAGAGAGAGAGAGAGAAGAGAGAAACGGACGCTGATAAAAAAAAGAGAGACGGAGAGAGGGAGACTTCAAGAAAGGGAGGAATATATTGTTAGAGAGAGAGAGAGAGAGAGAGAGAGAGAGAGAGAGAGAGAGAGAGAGAGAGAGAGAGAGAGAGAGAGAGAGAGAGAGTGAGAAAACGAGATAGACTTAGAGAAATAGTAGAGATAGCATGTGAGTGTGAGTGCGAGAGAAAAAGAGACAGAGAGAGACTGAGAGAGGGAGCAGACGGACAGAGAGGAGAAGTGTTGAAAATGGTGAGAAAGAGAGAGAGAGAGAGAAAGAGAGAGAGAGAGATGTAGGAGGAGAGAAGTAAAGATTGAGGGATAGGTGGAATAGAGCGGGAGAGAGAAGACAGAAATAGGGGGAGAAAAAACAATAGGAGAGAGAGATGGAGTTAGGAGAGATAGGAAGAAACAGAGAATAAAGAATAGAATAGGAATAGAGATAGATAGATAGATAGATAGAGAGAGAGAGAGAGAGAGAGAGAGAGAGAGAGAGAGAGAGATGTAGGAAGAGAGAAGTAAACATAGAGTAACAGAGGGTATAGAGAGGACAGAGAGGAGAGAAAGATGGGGAGATAAAATAATTGAGAGATTAAGGCAGTGGAAGAGAGAAAAAGAGAGATAGAAAGATTAATAGAGGGAGAAGGAAAGAGAGAGATAGAGAGAGAAAGAGTGAGAGACAGAGAGTTGAGGAAGGAGGGAGGGAGGGATAGGGTGGAGAAAAAAAGAGACAGAGAGATGGAGAAGGCAAGAAAGAGAAGGACACATAGTGTTAGAGAGAGGGAGAGAGAGAGAGAGAGAGAGAGAGAGAGAGAGAGAGAGAGAGAGAGAGAGAGAGAGAGAGAGAGAAGGACAGAAGGAGAGAGAGACAAAAAGAATAAGAGAGAAAGAGAGTGAGAGAGGGGGCACACAGACAGAAAGGTGAAGAGTTGGAAAGAAACACTGGGAGAAAGAGGCAAGGAATCCCTTAAAGAGAAGGAGAAGAACAGAGAGGGAAGGTGAGAGTGAGAGAAAGGGAATAAGGGGTGAATAAAGGAGGAGTGATAGCAAGAGCAAGAGAGAGACAGAGAGAAAGAGAGGGGCTGAAAGAGAGAGAGAGAGAAATAGAGATAGAGTCAGAGAGATATAGAGATTTAGGAAAGAGAGAGGGAATGAGTGGGGTCAGAAAGCGCGAGAAAGAGCTGGAGTGAGTTCAAGGCAAAGAGAAAGGAGAGAAAGAGAGATGTAATAAGCAGAGAGAGAGAGAAACAGAGAGAGAGAGAGATAGAGAGAGCGAGAGAGAGAGAGAGAGAGAGAGAGAGAGAGAGAGAGAGAGAGAGAGAGAGAGAGAGAGAGAGAGAGAGAGAGAGAGAGAGAGAGAGGGGGGGGGAGATGGAATGAATGAGGAAAGGGGTGGGGAGATATAGAGACTTAAATGGAGAGGAAACTAATAACATATTTGGTTTTGGTCTGAATCTGATGCGCAATGCCCTGTAATTAGAAATGACAGGAATAAGAAAGGCCCACACATAATGACTAATTTATATGTTGACTGTAATATTCTTTTTAAGACGCATAACAGAAAAGCTATCAAAATATAATGCGTTTATTTTCTCATCAGTTAGTGTTCAAATAATTTCAGACAAATTGATCAATTTTATGCCTGCTTGTGAAATCATTTTAGCTGGTTGACAGCAAAGTAATGGCGATAAAGATATCACAAACGAGGCCCGTAGAAGACATTTTTCTTTTTATGACTCAGGATATTCCTTGTGCAAAAAATACACGCTTTATCATAACAGCTGCTTGTTTTTTCACAAGGACAATCATCGATAAAGGCAAAAATAGAAACTAGCGTTCATTGGATATTGGCTTAAACAGGAAGTTAAAAGTCCAAATATTACTTTTCTTCCTTATCGCGCTTATTTCGGACAATTAAAATATTTATAGTAATATTAAATGTGCTTATATCAAGTAACAATGTCCGCTAAAGGTATTTTAAATTAATTTTTGATTTATTGACTCCTTTTATTATCAACCAGCAAATTATCCCTATCATATTAAAGTGCAAAATGCAGGGATGCCTACTTTTGTTTACCTTTTGAGTGAAAGGGGTCTCCCAATTTATATTTAAGACAGATAAAAAGAGATTTGCTGTTCAGTTATATTAATATACACGGTTTTGGATGCATGATGAAAGCATGATAATTATTGTTTTATGGGATACCCTGTTATTACTTTCAGAAATATGGTATATAGTTATGTGTACATAGGCGAGTTTGAATCTTTTATTAAAGCAGGGCAGTGCTACCTTTCCTACCTTATTTTTAGCAAAGGCATTTTCGTTGTGCATAAATCATCTAATTGTGAACCCCTGTTCATTCCGAACACCATGTGATGACTGAATATTTGATATCTTATGAAACTGCTCTTGTCCTTTAACTAGAAAGAAGGCTTCACTTAAATATCAAGATATTTGATTTCTAAGTTAATGTGTGTATTTGATCATCTCGTAATAAGTACGTCAAGCACCTGTTTTGTATAAGAGGCTACTTCATGGACAATAAAAATACCATAAACTCAGCCCTTCTTGAACATCATATTTGCATAAATTATCTATTAATCCATTTAAAAAAATTAAGACATACAAATGCCAATGCAAATACTACAAGAATATGTGTCTAGTTAAAAAAGTTATATACTTATAAAAATGACCTCAGGCTAACACATATTACTATGGCATATGGCATTAGGACTGCACCATATTTATTTTGGTAAGAGACATTGAAAACTTAATATAAAAAAACTGCCGTCCACGCTTTCTCAGTGATTAGCACCTCTATGTTATGGAAACAACGTATCCACATCGAAAAATCGCATTTTTGTTTTATAATTATAGCTGCGTACGTAAAGAAATGAGAGCAAAACGAAGAAGGTAGTATTCTAAAGGTCAGGGCTCTTATCACGTCCAACACTCTAGTCGCTTTTTCAGGTTCCTCTTTGTCAGATTCCCCCGTACCCTCTTTGGTGATGTTTTGAAGAAATAATAAATGAAAAGTGCAATGGTAAACTCCAGCAAGATCAATTTCTTTTTTTTTTGCCTCTCTCTGTGTAAATCAGTTTCTTGATCACTTAACACTCTCCATTGTGCTTTGCTTTACAGATTTAAGAGACATTTCTTGAAATATATTGTCAATCAATATATTGTACCCCGACGCTAAAAATACTATTCCAGATTCCTGGAACATGCTCAACAAAGTCTGTTAATTGTGAAATGAAGACATAAACTTCCTTCTAAAATCCCTTATTTAGCATAAATTTGTTTTATTTCCATCATATTAATATTTACAGTTAGAAAGATTAGTTAACCGATATGATCAACATTCAAATAGGAAAAAATGGATGGAGCCTCTAATTGCTGTAATAGTTCGACTTTTTAAGATAACCGGTGGTCACGCTGAAAAATTACTTTGGAATTAAAACAGGGACACTGCAAAAAAGCGGTACTATCTAGTGAAATTTTCAAATGGTCATAATACCAGCTGTGCATGATGTAAACGTGGTGTATGTTAAGATTTAATCACATGGACTTTGTCTGCTGATATTTGTTCTAAATTACCTTCGTTTATGCAAGTGGTTTGATAACAGAGACAAGGTCGTTACAGTGTCAAGACGCGCAAGTGTTTACACATTCATTTCTAGGGCTTTTATGTCAAGATCGACAGAAAAAAGAGTGCTCATGGCCCTTATAACAAGAAGGTAGATAGATAACCTGATCTGCAACGTGACTGCCTTGAGAACAAGATATTCGATTGTAGAGCAGAGTAACCACATTCCCATTTTTTACACTGGTGTATAATGTCATCATTCAGCACATGATATTCAGACTGACTGCGTTTTATTCAGCGTATTTATTCTCCGAGAACGTTTGAAACTATTTTAGGTTTTGAACAACCATTTTGTTCTCGACTTTGTCAGAAACTAAATAATAAAATGTCTTTAATCGCTTCTTCTGGGAAGAGTCCTCAACACATCAAATGTTTACAACATGTTATTCAATACTAAAGATCTTACCCAAATACGTATTTTTAAGATGCAACGGCCGTTAGATTTAATTGTGTTTATATGTCTTATTTGTACTTGAAAAACAACAATAACTACGACTTGATAGAGACTTTTTCTTCGCGGATTAGCGTTACGCGGAGAAATATGGCGACCAAAAGCACACAGCTAAGGCACATAGAAACCTGGTGGTTCTTATCTGGAAAACAATTATTTATTTCCGTTAAGACACTTTTTTTTAATTTCAAACTTAAGGATTAAGCAGATAAAATATAGATAAATGAGAAAAACGAAAAGGAATTTAATTAAAAAATTTTGTTTTACAGGTTTATTTTAGGATGCTTCTATTATGGTAATGACTTTCTCAGAAATTTGAAAAAGCATTTTATTGTGGTCGTTTCGGGAAACAGCATAGATGGGCATTATAGATCGTTTTCGAATCTAATTTGCAAAATGTATTTTTCCGAGGCGCCAGAATAAAATGCACCCAATGCTATCTCTCCCTTTCTTCAAATGCAACTTTACAATATGAACATTCAGAACAGAACTCCTTAAAGTTTTTAATTTGGCGATTTAAATATCACCATACATTCCTCTAATGAATAAAATATATCATTCGGTAAACTTATACATCACAGTCCCTTTTATCGATTAATAATAATGTAACTGTGTTAAAAACAATATTTTGCTAAATAATGCACGTGTTCAAGTATGACTGTACAAAAGCAAATGATGATTAGTATATCTACATGTCCACTTTTAAATCGGATAGCGTTTAATCAGAACTAGAAAATATGGACATTGGAGAATGCATGCCATATGTCTGTGGCATAAATACTAAAAGTAAAATGGCAGAAAAAGATGTGTCAATGGCATTGTCCTGAAATTGAAAGGTTTGATTGTCAATTTTTAGGTTTGTGAGATATAATTAAATATCGTTGAAGTGTTCCATGCAATACAGATAAAAGCAGTTGAGACACAAAAATTTAGATAGTTTGTACTTTCTTTTGTTCATCAGCTAAATTACAGATAATTATAATAAGCTATTAATGCAGCCATTGAACTGTTAGAACTGTTAAAATATTATTTAAAAGTAAGCTAGTCTCGATTATCATAACTGGGCCTTGTACAGTAACAATGTTTTCTGGAAGCTTTCGCAATAAATGCTAGTTTTGACTTATTAAAAAAGTTTAAGTCTTTTGGAGTCTGAGACCGTTACCGTTACTGAACATGGTGAAACAAGAAATAAGTGATGTGTATTGGCCGTGTAACTCTGCTTCGACCACTGTAGCTGTCACGTAACACACGCGATGGCAGGTTGTGTGACTCTGTGGCCTCGGTTTTGTTGCTCCAAGCACTGCTGGCAGGCATTGTAACCTAAATAGCTAGTTGAAAACCATAAGGTGGTCTTGTTGGTCCATAACCACGAATAACTTAGTACTAAATTAGTACTTAATTATGTTCCTGTTGGAGTTAAATGCAAATTACTTATTCCAGTAAATAAACTTATTTTTCCAATGACAAATATTCTGAAACCGAAACGTAAGAAACAATTGTGTATATAGTATAAGTTAACTATGTGAGTTTTATTCATCTTATTTATCTTGTGAATTCTTATTTAGTACTTTTTTTATTAAAATGCATATGATCTCTGTATGTTGATATGTCAGTACAACGGACGTTATGTTTGTAAACAAATTTAATAATCGAGTTTTCAAATATATATATTGTTTCCTTTCGTGCCTTTGGGATTTATAGACAAATACCAAGTCCAATTATAAGTGTCTGGCAGACTACCCGGATGTTTTATTGATTGGCAGTCATCCTGGTAGGTGCTCTTGTCGTCTTCCACAGAGCTGTAAGTAGTGCCATACCCATCCACATAGTCCTTTCTATGTATAAAATTCTAAAACGAATTTGTTCAAGTTACGGTAATTTGATATTAAAAATCTTTTACAAAGCAGCAGTTTTAAGTAGCAGGAATTTAAGCGCTGACGTTACACATCAATAATATTTTTAAAAGTGACTTCAAAAAGTAGTTACTGAATAGAATGTACTAATACGATTCGATTATGCACTTTCTTAAACATTTGGCATATAGTTTTTACTATTCTTATAAAGAAATAAAACACATTGTAACGATATTTCTGGTTAATTGTTCTGTTGTAAGCAATCTTGGGCATCCCATTCTCATTGCATATTTGTCGCCGATGAATTCTGTGTAATAATTATCCACAGGGCTGCCATTATGGTCGTATTTGTTGTACAGATTTGCGAATAAAGATGATATAATGCGCAAGGGTGCGAGTACTAGTGCACTACTAATGATACTGGCGTGCATCTCCATCTCCATTACAGTGATACTGAAGGTACCAATGGCAAATCCCACATGTTTCCTAGTGTTCTTTCCATTCCATCCCAAATAGCGTTTGACGTCATCGTGATAACGGTGATTGACAGACATTAACAGCGCGATGGAAGCGCGTGAATAACAACCGTGACTTTTGATAGAAAAGTGAAAGCCATATATGGTAATTGGACCACGCCGTCTTAAAATTATAACGCAGTAACTTTGATCTGTTAACCAGATCTCCCTTTGATAAGAGGGTTAGTGAGCAACTAATTTCGTCCGTCGCCCTCGTCCATAGAAACCGTTCCTCGCATAAAATAAACTCATGCAATAGTAACAATGCTTTTTAATGTTTACGTACATTCGAATTTTTTAGATTTGTTATTTAACTCCTTGTTACTATTGTTTTTATGACCGTGATATGTATGCTCTTTCATGCAGATAGCCATCGTGAAAGATGATTCAAATGTATACGTAAATGATGTAGGATTGATAATTATGTCACTTTGTGAGAACACAGGTCTAAATAGGGAATTGATAGTTATTGCCTCAGCTGGGCAAATAAAGTGAGCTCGATCACATTTTACAGAAGACAAAATTATGGGATGTTGAGTCTATCGCTCATCCTTAAAATTTAACTTTGATGTGAGATAATCGTACAAAGCTTTAGCTGTTCTGTCGACGATGACTACTTTTGAGAGATACCATCCAACATTTTGTCCTTCACCAATGTTGTCGTGCCCGATATGTAACTTGACAGGTATCCCCAATGAGTGAGGTGTTAACATAAAAAACGAATTGACATCTCCCTGTTTTAAATTCTTTAAAAATATTAGGAACTGGTGCGATTCGAAACAGTATTAAGCTAACTTAAACGTATCGTCACAATTAGCGCACCTTCAGCGTCTGAACTTCGTATCAGTGCTTGGATCTAAAACGATAATGTATATAAAACAAGTTGCAAAAATATTTTGTTTCCGTAAAGTGAGCACTTCTTATAATGGTTTTTCAAAGTGATCCTTTTCCCTTCATTTTAATCAATCAAATTTTACTTAATTGAATAAAATAGAACAAATCTATATTTTTGAACAGCATATGCTATTGAATTAGTAATTTTAACTGTATGGCTAGTATTACTTTAATTTAAAGTGATATACAATATAGCAAAACATAGGTGCTGCAATGAAACAGTTTGGAATATTTTCGCTTTATATAAGCGTATTGCTACAGGATAAAATTATTTTTCTTTAATGCAGCTTTTTGTCGATTATCAATCCGTTTACACATGCAGAAAATGTCACTACAGTAAATTCTCCTGTCCTTACACCCACAATGGATCCATGCCAAAATATCACGATAATAAGATGCATCAGTAGAACAGTATTTTTAAATACCAATTAGTAATTGTTAAAGCAATCCAGCTGTTTAATATGAAATGCCCTTATAATACTTACTGCTCATCTTTGATACCAGAATATAATTATAGTTATCAATAAATCACTGTTGCTGTCATTTTATATTGCGCTATACTTGTATTTTGGATAGCAATATTTTATTTTTGAGATTAAGAAAGCAAATTTACAGTCTTCGAATATCTCAAGGACGACAAAATTGGAATTCGTTTTATTAGACCTATTCAACTTTGGAGATGAAAATATTATTTTTTGACAATGATATTAATTCCATTTTGAGATCAAGAAATACTACAGTTATGTGTTGTATGAAATGGGAAACTCCACAGATCAAGAAATGGACACTTCCTTGTGTCACAGTTTCAGCCAGTGAAAAAAAAATTAAGCCAACATCTGCTGTAGTCCTGAACCACTTAGATATTTCTAAATTTCAATGTCTTTTTGCAAACCACCTAAAGGATGCCGTAAACAGATTTTAACGCCCTTTTAACATCCTACTGAAGGATACATCTCGAAACGAGTTAATTCGGAAACAAGTTCAAAGCAAATTACTACAGTTAAGTGAGCACAATTATATGATATATATGTGAAACATATACGTCATAAGCTGCTACAAATACATCATAAGCTACTATCTAGGATAAGTGTCACACAACTTTTATATCGTTCGTGAAATCACATCTTTCACTAAATATACAAGCACATCATTATTCTAAATACGCACAAATAGAAAAAAAAATTTTTCAAATGAAACAAGAGGAGTATACGCATCTGTGTACTCCAGGTGGTTGTCTTGTCTAAAACTGAGGGGATAGCTACTTTCTGTCACGTTGTCACGTGCATTTATTTTTCTACATAACATTCTACTTGTATTGTCATTACAGTTCTTTAGTCACATAGAGAAAATGGACATATGCACTTCAAGTGGTTATTTTGTCATACAACATCTTATGCTGTCCTTGAAATCACATCTTTTGCTAAATATACAAGCATTCATAACGCACGAATAACAAAAAATCTTCAGTTTAATGTTGAGGAGTAGCGTCTCTGAAAATTGCCATATATGCATCAGTGTACCCCAGGTCGTTATCGCATATGTCAACAGGTGTATTCTAGGTGGCTGTTGGATCTTAAGCTGAGAGAATCGATGCTTTCTGTCAATTTCATTCAAACTCTCCTTGTCTTGTAATTACAGCATTTTAAATGCGTTAAGTAGCTCACGGACTCGCAGGATTTTCTAGCCATTCTCCTCCGTTTTGCAGATCCTTTCCAACTTTATTTTATATTCTATGACCAAGGACTAACATCGACTTCTCCACACTGTCGCCACACGATGCTATGCGTCAGCTTCCCTGGTGAATGGATTTATGCCACACCTCTTTAGATTGCTATTCAGTGAATTTATAAACTTGTAGACCACATAATGGTGGCTACCTTCTGACACTTGTTCGCAGTGTAGTACTTTGGATATGCAACCGTCGGACCAGTCCAGGGGAAATGTCATTTCAGCATGGGTGACTCTATACTTGGAACCTCGCGCATTGCCAGAATAGATATGCTTGGTATGCGTTCTTGCGAGAGGATATTACAGATATTACACTTTCATCCGTTCTTCCGTTTGTCTGATTCGCCTACGTTAACTCAGACAATTGATGTCACAGACGACCTGGCCTAAACAAGTTTAAAATTTACTTTTATGTAATTCAAGTTCAAATTATTAGTTACAAATTCACCTAAAAATGGGATTTTAAACATTTTCTAATTGTTTTTTAACATACTGTGGCCTATATGGTTGTCATATGAGAGCAGGAAAGGAAAGTCATTCCATAACATTTATGGTTATTAGATGCCGGAAATCTGGGTGACACTTGGACTGTCTTGTGATATCCTCTGGCTTATATTGTTGTCATATGGTGACAGCTGAAGAAAGGCACCACTTATTTGTATAAGATGGATAAATACGGCGGATTAAAAAATGACTAAAAATACACTTTTAGAATTACCGGATATGTGCCCGTGGGTGACTTTTGAGTCATCTTGTAACATCTTCTGGTCCATATGGTTGTCATATGGTGACATCTGAGAAACTGACCGGATACCAGTATGAGTGTAAGATGGATAAATAGGTTGGATTCTACAAGTCGACCAAAATGCAATTTTGAAACTGTCGGATATCTTTGTTCGTGGGAGACATTTGTATTGCCTCATGACATGTTCTGCTACATATGGATGTCATGTGGTAATATTTCTGGCTTTCGTGGCCGTCACGTGGTGACAAATGAGGAAACTGATCCGGTACCACTTATGAGTATCAGGTGGATTTATACGGCAGATTTCAAAACTGGACTAAAAATGTAATTTTCGAATTGTCCCTTTATCTACAGGTGACATTTGAATTTTTTGATATTCTCTGGCCTATATGGTTGTCATATTGTGACTGCTTAGGAAACTGATCCCGTACCAGTTATGGGTATAAGAGTAATAAATAAGGTGGATTTCAAAAATTGACTGCAAATGCAATTATGGTATTGTGGGATGTCTTTGTCCATGGATGTCATTTTAGTTTCTTGTGATATCCTCTGATCCATATAGTTGTCAGATGGTGACAGGTGAGGAATCTAGCCAGGTACCAGTTGCAATTATGCGATGGATCAACAAGGTGGATTTCAAATATCGACTAAAAATGCAGTTTTTGGAATTGGCTGATATCTTTGTCCGTGGATGACATTGAGATCGTTTGTGAGATGCTTTGGCACATATGGCTGTCATCTGGTAAAGGTATCCGATCAAAATCACTATGGTCAAAATGCCTCCAAAATTTGCAAGATGGGTCAAAATTACTACGGCCAAAATGCCTCCAGATATGAAAAGTATAATAATGAAAACAAAAACTGTTATAAAACGTTGCAGGTTTTTAGCGGACTGTCCGGAGTAGTTCTTGTCACTTTTACTATGCTGACTTATTGCAATGCGTGCACCACATCCATCGCACTTAATCCGTATGCGGTGTACTTAATCCGTCTAGAAATAGGGAATGCATGGAACTGGCGACACATTCTTATCTTCCAAAAAATGCCCCCAGTGTACTTAATCCGTCTAGAATCAGGGAATGCATGCAACTGGCGACACAATGCCAGAAACGGTGCCAGTGAGTACGTGGCTGCTGATCCGGCTGTAGTTCTCATTAATTGTAGAAACAAGACAATTGCGCGTGTGTAAATATATTCTCTTATCACATTTTCACAATAGTTCAGTTTATTATGTTGTAATAAATGGAAGAAGAAAAAACAACAATTTTCATTTCATAAAATAAATAAATTTAGTTGACAAAATAAAAGACCAAAATGCCAATTTTGTTGCAAATGCCAAAAGATCTCCAAAGTAGTTAAATTTTCTAATGATCAATCTGGGGCATTTTGACCCCCTTGCAGCTTCTGGGGGAATTTTGGCCGTAGACATTTTGGCCGTGGTCATTTTGACCTGGATTCTCTGGTAACAGCTGAGGAAACGGACCCTTTCCTAGATATGGGTGTAAGAGGGATAAAAAGGGTAGATTTTAAAAATAGACAAAAAGAGCAATTTTTTTAATTGTCAGATTTCTTTGCCATGTGGGTGACAATTAAATTGTCTTATGACATAAAGGTTAACGATATTGCAATTTTGGGATTATTTTCTATTTTTTAGCCAAAGGAACCTGACTTAAGAGGTGCCTCGACGTTTTGACCTCAAGGTCAAAAACCGGAATATGATAGTTATCTGAAAAATTATAGGAGATTTGGAGCTCATTTTCTACATCTAGGCTCTAGGAGATGTCATTAAGGAGACAACTAAACTTTGACCTCGGTCAGCCACGGATAGTCTCGCGAATAAACATTTTCTCTTCTGATTTTGGAAGTGTGTTATTACGCTGTCCAATGGATTTCGGCGCAGTTACGTGGTTCTTTTTTATTTATACATATGGGAACATCAAGAGCGATGCAGAACATGGACACGGTTATTTTATGCGAATAATGACTCTAAAAAGAACTTTCTGCAGGCAGCTTTCATGTCGATTTTGATATAAAGGTAGGTATTATTATTATTTTGTGTGTGTCAAGAGAATAAGCAGCAGATGTGATTTCGTCATTGACCATGTGCACCATGGTTCAAAGGTTTTCATACGGCACAGAAAGTGTAGTTGGTTGAGGGCCATCATGGTGAACAACTTTACCAAATGATTCATATATGTGTGTCAGCCTGCATCGTAAAACAGTATTGCTCAACAATTAAAATATGACAGGTTTTTCTGCTATAACACTTTTTAGACCAGGCTGATCATCCGGCAGATCTTATCACATCAGTAGGGGGGAGGGTGTACCCACCGTCTGTACGTACGCATGTACATGTGCACGTATGTACGCACGTAGGATTCTTTTCATATTTTGTGCCAATGCTTTCTAGGTATGCGTCTTTTGAAAAATTACCTTTTTTCAGCAATCTTAAAAAGTTAGTCAAAGGGGAACATCAAAAATTTAGATTTTTCATTTGCCAATTTTGAAAATATATCTTCTTTCAAATTTTGGAGGATTGTTTCCTAGGGTTTTCCTTGAAATCACTATTTTGGAGAATCGAAAGAAAATTGGTTAAATGGGGATATTTAAAATTTTTCGGAGTCAAATTTCAGAATGCTTCTTCTTCCACACTTTGATCGGATTCCTTTTAAGTTACGCACTAATTTTTAAGTTTGAATACCCGTTTGAGAACCATTTCTTGGGGACCATGCAAGCATATTAATACTTGACATATTAGATATTAGCTGGTCACAATGTCCCTGGACATTCTTATTTCAATATCAGAGCCAGTTCTCGTTTGAACCATTTTGCTGTCTTTCTGTAGGCCAGGGCATTTAAACTCAATTTTGGTATTCGCTTAAGATTTCACCCCGAAAGCCACAATAGCAAACTGGGCAAATATTTACAGCATTTATGCAGTTGAAAGGATTTTGTACAATTTTTAGATTTTAATATTTCTGCCTTTTGCAGATGATAATACCTGTATCATAGCCACGTAATGATATTGCCGCTTTCTACCATTTTCAAGAGCAAAGCACAGTTGCATGCAGATTGAGTTCCGTTATATATATGTTTATTTTAATTTTAACGGAAGTTAAGCATTCGTCGTGTTTCAGGTTGTCTTGGTGGTACTTGGAAACATAACTTTGTAATGTCTTTTAGAAAAACATTGTTGTGTCTTTTTAGAATCGATGGACTTCATCGGCAGTCAAGACAAAACAACACTCTAACACTATGTAGTCCCAACTTGCAAAGATGTATAGAATAATATGGACTGAGATATTATCTCATTTGCATCACGCCAGTTAACATAAACTGAGGTTACCTCTTCAGGCTACTCCATGTTTACAAATCGCACTTCAAGAAGTAATTCTTTAAAACACATTCATAGAAATTTCCAAAGAATGAATTAGCCAATAAGCCTCTGAAGGACCTAGTGTGTAGTGTATTCCAGAATGTTAAGCTGGAACAATTAAAAACACTAATATTTACAAGTTTTTAAAACTTCAACCATGAAATATAAAAAAGGTGTCCGCATATCATGTAAAGCTCGATGTAATGCTTAGAAGAAAAGCTCAAATATTGTTAATCACGACTTGTTATATGAAAACCTAATCTGTATACTGGGTATGTCATTATAATTTTAGTGAGGCAGTGTATGCACATACCAGTGTGGCAAGAGACCGTTGTCAAGTTAACAGACAACATGAACATGACGTCAATTGCATCGAAATGTGGTGAGGGCTACACGCTGTCTGATGGTGTGCATGTGTGTGAGGAACAAGCGCTGTTCACTGAGAATGGTGAATAGGTGCTCGCAATAGCCAACTGTATGCTAGATAATACAGAAAAACAATAAACTTCTTGCAGATATTTAAAAGTATACAATTAAATTTCGATATTTAGATTTAGATTTTCAAATGTAGATATTCAGATGTCAGATATACAAATGTTAAAATACCAATGCTCTCAGTCATTGCAAAAATAATTATTATAAACTGATTACTGTTTTATAATATCGCGTTGTTGCGTTGCCTTACTCTACTTTATTATTTCATTTTCTGTGTAGAATTTACTCAATAACATGTATGCAATTTATTTATTTCCAAGAGACTCTTGTCTTAACTGTTATCGATGTCATTCTTCAATATGTCTATTGTTGTGTACACAAAGAATATGATTTTTTTTCTGTTCTTTTTTCTCCACACAAGGCATAGTAGTAAAACAGTAAATTTAATTATAATTTTATTTAACTATATTTTCATTATGTTTGAAAAGAACGATTGTTTTCACTTTTAAAGATACAAAAAACTGACATTCTAAAACACCTATGAGTGACAGCATTTATGACATTTTATGACATCGTGAAAGTTTAATTTTCAATAAGAGACTTGCGCACATCGATGTATGCCTTGAGATTATTAATATGCAGCATTCAGACTAAAAGCATATTCAATGCCTACATGCTTTAAAAGGATAGGTTTTAAGTAACAAGTGCAGCAAAATGTTTGTTTTTACATTTCAACCTATATATATATATAAGATAAAAGAAACGCATTAATCCAATTACAAAATAAATTTCTAATGCAAATAGGCAATAAAATCAAATTTTAAAAAAGTTTATTTAAGAAAACTAAATAATGCATCAATTAATATTGTGCCTTTAAAAGTTCAAGTGATGCACATACAGTAAGTCTCCACAATGAGTTCATCCGATTCCACAGTGGTATCATCCCTGGCAACGATGACCCTCCCAATGCACTTATACTTTCCAATAAAAATATTGATATTATTGCAGTCCAGATTCATGTCTGAAGGTCACCAGCTTATTGAGAATTCATTGGTATAAATAAGATCATATGAAAATGAAAGAATTAATATTTGCATTGGATATTTTTCAAAATATTCATCTGACACTTGATCGCGGTACTTGGTTCAGTGTTGTTGCGGTTCATTGCTTGATTAGATGAGGCATATAAATGTTAGTTAGCTAGAGCCGCCAGGTTTATATTCAGGATTGCTGTCCAATAAAGTCAAGCAAGTCAAGCAGAAATAATCATTTCTTTACTACTGGACTATCAAAGATATGATTATGTATGTTTGCGTCATAAGAGCGAAATGACATTGGGCTGCTATACTTGTTATCGCATTCAAGCACTTGTGCAAGGTCACTGAACTCACATCTGAGCTATTCGTTCACAATTCTTCCATTCATGCTTGTATGGAATACAAACCGCACCGAGCCCATAATATTTTCATATAACATATTAATCGACTAATCATAGACTACCTTCAAATCTAGCTTGGACTGCGGAAGAAGTATCGTTATATACTATGCCGTTCCCGACCGTGCATGTGTAGTATCCAGAATCCGAAACACTTTGAGTTGTAAACTCCCAGACGTCTTTGGTCATACTCCATACTATGGTTCCGTCACGCCACCATTCAAAGTAACGTTCGATGGATTACCCAAATGGACGTTCTTGGTGTTAAATGAGAACAATTTTTTTTTCGTCAACGGAAAGAACATCCGATTCGACATATGGTTTATCTTAAAAAGTAAATTACACCAATACAAAATTTAAAAGAGTCAAACATACACAGAGATTAATATCTATGTACCTGTTGAACCAAATTGGCAAAAAGATCAATTAACAGAATTAAATAAGTAAATTCTAACTATAATACACAGATTAATGTAAATTGAATACATAGTTACATTTTCTAAAAGAAAAAAATAACAAAAACAAAAAGTTCTAAAATGCGTAAATAATTAAGCACAAATTTATTGATAAAGCATAAATAATAGATTTGAGAGACGTACACAAAACGTTTAAATAAAGCAAGTCACTGTCCTCTCCACGAACGTCATCAACTTCCCATGGTGTAATGGTGTTTGAGGCAATACTTATATGCGTGCCATTATCTTCTTCAGAAATACCAACTATATGTAATGTCGCTTCACTTGATACTTCGTTTTCGTGGAACAACCATCTCTAACTTGCAGCAGGCTTTGAATCAGATTCGCATTCATATGACAATGGCTAGCCTTCTTATACGCTTATTGTTTGTCCAGTAGGTAGGTTTATCTTAAAATATTGCGTAAACCGCGAAGTAGCCACACCCCACTGTGACTAGTATTTTTGAAGAGCTAGCTAAATTTCAATTGCCTAATGTCGTTTAATCGTTGTTAGACTTGCTGAGAATAATGCACATTAGAAAATTTCAAATCAGTGATCCTGGATCCAGAAAAAAGTAGTTAGTACTGTCTGTGGCTAAAACTGCGTACCCGTTCCAAAAGTGGCTATGTATTGGTAAGTGTAATATGTTTTTACAGATGATTGTTAATTAACAAATATACACTTAAACACAATTTATAATGCGTGATTGTTAACCAATTCATTCATTGCAATCATTATTTCTCCGATTCTAAGAGGCACAAAATATATGAAATTTGAATGGAAACTTAATAACAAAATAAACAGGAATGTTTATTTATGGCGGGTGTTGAGCTACAAATTTTCTACTGAACAAGAATTTGAATTTACATTTCAAATATATGTTTAAAACGGTATCTTATTTTTTCTACATCTCTTCTGTCAAAAGCAGTTCCTTAGCAGTTTGAGCCAAGCCAGAAGCATTTTTGATTGATCACAGTTTTGCGTAGTTCTATTAATTAAAAGTCATTCATATATTGTAGATGCATACCGTGATTAAAGTTTAAATAATGTTTCTTCAATTTTGATTTATTGAAGTATTGACTGTTATCTTTAATCGGGATTTTAGGTCTTTTACATGGTTAAATCAATTTGTAATGATTGTAATGAGAGATAAATGTTTAAAGGATTACTTGCCTTTACCGGCTTTAATTAAACATATAGCTAATTGATAATGCATCTAGAGTAGCATATAAGTCTCATATAATGGTGTGAAATGTCAACCTCTCAATATTTATTGTGCAGTACCAAGGTGCTCTTAACTCTAGTCGATGACACAGGGTGAAAGTTAATTTTCTAAATACTGTGCAATTGAATAAAGAAGTGCTTGAACATGTTTTGACAAACTGACCAGGAGTGGAGTTTGCTATGACATCGTGGATTGCCTAAATAAACAAAGCACCTGATAATTATAAAGTTTCAATAAGAAAATCGACACAATGTTTTCGATATGTTTATTTCACGATCCATATAATTGAAAACACATGATTTTGTTTTATTGGAATAATTCTTGTGACTGCCCTTAGCATTTAAAATTTAGAGTAGGCATTATTATTAATATTATTTAATTGATGAAAATGAATGTGGCGAATATAACGAGACATGGATCGTATTGTTTTATGCTGTACTTAAATATAACTCAAATATAACTTACAATGGACTTTGAATGCTGCCCATGACATCAAAACTACTATAGTACAGGTAAACAAACAGCTGCCAGAACAGCTGGGATATTTTAATAGAAGAAATACCAGACTGACCAAGAAAATGAATTTACATCCGGATTTGCAGCAGTAACATCACCGTAAACCTGAATATCAGAGCCCTACAATGCAATATACCCGTTATGTTGGTAAGGTCAAATTTCGATCTCTGGTGGAACTTCAAAATGAAAATTGCCAAGCAATTATGACTACAATAGCTGATGTATATATAAACTATCTTAAGGCGTTAATGTAAGCATATGAATTTAAATTAGCACTAACGCTTATATATAAACAATATTGTGCAATATATTGTGACTATGTAACAGTTTTATTTTCAGTTATTTTACCTGGAAATGTCTTCTTGTTTGAAATAACGGTTGTGGACACCCCTTTATTCAGAATTAGGGACACTCAGTCAAATTGTTGTCTATATTTTGTGCGTTATATAAAAACCCATATCAGCTTGTTACTCGGGGGTGTTTGTTTTTTTTTCGCTGTTGTTATCTGTCGGTATTGAGTACATCATTTTGAACACAGTGCATGTAAAGGCTTATTACAAAAGAGTATGTGCTTCGTCTTTTAAAGAACAAGTAATTCATTGTCTTGTACATACTTGTTCATACTCAGTTAAGATGTTATACAAGGTGTAAAGTCTGAATATCGGTGGTGTGAAAAGAAAACGGAAAGAACTCTGGCTATCTGGTAAAGTTAAAATAATCAAAGCTAGTGATGGCAAAAGTGTGTTAAAAGATTTCAGTTGTAGTTGTCAGATAGAACAGGACCTCGAAATGAGGGACACCTCGCCATTAGAGACAATATTTCTGAGTCACTTTTTGTCCCTAATAGCGGGGTTTTACTGTATTTCGTCAACATCTTCACTATAATCATCAGGCTGCGTGATAGTTGGTGTATCTAAATTGGCAATGATATACTAATATCATACAGTAACACACCAATAAGATAGTTATTATATAGACAGACATTGCATTTTAAAGATCAACTGATGTATTTTGATTGTATTTCTTCAGTAGATTTTGCCGTCTGCTTTGTGAATTGTAGTTGATTCCTTTTATGCAAAACAGTGTACAAATATGTTGTAGGCAGGATCGCTTTGTCTCAGCCAGTAATACTGATACCAGTGGGGATTTCCTGCGACCACTTCTGTGACCTCACAAGAAAGGATATTTGTTTCCCCGACAGTTTTTTCTACATAATCGTCTTTTGCAGTTGCTCTACTTGGTGGATCTAAACAAAAAGTAGGGTATAAGATAAATTGAGCGATCAGTTTTGCACTCGAATTTCAAATATTTTGATAAAAGAAGCGACATTATAAGACATTGATAATGATGACCTTGTCTCTTACAGTAATACTCTTTAAGAAATAACTATAAGAAATAAATATTAGATGTAGAACTGTTGATGTTGATTGAATATATAAATATAAACATATATACGTATATAATAATAAAGTTATCAAGTTACGATCAAACAAAAAATATGCATTGCCAAGCATTTGAATGAATTATCCCTAAAAGACCTAATTTGTGTAACTCGCATGTAATATTAAGAGGTTCGGAAGGTGATACAGGGACAGGTTCAGCTGAAAAGCTTCACAAAGCACTTCCTTACCATTCATAGATCTGTCTACAGGCATCATTAATTGTCTATTTTCGCTCACATATGAGTCATCTACACGAGAATTATCCAGGTACAACAATATAGCAGAGGCTAATGGATTTCCGCAACTTGTGTGACTTGTTAATATTAGTGTTTCATTTTCTCTTCTTTCATAAACATTATCTTCATCCCATATAATATCAGCTGGAACTGTACCATTTGTCTCATACATTGAACTGTAATAATTAGCTTTCTTTATTAGACAAATTCGGTAACTATAGAAAAAAACTCTTTTTAAATAAAGGAAATTGATTTAAACTTATTCCACTCAATTACTTCGGCAGCGCTTTGAAACCTGTATATTCATATACTTCATGTATATTCATGCACTTCATGTATATTCATGTGTTTCACGTATATTCATGTTCACACTGTCTCACAATTAGAATAATTCCAGGCACTTTTCTTCGAACTCACTCTTTCATTACATATATTTTTTCCAGAGATATCGCTTAACCTGACTATGCGTCATAGCGTAAACAAACAACATATTCTTATAAGTAAAACTCTCTCCCCCAGTGAGGGCAAGCTATACTTGGATCTTGAACTTATTATATATTATGATGTAAATGAGTAGATAACTGCAAATTCTTATTATAAACGTTTATTTGCAATATTGAAACAAGGTATTGTTCATGACGTAATTTTCATTCTAATTTTAAGCACATATGCGAATAAAAGCAAAATTCCTCAAGAACAATTTAATTCAATGTCTGTTTTACATGAACAAAAGAAAATCGTAGCTGAAGGATGCATTGAAGGCTGATGTAAAGCTAAAACCATTGCACTGGACGACGCTAATTTGTATGAACACATGAAAATAATTTCGAGAACACTAATTTCCATTATAAGGAACGACATAAAGTTTAAAGGCCCCATCTTATTCATGTTAAAATATTCGTGATTTAACTCAAAATATGATGAAATGTAAACGAACTTTTAACACAAAATAATTACTCATCCAACACATCTTTTGAGCACAAACATGCATTTTTGTAATTGTTTTTTTTTGTATATAAAGAAATAACATGTATTTGTAGCAATCTTGGTTTGTATGTGAGAAATGTAACTGTTTAAAGACTTTATAGATTTTTACCATTTAATCTCAAACCTTTGCCATTTTATTACTCCCTTTAATTTCCCATGGGAATTTGCACTTTTAAAACTATTTTATGTTTTTGTTACTTGTATAATTACTTCCGAAAATTTACATATGAGCTTGTAATCCCATTTCGAAACACCGAACTTCCAGTAAATGCAAAGTCCACCTATGTAAGGAGCATGTGCTGAACGGAGTACTAACAAACGATCCGTTCAGTGGTGACTTGATTTAGCCAGATGTTTTTCTGTAATTTACATTGCCATTTAATAAAGCTTAGACCTGGTTTTCCCCAGTTAGCTTAACTAAACCAGATCTAAACTTAGACTGAGATATTAATGCAAATCAACCAAAGCAATAAGCAGCATGGTCGAACATAATTAAATTCAAAATTTTATCATGCAATTTGTCCACTTTATCGAATTTATTTCAAAGAATTTTGGCTCCACTTGATTAATGTTACATTTATGGAGTTATGCTTCTGGAATAACATTTTTATTAGTTCCCAAAGTTCCAAAGGTCATTACTATCTTTTTCACCCAAGTGTTGTTGTGTTCTACTTCTTTATTATTTTATAAAAATAATAATGATCCATTATAGAATAAAATATTTGATATTGAAGAACATGGCATTGTCGCCGATTTTAATGTAACATAATTCAACCTTCCAAGATGTATAAGATAATTTTCAAAAAAATTCGATAATCAAAACAAATATTGTTAATTTATGATTGAATGAATCATTTACCCTATAAGTGGATCTCTGTTGTTTCCTGCGTGCCGTTAAGACAACAATAGTAATGCACACTGTTTGATTCCGTTAATGCTATAAAGCTATATTCCACTGTAGTGCCGTTAAAACTGCACTCTCATGAATTGTGAATGGTTGAACATTGAAGATTTGTTGTTTTGAAATCATTGCAATCATAACGACATTGACTTACAGGGAAGTTTCGTACGCCTTGAATAATATTCAGTCTAGTGTTTTGATGGATAGAACAAGAAAAATGCACAAATGCATTTAGTTCCGTATATTCCGGGTATATTTGTAACATACACAGAACATAAATTAATAAAAAATATCAAACACGATGCATTGCTTAACATCTTGATACAGTGGGCATTGTGTCAACTAAAGTATTCAATTGCTTGTTAATTTGTTTCTTTAATTAAAGTGAAACTTAAAGCCGTGTGTTGATTTATTACAGTGGCCAATTAACGTACCCTTCAGTGTGAAGTGTTGTAACTAGAACACCAGTGCACACCCATATAAGTGTAGCGGTAGTATCAGGAACACTTTTAGATTTGCTTTATCTGATGCATCGCAGCATATCCAATTTAATAACATGTTACAGATCAAGCCCTAGGTACTATTTAGCAGCACATATTTTAACATACTTATCCAAAATGAATTGAGAGTTGAATGAAATCAGGGTGCCAGTGTTGTTGTTTGTGCAAGATATCGCGAGAACGAAACGCCAGATCGATTTCAAACTTAATTGATTTATTCATTGGTTAGGTCGGACGGTTCTATCAACTTTGAAACATGTCACATGATTAGGGCAGGCGCATGAGGTCATTAAGTAAAAATATTGTGTGCAAAATTCCTCAGCCGCTGAGCATCGAAGAAAGTTGAAATTTGGTGGTATTGTTGCTTGGAAGGTCCGAAGAAAATCAAATATTTTTTTGCAATTAGAATGAACAAATGCGGCGTATGACGTCATCGTGTAAAATATGTATAGATTATAAACACGATTTTGTGTGCAAAATATCTCGATAACGGAAAGTCCTATCGACTTCAAATTTGTTATGAGTATTTTTTGGATCAGTCGGACGGTTTTGTCAACTTTTCATGTACGTAATGACGTCATACACCTGATTAGGGAAGGGTGTATATTTTCATTATTTTATTTTGTTAAATTACATATATTTTGGTGGGGGGTAGAAGGGTGAATAAATATAAGAGCCAATACACGCTTAAGATGAATTAAAACAAACAATTTTTGTAACACCCTACAAGACACTGAAGTACTGGATTGATTGCTAACTGAATACTGCCCTGGACTGATTCTAAGTGCAACAGTCACTTCCAACTTACCATCCCTTTAACCGTGATCGAGAGGGAAAAGACTTATGCTATATTAATCAACTTTCATGTTATTTATTTTGATCTTTCAGGATAATTTTATTTTTAGATAGTCAACTAAATTATCCTCAATAAATAACTAAATAAATTATTAACCATATAACTGAACCTTTGTTGTTTTTTTGCATTCCGTTATGATAACAGTAGTAATACACGCTGCTTAATTCTGTTAACTGATTCTAAGTGCAACAGTCACTTCCAACTTACCATCCCTTTAACCGTGATCGAGAGGGAAAAGACTTATGCTATATTAATCAACTTTCATGTTATTTATTTTGATCTTTCAGGATAATTTTATTTTTAGATAGCCAACTAAATTATCCTCAATAAATAACTTAATAAATTATGAACCATATAACTGAACCTTTGTTGTTTTTTGCATTCCGTTATGATAACAGTAGTAATACACACTGCTTAATTCTGTTAATGCTATAAAGCTATATTCCACTGTAGTACCGTTAAAACTGCACTCTCATGAATTGTGAATGGTTGAACATTGACGATCTGTTGTGTTGAAATCATTGCAATCATAACGGCATCGACTTTCGGGGACGCTTCCTACGCCTTGAATTATACTAAATATATTGCTTTGATGGACAGAACAGGAAAAACAAAATCCATTCAGTTCTGCATGCAGAACACAAATAAATAAAAAATATTAAGCGCAATGCATTGATAAACATGATGATACCCTTATCATTGTGTCAACTAAAGTATTCAATTACTTGTCAATTTGCACTGTAATTCCAGTAAAAGATAAAGCCGTGTGTTGATTACAAGGACCACTTCAGTATGAAGGTTGTAATTAGCTCATGTCTCGTGTCCTTTTTAAGCAAACATTCTACATTCTAAATATGGACCATGAAAATTCATTTTAGTATATCCATTGAACTTTCCTATATCTCTTGCACATTAATGATTCATTTTCTTTGGGTTCAAATAAAGGAAAACTGGGCAAGATGCATTTTCACAATAGAAAAGAAATGTGTAAAGGGCAACAACCGGATGAAAAGTACCACGAATATGTGAGGTACCACACTATAATTATTACAGCTCGATACTATAAGTGATTTGTAAGTAAAGACTTTTAAGTCTCTATGAAATTAGTTTGCATTTAATAACTGCTAGTTACAATAGTTGTGATATAGAAGAATATTGAATATTATTTATAAACGCTTCTTGTGATACAGTGTTTTTGGATTATTTAAAGTAAATCACATCACGAAAAATTCACTGGCGAAAACAGAGAATCTCACCTGCAAAGTAAATGCAAATATGCAGTTAGGACGGTGACATATAGTTTTATTTACCTTATGGGTGGAATGTTACAAAAGGAGAAGTAAGGCATATATTTACCAAAGACTTATTGAACCATTCACGTAGCTAATCTGACAGCTTAATAATGTGTAAGATATTTTGCTGTTGACGTAATGTAATATAAAAAAAATCAAATTTACATATATGCTGTAATACAGCACAGAGTGGGTCATCTGTACACAAAATGTTTTGCCAGAAGGTGATTTTGTAATTTTTGGAAACCTTCTGCAATTGCAAACTAAAGATCTATGTCTATTCATAAATTGATAGTCAAAAATTTAACCATGCTCTTGTTTTCTTTTACTGAAAACGATAATTCAAATCAGTATTGTATAAATAAGGAATCTTTAAAGGAATTTAACATTGTCTGGTTTGTGAGTAGGATATGGAAGGAAACTTCAGTCTCAGAGATCAGATAATCATTGCCTTCTTTTGAACATAATAAACACTTATTCCGAAAAAATTTATTGCTCACCAAATTACAGTAACTCAAAGTACTCAGTGGTGGTCTCATGTACAAAAAATTATTTTGTGATATCTGACTGAGTGCTCTCCCGAACCATAAACTCAACATACGTCTCATTTTCAAAAAAATATTCTGAGTTGCTGAATGAGTTACATTTATACTCGGCATCATTTGTTAAACAGTTTTCTGAACAAAGAATGTGAGTATATATCATCATATTTTATTCCTTGAAATACAGCGCCGTAGGCCTCATCTGTCAAACATGCACTCAATAGGCTTTTCCATAGTGCTATATATTCATCAAACTTGAAATTAGTTACATTTGGCAAAGCTATAACTATCCACAAGGACAGCAAAACCATTAAAATAATCATTGCTATTTTAATATAAGTTCTTATATTTCAGATTTGTTTTGTTCCTTTCTTTCTTCGAGATAAACATTTCATTGATGTTTAAGTAACATGTAGTGAAGTTAATACGAGCCCCCATTTATTTGAGCAAACAGCAGTCTGCTAGCAAGCTGAAAAGGTCCCGGACTAAGTGTTTCCAATGCTAATAAATACTAGCTCCTTATATATGAAAAATTTATTCACACTTTATGCACATAAAAAATACAATAAAAATATACATATACTCAGATACCAACAAAAAACCCCCTTATTATTATTTGAACCCAATTGTATGTCCTAGTTAAATAACCCCACACACAGTGACCTCGGTTGGGTCACAACAGACGAACGATGTTAAGCAGGTCCCACACAGACGAATGAGGTCATCACCAAGTTCCAAGCAGTCTAGAAAAAGTCACACGCAGACGAGTAATGTCATCGGAAAGATCACACGCAGACGGGTGACGTCATCAAGAAGATCCTGTCAAACTCCCGTACACATGATTAACGTCAAACAGGACACGTGACCTGTAACTTTACCAACGGTCAGACGGCGAATGGCTTAAATGCGCGACGTTCATTGTATCCCGTAATGTCACACCAGATGGCGATATTCATAAGATCGCACTGGCGACGATATCAATCGAATCTTGTTCCCATTCCCACTCAAAAGACCGCCATCATGAGGTCACACAGACAAACTCAGATGACCGACCTCACGAAGTCACAGAGATGACCGACATCACGATATCACACAGAGGAACTCAGATGACTGACAACACAAGATCACATAAAGGACATGGGTCAAATCTTGTTCCCGGCCCCACTCATCAACACGGTGTAAAAAACTGTGGGAATAAATATACACCATAAATATTCACTTAAAATTGAATTCTATCAAGCCTTGTTTTACACATGTCCAAAATTTCCCATTTTTTCTCAGTTTATAAATAGCTAGATTGTCCTCCCCTTCCAGCAGATATTTACTTATCACATACACAAAAAATATATTACACTCCCTCACAAAATACTCATATTTATATAAAAAATAAATACATTACTAAATGACATACCTAAATTAAATTAACTCGATATAAAATTAAGTAAACTCGATATCAAACTAACCTAACCCAATAAAAAGTTAACTCACCTAGTGAATCGTATACACGTCCGTAAATTACCAACTAGCGATCGACACATATTTACACGAGGCTTTTTCCGTAGCCAATATGCATTTTATTTAATACAACAGGCATTTAGCCCAACACATCACAAAAGGCTGCTTTGACCAGCACATCACAAAGAGCTGCTTTAGCCCAACAAGCCACACCGGCACGTCTTATGCCTTTGCCATCGCTGCACAGAATGAAATAAAAATGACCGCGACCAGCGAAAGAAAAATAACATTTGACCAATGCTCAATAAAATGTTTAACACATGTCAAACATTGAACCCACGTGTGCCTTTCATTCAAACTTTAGTCACAATGTTTTTCAAACATTGGAACAATGGGTACACGTGTTGAACGTACACATGAACTATGGAACACAAACAATATATTGTTGCACATCAAATCAATTTATAGAAATTCAGATAAACACATTTAAATGCATAGAATTCATAGGCCCGGTCAACAAAGGTGACCTCACGCGTCAACTAGTGACCCACAGCCCATCCCATACCTGTACATTAATTGCCATCACAACATAACAATTATGCTGTTAAAGTACATATCGTCATTTTTGTAGGTATTAGTAATTTATTGAGTCTAAAACTGTTATTGAACAGGTACAAATACTAGCAGATTGCAAATATACTGTCTGGCTGTTTAAGCAATCGCGTGCAACAAACTGGGAATAAAAGAGAAAAACTTGTCATTGTACTAAACTGTGAATATTGAAGTAGAAACACTTCATACGTAAGATGCGGAGCACTGAATATTATCGGGGCAATAAGACAAACTTACCATAATAATTGAGCGTAAATGCTTGCCAGGATCCTTCGTTTTTACAAAAATATGTTTTATTGTCTTTGTATGTGACTTCTAAAAAGTAATATTGAACCAAAGTGCCATTTAAATGGCACTCTCCTGTATTCCCAAAAGCTGTGTTTTCACGGTTGGGATTGATTTCACCGCAATCATAACGGCAAATGATATTTCTAGAAATTGAATTTATTCCTTGAATCACATAGAAATGGACTCCTGTTTCACTGACCAAGCAAGAAAAAAGAACATCTTTATTGTCTGATGCATATTCAGGACACAATTTAAAATTTATCACAAAGACTGAAGAAACATGTATCCATACCAAAACACTATACAGTTCCATCGCTTTGAGGATTCAACTGGCCTTTATTCAAAGAGTGAATAGTCTCATTATCATATAAAATTGTATTAATGACGCATAGACGAGAAAATAGAGGGAAGTAAAAAAAATTAACTTCTCCTGTCCTAGTTTTCACTAACTAGCTGCTGTAGATTTGAGACACTGTGCAAGCAAAGCGAATTTTGTTTTAAGAATGATAAAAGTGTTTTTCAAAGTTGTCGTAAAAAGTACTTGCCTCTTACAGTTATCACGCTTTTATTCAATAGTCCACATGTTATGTAGGGTGTATGTGCAGTTCATATCAGTATGATAAGAACTGCATTGAATATTTAGACAAAGATGAGAAACTACATAACCCCTTTTTTGCTTTAATTTTATTAGGTCGATCTATCCGCCGTCTGTCCGTCTAGTCGTCTATCTGTCCCCCTCTCCATCATTGGTTGTTACTCTTACCCTGATAATCCTTTTTCAATGACACTTTATTATATGGGCGACTCTAAAACAGTACGAAATTGATATTATTATTCTAAGAGTGAGCTTGAAAAGAGCGAGAATTCAGGTCATAGAAATTTATTGTAAGAGAACAAAATCTGGTTTAAGATTGTTTTAGTGACAAAATACAAAATAAAATTTCGCTATTTCACAAGTCTTAATGTGTTTTTATGCACGCAGTCAGATACTATTTTGCTATACTTTATTTGTATTGTGAAGTCAATTTTGCATTATGATGTCAATTGTGTAAGAGAAGAAAAGCTGGTGCTTTTATTTAATCTGAACATAAACACAACGTAATTATCTAGGCATAGATCTTATTATTACTCCTCTAAATCGATTTATTAGTTAGCTGAGCAACGCATTTTAAATTGAACATTATGATAGCACAATATATTGGTAAATTGTCATCGTTGCCGGTAAAAACTGCAAATCGTTATCGCAAGAACAAAGTTAGCGATCTTGCATAATAATTGAAATCTTGAAAGCGCAGGAGCTTTATTTTGTACAATATTGCTAAAATGTAAGCAAAGAAAAGGAGCTGTTAGTTTATCAATGTGTGAGATACTGTGGTACATTAACAATGATTTTACCAGCGTTTTACTTGTTAAATGGAAAGCCGGGCCTCAAATCGAAAAGGAGATCCTTCAATCCAGAAAAAAAACGCCCAGTATATTTATTTTCAGGTGAAAAACACTGAGTAGAATAACGTCAGGCAACAGGCCCTGTTCCGTCTCGTCAGTCATTCAAGTACTTTGCTATAGCTATACATGCTGCGTCATTTGCTCGAGTAAAACACTTGCAGGCGAGAACGTTAATGTAAGTGCTTCTTGTGTACAAAAACGTTATAATTCTTTTTTTCCAATATGGGGGAGGACTCTCGGTATCTCATGTGTTAACATGCGTGTGTGTAAACGTTCAGAAAGCAGGAGGCCATACGCAGTCTGCGCGGAGTGCCAATTTCGTCAAAACGGAGTACTCCGCATTTTCCACAAACATGGGGCTTTATTTAAAAATTAGCATACCATGTTTCGGGGCCTTTTTATAAATTCATGACACGTGTGGTACGCATTTGTGCGTGAGTATTCCCACGTGATTTTTTCAAATCAATACATTGTTCGATAAAGTTAAGCAAAACCAAACGTCACCCATACATTGCTAGAAGTCTGATTATTACTCGTCCTTGGCAACTGTACCGCTTGTCAAATGCGA
The DNA here is from genome assembly GCA_949752745.1 of Protula sp. h YS-2021. NCBI lineage: Eukaryota > Metazoa > Annelida > Polychaeta > Sabellida > Serpulidae > Protula > Protula sp. h YS-2021. The sequence continues at coordinate 7,513,942 of OX457030.1, read as the reverse complement.
CATGCCTTGGTATGCAACATAGAATGTCAAGACTGCTCGGCGCTCGCCTACTTGAGGTTGTTGGTTGAGTGAATATATCGCTGAATAAAATTTTTTTGTTAAAGTTCAAACTTTTGCTGATCACATTAAATAGTGTTAAATTCATAAGGCTTTCCCAAAATTCGTTTGAACTGGAATTACCATAATCCCCTTATAAGTGCTTTTCATAGGATATTCAAAGGACTATTGTAACACAAAAGTCCTCAGTGGAACAAAAATAGACCATAAAATTTTGAAAATTTGTGATTTTTTTCAAGGTTAGAAGTCTAATGTGCGACACTTTGACAAAAATTTCATACATAGCGAGCTGAAGGTATTACTTTCCTAAAAGAATAAAACAGAATCGTGCGAATCTTTTGACATTTCATTATATTTCTATTTTTCAGAGAAAAGGGTAGGAGTTGCAAAAGCATGACCCCACTCCCAGCCACCCACTAAAACTCGTCATCTTTCCTAACATTTCCTAATTCAGCAACATGGTATTCGTCTGTCCTACTGTTTAGTGACATAAATATATTCAACTTGCTCGGATAATATCTCAAACCGATACAAATTAGTCATAATAACCGCACAATCACAGTTCTAGTAGGTTCTACGCAGTTCTTAATTGACAACACAATAGTCAACAGAAATTATTTGTCATAAAATTGCCACTAACCAATGTCTACTCCAATATGAAGAGCAAATATTTGCACAGACAATTAAACATCTCTGTACAAAAATAGCCTTGTATTGTAAAACAGAACAAATATCATTATTGCTAAAATGTTTATTTTATTTCATTTATATTTACTTTACAGGTTTATTTATTAGGCCTCCAAGGTGTCATGATATTTTGGCTGCAGAGAGAACTGATTTCTACCTTTAAAATAATAGACGATAATGGAAATACTAAGACCGCACGGATTCAATGTATGTAGGTAGAGGTCTAGAAAATGAAAATGAAAAAAAATACCAGTAGTATAACAGTAAACATTTTTTGCAAATTATCCCCTTTCTCCGAAATTATGGGAACGCATGACAGCAGATATGATACCAGGTGCTCAGATCCAAGTAGGCAAGGTGAGGGAGCTCAACAAATACAATGGGATCACACATTTGGAATGAAATACAGGGCTCAAATTTTTTCTCAGTACAAACACTGGAATCCTTCAGTCATACGATCTCATGAATTTTAAAAGCCAGAAGAAAAGGGTCAATGTTGAACAAAACCGAGTTCTTTCATGGGGGCACCCAGAGAGGAGCACGAGGTAGAAATTGATTACCATATATGTCAATGACTTTCAATACAGCTGCTAAACGCTACCTGAGATGTGAGATTGAAACAATGTCCCCTCTCTTTGCCAAACACAGACTGTAATTCCTAAAGAAAACTACCACTTTTGTGGTACTGAATGAAAATTACCCCTCCCCATTTAACGACACTGGCACACCACAGACCTCGTCTTGCCACGAAATAATTCCTTTCTCCGCAGTTGTTGACAGGTATGATAGCACATTTAGCAGCTAGTGCTCACCCCATTCCCTTTCCACGGGGCCATCCGACAAATGGGACCGCTTACAATTTGAATGAAATGAAAGTTAAGATTCTGTAGTCCGTGTTGACAAATATAGCAATTTATAGAAAAAATAAGATAAGTGATTGGTATCAATTTTACCAAGAAAGACAGACTTTTACTTCAACTGCATCTTTAAGTGGGTCATTTTACCATTAACATATACGCGCTACTTGTTGTCGTAGTTTATCACCGACTAAGTGATCTATTGCCTATTTTTTGTTTGGTGGCTTCCCATACAGATAAGTAACGCTAGGTTTTCTGTGTGTTCTTCGTATTATTTAATAAGATATGAAATGAGAAAGAAATCTGTGTCCAATACTTGTGTGATATGAAGGCTTCCACTGTATTTTGCTGAAGGTTATTGAGTAGTCTCAGTGTTAATTTCTAATAGAAAGCTTTGTTTCAAGATACATAAGTCTCACAATCATTTGCAGTTTTGGATCTCTGGATTGCAAGATTAACTAAACTAAAAATTAATAAAATCAAATTTAAGCAATGATTGTGGAACCAATGTTACTGGTGAATGCAATCACATTTGATCTGTGCTTTAATATTGTGTTTATCAGAAAAACATAAATCTTATGACGGAAAACGTGCAAGATTAAAGTAAGAACTTCAAGTAAAATTTATACTTTGGTTCTAAGAAACATATCAGGTACACCTCACTAATGAAACAAAGAAATGCTATTAAGTATACCCAATGCGTAATGACATAAAATCTTAGTCTTAGATACCAAGACTGATGCAAATTATGTTATTTCCTGGTATTTCATGCTATTAATGTACTAATATATTAGCTTTAGCATCAAAAAAATTTAAGTTATAAATGTATTTTTCCTGATTTGACTGTGATCTCCTGTGGATGTTATAATGCTATTACAGGTTTATAATATGAAATCGTCACAAAACTTATGCACAATACTCTGTGAATTATATGTTAAACACATAACGGTCAAATTGTCGACATATGTTGATCACGTAAGGTAGTGGAAATATGCCCTCATGTCGTTATGGTCATTTGCTAAAACACTAAAATATTTTAGAAGAAGCAGAATAATAAATGCTTTCCAATCAAGAAAGCAAAATTCTTAGAAAGTGTTAATTATGCCGTTGATGTAAGTGTTTTGATGATCATACGGTGAACCATGTAGTAAGCACATGCTTACCACATACAGATTGGGAAAGTATCTTTACGATGTTAATACCTTCCAACAACTAGTCATCGTTACTATATCCTGACAATATATGGTAGAGATGTGCTTAATTAGTCTACATATGTCAGCTCTAAAGTCAACAGCTGTTGCAAATTTTAAATATATTCTGAGTTGCTGAATGAGTTACATTTATACTCGGCATCATTTGTTAAACAGTTTCCTGAACAAAGAATGTGAGTATATATCATCATATTTTATTCCTTGAAATACAGCGCCGTAGGCCTCATTTGTCAAACATGCACTCAATAGGCTTTTCCATAGTGCTATATATTCATCAAACTTGAAATTAGTTACATTTGGCAAAGCTATAACTATCCACAAGGACAGCAAAACCATTAAAATAATCATTCCTATTTTAATATAAGTTCTTATATTTCAGATTTGTTTTGTTCCTTTCTTTCTTCGAGATAAACATTTCATTGATGTTTAAGTAACATGTAGTGAAGTTAATACGAGCCCCCATTTATTTGAGCAAACAGCAGTCTGCTAGCAAGCTGAAAAGGTCCCGGACTAAGTGTTTCCAATGCTAATAAATACTAGCTCCTTATATATGAAAAATTTATTCACACTTTATGCACATAAAAAATACAATAAAAATATACATATACTCAGATACCAACAAAAAACCCCCTTATTATTATTTGAACCCAATTGTATGTCCTAGTTAAATAACCCCACACACAGTGACCTCGGTTGGGTCACAACAGACGAACGATGTTAAGCAGGTCCCACACAGACGAATGAGGTCATCACCAAGTTCCAAGCAGTCTAGAAAAAGTCACACGCAGACGAGTAATGTCATCGGAAAGATCACACGCAGACGGGTGACGTCATCAAGAAGATCCTGTCAAACTCCCGTACACATGATTAACGTCAAACAGGACACGTGACCTGTAACTTTACCAACGGTCAGACGGCGAATGGCTTAAATGCGCGACGTTCATTGTATCCCGTAATGTCACACCAGATGGCGATATTCATAAGATCGCACTGGCGACGATATCAATCGAATCTTGTTCCCATTCCCACTCAAAAGACCGCCATGATGAGGTCACACAGACAAACTCAGATGACCGACCTCACGAAGTCACAGAGATGACCGACATCACGATATCACACAGAGGAACTCAGATGACTGACAACACAAGATCACATAAAGGACATGGGTCAAATCTTGTTCCCGGCCCCACTCATCAACACGGTGCAAAAAACTGTGGGAATAAATATACACCATAAATATTCACTTAAAATTGAATTCTATCAAGCCTTGTTTTACACATGTCCAAAATTTCCCATTTTTTCTCAGTTTATAAATAGCTAGATTGTCCTCCCCTTCCAGCAGATATTTACTTATCACATACACAAAAAATATATTACACTCCCTCACAAAATACTCATATTTATATAAAAAATAAATACATTACTAAATGACATACCTAAATTAAATTAACTCGATATAAAATTAAGTAAACTCGATATCAAACTAACCTAACCCAATAAAAAGTTAACTCACCTAGTGAATCGTATACACGTCCGTAAATTACCAACTAGCGATCGACACATATTTACACGAGGCTTTTTCCGTAGCCAATATGCATTTTATTTAATACAACAGGCATTTAGCCCAACACATCACAAAAGGCTGCTTTGACCAGCACATCACAAAGAGCTGCTTTAGCCCAACAAGCCACACCGGCACGTCTTATGCCTTTGCCATCGCTGCACAGAATGAAATAAAAATGACCGCGACCAGCGAAAGAAAAATAACATTTGACCAATGCTCAATAAAATGTTTAACACATGTCAAACATTGAACCCACGTGTGCCTTTCATTCAAACTTTAGTCACAATGTTTTTCAAACATTGGAACAATGGGTACACGTGTTGAACGTACACATGAACTATGGAACACAAACAATATATTGTTGCACATCAAATCAATTTATAGAAATTTCAGATAAACACATTTAAATGCATAGAATTCATAGGCCCGGTCAACAAAGGTGACCTCACGCGTCAACTAGTGACCCACAGCCCATCCCATACCTGTACATTAATTGCCATCACAACATAACAATTATGCTGTTAAAGTACATATCGTCATTTTTGTAGGTATTAGTAATTTATTGAGTCTAAAACTGTTATTGAACAGGTACAAATACTAGCAGATTGCAAATATACTGTCTGGCTGTTTAAGCAATCGCGTGCAACAAACTGGGAATAAAAGAGAAAAACTTGTCATTGTACTAAACTGTGAATATTGAAGTAGAAACACTTCATACGTAAGATGCGGAGCACTGAATATTATCGGGGCAATAAGACAAACTTACCATAATAATTGAGCGTAAATGCTTGCCAGGATCCTTCGTTTTTACAAAAATATGTTTTATTGTCTTTGTATGTGACTTCTAAAAAGTAATATTGAACCAAAGTGCCATTTAAATGGCACTCTCCTGTATTCCCAAAAGCTGTGTTTTCACGGTTGGGATTGATTTCACCGCAATCATAACGGCAAATGATATTTCTAGAAATTGAATTTATTCCTTGAATCACATAGAAATGGACTCCTGTTTCACTGACCAAGCAAGAAAAAAGAACATCTTTATTGTCTGATGCATATTCAGGACACAATTTAAAATTTATCACAAAGACTGAAGAAACATGTATCCATACCAAAACACTATACAGTTCCATCGCTTTGAGGATTCAACTGGCCTTTATTCAAAGAGTGAATAGTCTCATTATCATATAAAATTGTATTAATGACGCATAGACGAGAAAATAGAGGGAAGTAAAAAAAATTAACTTCTCCTGTCCTAGTTTTCACTAACTAGCTGCTGTAGATTTGAGACACTGTGCAAGCAAAGCGAATTTTGTTTTAAGAATGATAAAAGTGTTTTTCAAAGTTGTCGTAAAAAGTAATTGCCTCTTACAGTTATCACGCTTTTATTCAATAGTCCACATGTTATGTAGGGTGTATGTGCAGTTCATATCAGTATGATAAGAACTGCATTGAATATTTAGACAAAGATGAGAAACTACATAACCCCTTTTTTGCTTTAATTTTATTAGGTCGATCTATCCGCCGTCTGTCCGTCTAGTCGTCTATCTGTCCCCCTGTCCATCATTGGTTGTTACTCTTACCCTGATAATCCTTTTTCAATGACACTTTATTATATGGGCGACTCTAAAACAGTACGAAATTGATATTATTATTCTAAGAGTGAGCTTGAAAAGAGCGAGAATTCAGGTCATAGAAATTTATTGTAAGAGAACAAAATCTGGTTTAAGATTGTTTTAGTGACAAAATACAAAATAAAATTTCGCTATTTCACAAGTCTTAATGTGTTTTTATGCACGCAGTCAGATACTATTTTGCTATACTTTATTTGTATTGTGAAGTCAATTTTGCATTATGATGTCAATTGTGTAAGAGAAGAAAAGCTGGTGCTTTTATTTAATCTGAACATAAACACAACGTAATTATCTAGGCATAGATCTTATTATTACTCCTCTAAATCGATTTATTAGTTAGCTGAGCAACGCATTTTAAATTGAACATTATGATAGCACAATATATTGGTAAATTGTCATCGTTGCCGGTAAAAACTGCAAATCGTTATCGCAAGAACAAAGTTAGCGATCTTGCATAATAATTGAAATCTTGAAAGCGCAGGAGCTTTATTTTGTACAATATTGCTAAAATGTAAGCAAAGAAAAGGAGCTGTTAGTTTATCAATGTGTGAGATACTGTGGTACATTAACAATGATTTTACCAGCGTTTTACTTGTTAAATGGAAAGCCGGGCCTCAAATCGAAAAGGAGATCCTTCAATCCAGAAAAAAACGCCCAGTATATTTATTTTCAGGTGAAAAACACTGAGTAGAATAACGTCAGGCAACAGGCCCTGTTCCGTCTCGTCAGTCATTCAAGTACTTTGCTATAGCTATACATGCTGCGTCATTTGCTCGAGTAAAACACTTGCAGGCGAGAACGTTAATGTAAGTGCTTCTTGTGTACAAAAACGTTATAATTCTTTTTTTCCAATATGGGGGAGGACTCTCGGTATCTCATGTGTTAACATGCGTGTGTGTAAACGTTCAGAAAGCAGGAGGCCATACGCAGTCTGCGCGGAGTGCCAATTTCGTCAAAACGGAGTACTCCGCATTTTCCACAAACATGGGGCTTTATTTAAAAATTAGCATACCATGTTTCGGGGCCTTTTTATAAATTCATGACACGTGTGGTACGCATTTGTGCGTGAGTATTCCCACGTGATTTTTTCAAATCAATACATTGTTCGATAAAGTTAAGCAAAACCAAACGTCACCCATACATTGCTAGAAGTCTGATTATTACTCGTCCTTGGCAACTGTACCGCTTGTCAAATGCGACATGCCTTGGTATGCAACATAGAATGTCAAGACTGCTCGGCGCTCGCCTACTTGAGGTTGTTGGTTGAGTGAATATATCGCTGAATAAAATTTTTTTGTTAAAGTTCAAACTTTTGCTGATCACATTAAATAGTGTTAAATTCATAAGGCTTTCCCAAAATTCGTTTGAACTGGAATTACCATAATCCCCTTATAAGTGCTTTTCATAGGATATTCAAAGGACTATTGTAACACAAAAGTCCTCAGTGGAACAAAAATAGACCATAAAATTTTGAAAATTTGTGATTTTTTTCAAGGTTAGAAATCTAATGTGCGACACTTTGACAAAAATTTCATACATAGCGAGCTGAAGGTATTACTTTCCTAAAAGAATAAAACAGAATCGTGCGAATCTTTTGACATTTCATTATATTTCTATTTTTCAGAGAAAAGGGTAGGAGTTGCAAAAGCATGACCCCACTCCCAGCCACCCACTAAAACTCGTCATCTTTCCTAACATTTCCTAATTCAGCAACATGGTATTCGTCTGTCCTACTGTTTAGTGACATAAATATATTCAACTTGCTCGGATAATATCTCAAACCGATACAAATTAGTCATAATAACCGCACAATCACAGTTCTAGTAGGTTCTACGCAGTTCTTAATTGACAACACAATAGTCAACAGAAATTATTTGTCATAAAATTGCCACTAACCAATGTCTACTCCAATATGAAGAGCAAATATTTGCACAGACAATTAAACATCTCTGTACAAAAATAGCCTTGTATTGTAAAACAGAACAAATATCATTATTGCTAAAATGTTTATTTTATTTCATTTATATTTACTTTACAGGTTTATTTATTAGGCCTCCAAGGTGTCATGATATTTTGGCTGCAGAGAGAACTGATTTCTACCTTTAAAATAATAGACGATAATGGAAATACTAAGACCGCACGGATTCAATGTATGTAGGTAGAGGTCTAGAAAATGAAAATGAAAAAAAATACCAGTAGTATAACAGTAAACATTTTTTGCAAATTATCCCCTTTCTCCGAAATTATGGGAACGCATGACAGCAGATATGATACCAGGTGCTCAGATCCAAGTAGGCAAGGTGAGGGGGCTCAACAAATACAATGGGATCACACATTTGGAATGAAATACAGGGCTCAAATTTTTTCTCAGTACAAACACTGGAATCCTTCAGTCATACGATCTCATGAATTTTAAAAGCCAGAAGAAAAGGGTCAATGTTGAACAAAACCGAGTTCTTTCATGGGGGCACCCAGAGAGGAGCACGAGGTAGAAATTGATTACCATATATGTCAATGACTTTCAATACAGCTGCTAAACGCTACCTGAGATGTGAGATTGAAACAATGTCCCCTCTCTTTGCCAAACACAGACTGTAATTCCTAAAGAAAACTACCACTTTTGTGGTACTGAATGAAAATTACCCCTCCCCATTTAACGACACTGGCACACCACAGACCTCGTCTTGCCACGAAATAATTCCTTTCTCCGCAGTTGTTGACAGGTATGATAGCACATTTAGCAGCTAGTGCTCACCCCATTCCCTTTCCACGGGGCCATCCGACAAATGGGACCGCTTACAATTTGAATGAAATGAAAGTTAAGATTCTGTAGTCCGTGTTGACAAATATAGCAATTTATAGAAAAAATAAGATAAGTGATTGGTATCAATTTTACCAAGAAAGACAGACTTTTACTTCAACTGCATCTTTAAGTGGGTCATTTTACCATTAACATATACGCGCTACTTGTTGTCGTAGTTTATCACCGACTAAGTGATCTATTGCCTATTTTTTGTTTGGTGGCTTCCCATACAGATAAGTAACGCTAGGTTTTCTGTGTGTTCTTCGTATTATTTAATAAGATATGAAATGAGAAAGAAATCTGTGTCCAATACTTGTGTGATATGAAGGCTTCCACTGTATTTTGCTGAAGGTTATTGAGTAGTCTCAGTGTTAATTTCTAATAGAAAGCTTTGTTTCAAGATACATAAGTCTCACAATCATTTGCAGTTTTGGATCTCTGGATTGCAAGATTAACTAAACTAAAAATTAATAAAATCAAATTTAAGCAATGATTGTGGAACCAATGTTACTGGTGAATGCAATCACATTTGATCTGTGCTTTAATATTGTGTTTATCAGAAAAACATAAATCTTATAACGGAAAACGTGCAAGATTAAAGTAAGAACTTCAAGTAAAATTTATACTTTGGTTCTAAGAAACATATCAGGTACACCTCACTAATGAAACAAAGAAATGCTATTAAGTATACCCAATGCGTAATGACATAAAATCTTAGTCTTAGATACCAAGACTGATGCAAATTATGTTATTTCCTGGTATTTCATGCTATTAATGTACTAATATATTAGCTTTAGCATCAAAAAAATTTAAGTTATAAATGTATTTTTCCTGATTTGACTGTGATCTCCTGTGGATGTTATAATGCTATTACAGGTTTATAATATGAAATCGTCACAAAACTTATGCACAATACTCTGTGAATTATATGTTAAACACATAACGGTCAAATTGTCGACATATGTTGATCACGTAAGGTAGTGGAAATATGCCCTCATGTCGTTATGGTCATTTGCTAAAACACTAAAATATTTTAGAAGAAGCAGAATAATAAATGCTTTCCAATCAAGAAAGCAAAATTCTTAGAAAGTGTTAATTATGCCGTTGATGTAAGTGTTTTGATGATCATACGGTGAACCATGTAGTAAGCACATGCTTACCACATACAGATTGGGAAAGTATCTTTACGATGTTAATACCTTCCAACAACTAGTCATCGTTACTATATCCTGACAATATATGGTAGAGATGTGCTTAATTAGTCTACATATGTCAGCTCTAAAGTCAACAGCTGTTGCAAATTTTATTGTTACAACATTTATTCGCGACGATTGCTGCTGCATGATTGAACACACGGCACAAGGGCATACAAAGAGGCAAAACTATTACGGAAATAAATCTGTTCCATTTGCGTTATTGCATCTTCGAAAACTTTAATAATTTGGGTCATCAAAAACATTGAACCGTAGGTGAAATGAAATCATTTGGTGCAGCATACTTGCAGCATTTGCTGTACTCTAGACTGTATGACATCAATATATTGATATAGCGGGAAAGCAACATTAATTTTTGCTTGCGTTTTGAATTTGAACGTGAAACTCTCATTATCGAGCTGGGAAGAGGGAAGCAAGACATTCACTTGTATATTGGCTAAAACACATGATAAAGGCTTATAAAAGAATGTCCTGTTAAACAAAAATACGCTGTTTTAGTCAAACCTTCACTTTAGTCGTCCATCTTAGACTAAAAACAACACAAAGCACGCTCTGTTGCATATTTATCTCATTATACATGGATGAGATCACATAAGGCTACCAATACTTTGTTGTGCTGCTCTCCCAACAAACTGGTTCTAATGTTGACTTTTGGCAGGAATATTCTAAGGAGGTCTAATAATTTTTGCTATATTTTTGGCAATTTTGCAAAAGAATAACGCGAAACAGACAAATTTCTGTAAGCGTGGACATTGCCACTCTTCTTTTAAATACGGGTCTTTAAATACGTGATGGAGGATTTAGCGCCGGGCGGGTACAATACGCATGCAAATTTTTCTTTACCGCCATTTAGTTTACATCTATCCTCACTCGTGTTTCTCGAGTGCGGATATTATCAGAGCCTATTAATAAGTATGTGCTTTTCCTTAAATGTATCAGTTCTTGTTAGGAATATTGGTATGAAATAATAATCGTTTCCGGTTTCATTCCGGGTCTTGATTGTAGCTAATATGTGTAAAACAAACCCAATCTAAGATTTCTTGTATTCCAGGAGCGTTTTTCAAATACATACATTCTGATGCTTTCTGTAAATTTTCAATGTTTTTAATAATAATTTAAAGAAAAAGCCTTTCTCCTTGGTTTTTAATACAAATCTACGTATAAAACAATTAAACGACAGTCTCTGAATATTGTGTGTAAACTTAAATTATGGTTAAAGCACTGTTATTATCGTCGAATGCAATGTGCCCACTTCACATGGCCTGTATTTTTGTGCATGTATTCGGTCACATCCTTGCACAATTATTAAACAAGGAAGATAAAGTCGACCCAAACCTAACGTGATTAAGCAGATGGATTAGCATGTAAGATTTATCATTAGTATATAAGATGTACTTATATCGTTGATATAAATGTGACAACCACCATTAAACTTCGACTTCTAAGCTTTGCGCATTCCAGGTAGAAAGTTGTTCCATACGATAATTTCTCACTCTGTTCTTGAGTCAGAACTCATAAATCCGAGCTCATAAGTACATGACAAATACAGGATAAACGTAAGTTGATAAAAAAGTAACGTGCGAATCTTCATCTAAGAACACATATGAGACCTGAAATTTTGCATTTAACCCTTCGAAAATGGAGCAAGATATATAGTTTTCAATGGTACAATTTCTACGCAAAAAAATTTCAAAACAAATTATAGGCTAATCACACAGACCTGCTACAGTATGTCACTCTTCATAGACCTACCCCGCTCGGATTAGTTAGTTGGAGTACCTGGATTTAGACAAATTATAGGGGAATCACCCAGACCCGCCACAGTATGTTGCTCTTCATAGAACTAGCCGGCTCAGCTTACTTAGCTAGAGTACCGGATTTACAAAAAAAAATAATCAGACGGAAACACATTGTCTGAATTTAATAAACTATGGGGATTGAAAATGTTCAAGAGAAAATAAATAGAAATTTACTAAGGCTGTAAATAAGTTAGCTTATCATTATAACATGTACCTGGCTTTAATGCATTAAACCTCACAAAGCCCACTTTTCATAAGGGCTTTTAAGATAAGCGACTGTTTGTTTCTAATATGTCTCAATTGATTCATATAGACTTAATGTTTGTCCTTGCCAGTGTTTAGCAACGAGAAGAGAGAGCTAGAGGTGGGGGAGGGGTTACAAGGGCTATTCTGTCTTCAGAACATATTAAAGGGCATGTTCGAAAAATGTCTTTCTTAAATTGTCGACAAACTTGACGAAGTCCTTGGTCCTTTTTTTAAATAAACACAAAAAACTGCGAAAGGTTGAATTATTCTAAACAATTGCTGCTTTTGGTCTTAAACTTTCGCAACCTCTTATATCCGTCCGATAAGTATGTGGACCGCAGAATGAAAAGAGTATCGCCGCAAATCTCTTGCATCCCAACCATGACGGTTACCTCCTTCCGACTTAGCAACCAGCACGTCTCGTCATAACGCTAGTGAATATGCACTGGCAGATTATTTAAGTACCATAACAGCGAACAGAGCCTCTCACTGAAGTGTTTAATTCATGCAGTCAAGGTGCAAGTAGTTCTTATCTTCGGGTAATGTCTCACTTATAATATACCACTTGCTGCTATTGGGGATATGAATAATGAATGTGTGATGGTAATCTAGATACACATTTAGACACAACAGTTCTAAAGCAAATGACCAACTAGAAAAGATAAAAAAAAATTATATTAGATGTAAATTATCCCTTTACATTGTCAGTTCTGATAAACGGGTGGAAGGGGGAAAGAAGAAGAAAGTTGAAGGAAGAGGAAGACAGAGAACGAGTGAAAAGAAATAAACAAAAGAAAGAAGGAAAGAAAGAAAGAAAGAAAGAAAGGAAACGGAAAGAATGAAATAAAGATAAGGAGAAAGATAGATAGATAGATAGATAGATAGATAGATAGATAGATAGAAAGATAGATAGATAAAGAGAGAGACAGAGAGAGAGAGAGAGAGAGAGAGAGAGAGAGAGAGAGAGAGAGAGAGAGAGAGAGAGAGGAAGAAGAGTGAGAAGGAGACGCTAGAGCTTGAAAGAGGGGAAGAATTAACAAAAAGAGAGAGTAAGAGTCAGAGAGAGAGAGAGAGAGAGAGAGAGAGAGAGAGAGAGAGAGAGAGAGAGAGAGAGAGAGAGAGACTGAGAACGGTCTTGGTAAGAGAGCGATTGAAGAGAAGGGGGTAGAGAGAGGGAAGGAGGGTAAGAGATTGAGAGTGGGAGACAGACAACGAGAGAGAAAGCGAGAGAGCGAGAGACAGACAGAGAGAGAGAGAGAGAGAGGGAAAGAGAGAGAGAGAGAGAGAGAGAGAGAGAGAGAGAGAGAGAGAGAGAGAGAGAGAGAGAAGAGACAGAGAGAGACAGGGAGAGAATAAAAACGCAGCAGGAGGAGGAGGAATATTAAACAGAAAGAAAGGAACAAATAACGAAAGGAGAAACATGATAGAGAGGAGAGAAAGACAGAGAAATGTATAAAGAGAGAGCGAGAGAGCGAAAGAGAGAGAGAGAGAGAAAGAGACAGAGCGAGACAGGGAGAGAGAGAGAGAGAGAGAGAGAGAGAGAGAGAGAGAAAGAGAAAGAGACAGAGAGAGACAGGGAGATGATAAAAACGCAGCATGAGGAGGAGGAATATTAAACATACTCAGTTTTGGTCCGAATCTATAGTTCGATGTTCCTTAATTATGACGCCATAAAACCGAAGGCTATTTCATGTTATTTTTTTGTTGTAGAAGAAAACATATAAAACAGAATAGAATCAGGCATGCACATTTCAATAGAGTCAGGCATAAACAATTCAATTTTATGCCCTTTCAGTACTTTCATCTTTTGTCTCTCTTCAGAATTTTAAGTTTAGTTACTAACTTTTGAAGAGGACAGCACTTAATTTGTTTGTTTACTGCAACATGTTTTTGCAAGCGTATGGTACAAGAACGTTTAAAATATAATGCTCTTATTTTCTCTACAGTTAGTGTCCAAATAATTTTACCGTGAGTGATCGAATGTATACCTGCTTGCAAACCAAAAGTAGGTCAATGGCGTGAGTAGTTTTCACAAACGAGGGCCCATATTTCGAACTTTTATGACGCACACTAAAAGTGTTTCTTGTGCACAAAATTTCGTATTTTATTATAAGTTATTTTGAAATGGCAGTCTAAGAATAGAAACTAACGTTGATTGGCTATTAGTCTAAACAGGAAGTTAAGAATTTCAGTAAATCCAGTATTTCCTTAACACGCTTATTTTACTAATTACAAAATATACTGATGTTAATTGATGCAGTGTCGCTTAGTAATCTTTTACAATTGGAGTGTCTTGAAACAATCTCTGCTTCGACAACTTATTTTAAAAGGGCAACCTATTAGTATCGTATTAGCGCGTAAAGTGCAGGGGGCGCATACTTTTTTACGTGTTTGTGTCAAAGGGGTTTCCTATTATGAGTTTAAGAAATATGATGTCTAGTTATGTTTGGATAGGTGAGTTAGAATCCGTAATTAAAGTATACCAGTGCTACCTTCACTGAAATTTATTTTTAGCAAAATCACTTTCTTTGTGCATCTTTGTGTATCTAACTTTGAACTTCTACCCATTCCGAACACCAGTTGAGGACTTAGAATGTATATTTGATAATTTCTAAAAGCGCTTCAGCTCTTCAGCTAAAAATTAGGCTTCATTTAGACATAAAAGGATTTGGTTTGTAAGTTGATGTATCTATGTATGTATCATCTCATAATAAGTAAGTCAACTGCTTATTTTGTTTAAGAAGCTACTTTACGGGCTATAAAATACCATAAAATTAAGCTGTACTTGATCGTCAGCTATGCATAAATTATCTGCTGAGGTATTTTTAGGGAAAAACATACAGACGACAATGCAAATAGCGCAAGAATATAGCTATTAAATATTTATATTTTTTAAATAAAAATGATCTCAATTTAAGTATATTCATGCTGGAAGGTGACACATATTGCTATGATATTTAAGAATGCACCGTATTTATTTTGGTAAAAGAGAATAGAAAGTCTTAATATCAAAGTCAATGTCGTCAACGCTTTTTCAGTGATAAACACCTCTATATTATGGGTACAACATCAGCAACACAAAATATTTCTCCTTTGTTATATAATTAGAATTGCATACGTAAAGAAATGAGAGCGAAACGCAGAAGGCATTATGTTTAAGGTCGCAATCTCTTCCTTTTCACGTCTAATTTCTAGTGGCTTTGTTAGTGATCTCTCTTGCGGTTTTGACATAAATAATGATGGCGTATTGGTTGATCAGGCACACTATTCAAGTAAGTGATGTTTCGAAGAAATATTAAGCGAAAAGTGCAGTGGTGAATTCCAGCCAAGATTACTTACATTTTTGCCTATTTTTCTTCATCAGTTTTTGTAACTTGATCCCATATCATTCTCTATTGGGCTTTGTTATATAACTTCAAGAGACACTTCATATGGTGTGAATCAGCATCCACCCCTTCACTAAAAAAATACTAGTCACATTGCTGGAACATGTTCAATAAATATTGCTTATTAGGAAATGAGAGTGTAAAGTCCTCTCTCTCTCTCTCTCTTTCTCTCTCTCTCTCTCTCTCTCTCTCTCTCTCTCTAGAAACAGAGACAAGGTCGCTGCAGTGTCAAGATGCGCAAGTGTCTGCACTTTCTTATATGTAGTTTTTTTATGTGAATATCTACAGAATAAGAGTGAGCATGGCCCTGATAACAAGAAGCTTGATAATTAATCTGATTTATGACCTTTCTGACTTGATGTCAAGATATTGGACAATAGAGCACAACAAGCGCATTCTCATGTTCCCGACGCTGCTGTATAATGTCATCATACAACACGTGTGGCAGTTAGAAACTCATCTCTCTCCTTCCTTCAAATACAGCTTTACAATATTAAAATTCAGAACAGAACTCTGTAAGGCTTTAATTTTGGCTATTTAAACGCCACCATACATTCCATGAATGAGTAAAATTTATAAAGGATCTGTGGGTAAAAATAAATCACAGATCCTTTTATTTATAAAAATAGTGTTATTGTAATAGGTGGTGTGTTGAAATGTAATATTTTGCTGTACTTGGCTCTACATAAACAAGTAAAGATAATCACATCAATAATGTTCACTTTAAAGTCAGATAAAATTTAATCGGAACCAAAGAACTGATTTTAAATATATGGATATTGGAATAAGTTTGACACATATCTGTGACATGCTTGCTTCAAGTACTGTGCCAGAGAATATACAAAGGACATTTTGAAACAAAAATTGAAAATTTTCAAGTTTGTGTGATGCAATTAAATTTCGTTGAAAATGTCAACGTTATACAGATAACAGCAGCTAAGAAAGAAAATTTAGATCTTTTTGTATATTTTCTACTTTATATACTTGGTTTAAGTGAGAGATGCTGGCTATCACACCAGTCCTATATGATACAGTCTTGTTTGTTCTTACCTTTACATCAAATTTTAGTCTTTCGGAGCCTGGGGACCGTTAATGAGCATGGGGAAACAACAAAAGTGTGTTGACCTCGTGATTCTGTTCCTACCACTGTGGCTGTTGCGTGACTCACGCGACGGTAGGTCATGTGAGTCTGTTACCTCGGTTTCGTTGCTGCAAGCATTGCTGACACCCGAGTCTCGCAGCCCATTGTAACCTAAACACAAAGCGTATGATTGTTGCATTGATCGATGACCACGAATAACTTGACATTCTATTATGTTCCTAAAGGCAGCATTCAGTAAATAAGATTAACAGAATAAACAGTATGTTATAGTTTAGTGCAGGTTACTTATTCCAGTAACTAAACTTATTTTTTTCCAATGACGAATATTCTGAAACTGAAACGCAAGAAAATATTGCTTAGAAATCTTTCTGAGTGTGGTATGAGTTAACTTTGTAAGCATTAAAGTTGGATGTGTAATAAAATGTGTCAGAGATTGTATGTGTTGCCATTGATGAAGCCTTTTTATAACATTATATTCACCGTATCGTGAAGCTTCCTGAAGCTTCAGTGTGTTCATTCGGCGGAAATGTTCCAACTTTAGCCCGCTGTGTGATCCCTTCAGGCAGCTTTCTGATCTCCTAGACAACTGTGATGGTTTTGTCTCTTCATGCATCGCTCGCACTTGTTTCTTCGACGCTGCAATAGTCAACAAATATTTATGCTTTAATTGTTATTTCTATCAGCTTAGAAAACAGCGCTATTAACGTTTCAGACAATTCTGATCATTTTTCATTTTCGGCCCAACCCTCAGATGGGAAATTTTGATCTTAGCATATTTATATGTTTCAAGCTATTCTGAACATTTTTGGGTTTTGACCTTCTGACAATTCGGATCGGAAAAAATTACAAAATTGACTGGCTTTTCTTTGCCAGATATTTTTCTTGACCAGACTTTTTATTTCATAACCCATACCTCCACATTCATGCATCATCACTCATACAACAACAGCGACAGATTTTTGACTTCCTCTCATGAGAAGGACCATTGGTGTCTGTTTTGCGGTGACCATCATATGACAGAGAGGTACAGGGCTTGTCTATATTTCAGATGATGGGGATTCACGGCGAGTATGGTTGTTCGGAAACTTTTGTCACAGAGGCAATGAACTTGAATAACCTCTATTTCCAATGCACAGACGTTCATATGTACCCTCCTCTCCTCTAGTGTAGATTGTGGAGTGTCACAGAAGGGACATCGCACTATTAAAGGCGCACGTTGTTCTATGGCTTCCGACCGTGGCTGAGACTGATAAACTCTGCCATAATCTCTGAAACTTTCTTAGTTGAGACCTCATCAGCTTGTAGAATATATTCATCAGGCAGAGTTGGTGGTGAATTCAGAGTTAACGGCAGAGGCGTAAGGAACTGGCAGGCGGCTGTTCCACTGAGGCTTGGTCAGGTTGAGTTGTCTTGACAGGCGGTTGTTGCACTGAAGCTTAACCCGGATTAGCTGTCTTGGCTGGCGGTTGTTCCACTGAAGCTTGGTGAGATGGCTGGTCAGTTTCCGTATGTGATTGCTTAGCCATGTTAACAGAAGATAAAAAGCGATCAGTATTCTTCACATTGTGCTGTTCAACCACTTTCTGTGCTGAATATATGGGCATTTTTGCTTTAAACAGCTCATTTTCCCCACGGATAAGGCCTAAAAAGACAGGGCCGGTTCGCCTGTCCGTCTGGACGCCCAGTCCACCTTAGTCCACGGTAAAAGTAAACCAGATGTCCGGACTCTTTTTCTACTACAGGAAATGCGCAAAATCCAGAAGTACCCTTGCCTACTGACCAATGTGAATCCAAAAGTGTTATTCCCCACATACTTATCCAAGCGAATGGAAAATGCAGATTTTTCTGTCAACTCCTCCCCCTTCTCCGTGGCAATCACTCGACTTTGGCTGGTGGGTGAGGAACGATACTTCTGACTTGAATTTCAGATCATTCTGAACATTTTTGTTTTTCTTTTGCAAACTGTAACAGGGAGTAACTCACAAGTACTTGACTGATTTCAACCACTCTTTCAGCAAAATGTTCAGTTCAGCTTTTTTTTGATGACGTTATTGAAGACGCCATTTATCAAAATTTCAAACCAGCATAAGTTTATAACTGCTAGACCGATTTCAACCATTTTGACACTTTAGTGTTCAGCAGGACTGTTTTAGAAGGTAAACTTAACGTTGCGATTTCATATGTGAAGAATGTTGAAACTCTGTTTACACATAAAACGCAAGACATAGATTAACTAGTTTATTGATGCACTTTATAGACAGCGCTTCAATTAACAACAATATTACATTTGTTGATTTACAAAGTTTAGTCAATAAGGCTATTGTCCTTCACCTATTTCACTCTCTTCCACGTCACTGTCCTCATCATTGCCACTTTTTTAGTCGCTGCTGTCATCATTGTCCTCCTTATCTGGAAGCTCTTCAAAGAATGCATAGTTTTTTTACAGCCGCTTTTAGTGCCTTTGAATACTCATTATGTTTTTCATCAACAAAGTAATTAAAGTCTTCTAAAATATTTTGATAATGTTCGCTTTGTTCTAGACGTTGAATATATTTGAATAGCCTCAGTTGTTTTAGTCGACGCTTATTAACGGGTCGAAGGTCATTACTTGCTCTTTTACGCGCATCTTCAAGCCTTTGTTCTTCATATTCTAAAACCTTTTCTTGAAATTTGTCACCATGGTCACCATATACTTCTTGAACCATATCTTGCCAAACAGAGTCTATTTCTGACGCACTGTCAGAACTGCTGTCATCGCCACGTTCGTCACACTGCTTCATATGCGTCTATAAAGCTTCTTCACTGTTGTATAAAGTACACCATTATTTTAGCTTTTCAATTCGCCATGTTTCGCCAATTTGGCGAACCGATCACCACTTTAGCAAAGAAATCCTCTACTAATTTTGTCAATTTGCTGAAAATTTTGCTGGATATAGTCTGAGTCATGTGTAAATTTCTGTTTATCACCAATTTAGCAAATTGGTGAAATGCTAAAATTCTCCAGATTTTCGATAAAATTATATTTGCTGTATAAGTTTTGTATTTTCTTCGAGATTTTTGACAGGTTTTAATGCAACTTTAGTGATCTGCGGTCATTATTTAAGGTCACAGACGGACTTGAAAATTTGAATTCAACCCTATTGTAAGGGTGGATCTTGTGTCAACGATTCCGCTTGTAGTTGTGAACTGATCTTCATTAAACATTGTTGCTTCATATGGATGACCTCTCAGGATGTAAAAAATCAGGCAAATAGAAGCATCACCCACCTCTCCCTACCACTAACACCCATCACTCACTGTCAATTGAAATTGATGTTGTTTGCATCTGAACTACTCGACGCACGTTTGCTTTACAAACCTAACAACAGTGTAACGTTTCCCGAGTTATGAATCACTCGCAAACAAAATTATCCAGGGGAACTTATGCCCGTGCGTTGCAGTTCATTTTGGGTTACATTTTCGTAGACCGAAAGCATTTAATGTTGTTGTTTATTCAGGTTTGACATGTGCATACAAGTTCAGCATTTGCCGAGGAAAGTGTTAAACAATAATATATCGTTGTGTTCTGTAGAAAAATCAAAAGAAGTAGCAAAAAAAAAACACTCCTAAAGTAAGCCTAAGCCAGATATGAATGGATTGGAACAAATTACCAGATAACCACGCAAATCTTAATATTATCGGTTAATACGAACACTTTTGCCAGGTTCCACAGAATCGTATCATCCGGCATCCACTCTATATTGATATTCATCAGAAACTTCCAATATATCGCGCAGGATGCAGACGGTAATCAGGATTTGACATATATGTAATTATAATTCTCACGTAAGTGGGACATATTTTGTCGAATTAGCATCAAACTTATTAGGTTAATGCCTTCAGTGGATCTGACTGTTCTTATATTTGTTGTATACGGCGCAACGCATGGCCTTAAAACATGCTGTGGACACTTGAATTTGTTAACACAAGAACTGTCGATCAGCTTCAAACTTAGTGGGATTATACAATGGATTAGACTCTCGGTTACTGTTGTATTTGACGCATATAGGTCATGTCGAAAACCCTTAAAGCAATTTTGGGCTCATTTTCTGGCTAGTGGCCCTAAAAGATACCACATAATTGGTAATACTGCGAAATTGAACTTTGTCATGGCCCTGAACATTATCTCTAAAACGGTTAACGATCTTGAAATTTTGGGTCAAAGAGTCCTGATTTAACAAGTACCTCCTTTAAGGTCAGAAATCAGAATTCGATAGTTATCTGCAAAATGGTAAGAGATTTAGAGCTCATTTTGTACCCTTGGGCTGTAAAAGATGTCACTGAAGTGGTAACTAAACTTTAAGCATGGTCAGCCACAGTCATTCACGCGAAACAAAGATTTTTGCAAGTGGACAAACACGGTTGCTAATGGAATTGAAGTAGCTATGTAGTGTTTTTGTTTTTGCAGATGGGAACATCACGAACGATGAGATTAACTGCAGAATGTCGACTCGGTTATGCTATACGAGTAATAACTTCGGAAGGAGCTTTCCGCAGGCGTTTTTACGGCGAACAACTTTCCCAAAAGATGCATATTTTGCAAGTCTGCACCGTAAAACCGTATTGCTCAAGGATTAAAATGCGACGAGTTATTCTGCTTTAACTGTTTTTAGACGAGGCTGATCGTCTTACGGATCTAATCAATCAGTAGAGGGGTATCCGTCGTCTTACGTACGTATGTACGTGTGAACTTATGTACGCATGTAAACTTTTTTCATTTGCTAATTTTCAAAATTTTGCCAAATCTATTGGTAGCTAGTTCTCAAAATGCTTCTTCATCCACTCTATGGATTGAATTTCTTTTTAGTTTGAAGGATTGTTTTCTATACGCTTATCTCCTGAAAAAGTTTTTGGTAATCCGCGAAAAATTGCCCAGATGGTTGATTTATAATTTTTAACAGAAAATTTTCAACATGCTTCTTTTACCACAAATTTGGATAACGTATCCTTCCAGTTTTGAAGGACTGTTTTCTGTAGGGTTTTTTCTTGAAAATTACTTTTTGGTGATCGAAAACAAAATTGGTTAAATTTCAAATTCTTCTCCAATAATTTGGATCTCATTCTTTTCAACTTTATGCGAATGTTTACTGGGTACTTCTTTCTTGTAAGGTTTTGGTGATCCCCCAAAATTGGCAAAAAAAGGGGGCGGGGGCATTTTAATTTTTTTCGTAGCCAGTTTTTCAAGGGTTTTTTCTTCCGCAATTTCATCTGATTATCTGCAAATTTGAAATGCTACTTTTTTATCGAGGCACCCAACTCTCATCATAAAAAATTCTCATCAATTTTCATTAGGCATTCCTCTTTACAAAGGTTAGTTTATGGCCATCCATCCAAAGTTGGCTCAGTGGAGGCATTTAAGTATATTTAGTGGGAAATTTTCATTTCAATTAGTTTTGTAACCTATATTTTTACACTTCGAGACCGCTGAAGCTAGATCAACTAAACTTGGCACATGTATGGAAGATCATATGAAGTGGTGCACCGGATAAAAAATTTTGTTCTTGACCTTACAGCAAGGCCATTGAAGCTAGAAAAACTAAACTTGGCACATATATAAAGAACGATGTGATCTGTAGCATCTGTTAAAAATGTTTGATCGCGAAAAACGTTATTAAAGAAAAACAATGATTTATCTCGAAAACGGTAAGAGATGGAGCAATTTCGGCCTCATTTTCGACGTCCACCCCTATACGACGGTACCTAAGGTATAATGTCCGTTCTCCTTGACTTCCAGGTCAATTTCGAGCCCCAAACCGGAAGTTGGCCTTTATCTCGAAAACGGTAAGAGATACAGCAATTTCGACCTCATTTCCGACCTCCTACCCTTATACGACGACACGTAAGGTATAGAATCCAGTGTCCTTGACCTGCATGTCACTCTCGAGCCCCAAAACCCAAGTTGGACTCTATCTCGAAAACGGTAAGAGATAGAGCCATTTTGACCTCATTTTAGACTTCCACCACCTATACGACAATCCGTAAGGTATAACTTCCGGTGTCCTTGACCTCCAGGTCACTATCAGGCCCAAATCCGGAAGTTAGCCTTTTTCTCGAAAATGGTAAGAGATAGAGCAATTGGTTTCCAGACATCTCCTCCAAGACCGCTTTAGCTAGACCACCAAACTTGGCACATGTATGGAGGGTCATCTGAAGTGGTTCAGCTGACCTTACCGATATAGTTGGTAGTATTTAGGAGGATGTTCTACATTCAGGCATGTGAAAATTGTTAACAAAAAGCAATATTATCTATCTTTCGTTTTAAGTTATCATTCCAAGTGGGGTCTAATTCGCTGTGCGAATTTCGGTCTAGTTTCTGTAAAAATCGCAACATTTGGTAAGAACCCAATTTTCAAATGCACATCACCAGCATCTCTCCGCCATAGCTCCCAGTCGCAACCACCTCCATGTGCAGCGTTTCAGAATGGACGACTCTACTTTGTTATAGACATATAAAAGGTGTCCCAGAATAAACGATATTATTCAGTAAATATGAGTAGCAGTAAATTTAATTATGATTTTATTTAATTATGTTAGTATTGTTTCATAAAGGAGCGGTTTTTATCATTCTTTAAAGATATAAAAAGTTGCAACTGGATATTTTGGATCAGCTGATAAAGTAAAAGAAAAGTAAAGATAACTTTTATTGCATAAAAGCCTTAATTTATATTCGAGAAAAAGCAGTAACGAAAAACTGATTATTCTAATCTTATATCAACAACAATCCATATATCATCACAAATTATATGATTTATATGATTATTATCAAATATGCAGTAGTTTTGGTTAAAATGAAAATTATAGGTAAAAAGTAAAGTACATAATAGATTACACATTTAAAGCAAAGCTTATTCGCTGTTGTGCTCTGCAATATGTCACTTTGCTAGCTGCGTCAGTAGTGGTAGTGATTTTACTCTCGTCCTCGCCAAGCTGCTCCCGTATCTCTGGCAGAATATCCCCTTATATCTCCTTGTTCTTCTTCGTCAGATGGATTGAGTAGAGTCAATTTCTTCATAGATATTAAGGTTTTCATTGTCGTAGATAACAGGGAGCATTCTTTCCTTGGGTGGGTTGTACTGAGAGATTTTCGGGCAACCAATATTTACATACTGCTGAACATCAGAGTCAAGCACCTGAAAGCATAAGTTATTTTTACCTTTGTGAATAGTTTCTGTATGTTTCTCCTGAAACAAATTCGTGGAACTGTCACACAAACTATGCGCATAATCATGGCAGTGTCGATGACATTCCAAAAGCCCTGTGCCTGAAAAGATTTATATACACCTAACCAGTTTAAAAGCTTAGGTGTGTGTTTGGACTAGGGGTTGACACACCTCAAATGAGATTTGGCATTTTATATTACGAGCACTGTGAAAGCTTAGCTTTGAAAGGTTGCATTTGGAAGTATCAGTGAAATGATATCATGTAACTGTAGATGCAATTCTCTTGTTCCGCCTTTATGCAAGAACGAAACGTTATTCTTTCAATTGCAAAGTGAAATTATTACTGTATAACGGTAGAAGCAATCGAGATAAAAATGTCAGTAAGGAATATGCGCAGAAAATGTCCATGCCTTTGATCCCAAATTTATCCCTTTTTCTGCATTTTCGGATAACCATAGTAACACATATGGCACCACGTGACTGATCCCTGGCTCGAAAAATGCAGCATTGTTTAATTTTATGTTCAGAAGAATGCAAAACGTCACATAATTACAGCCACTTTATTTCACTTATTTCTCTCCCTACTCTTGAGACTCACTCTTGCTTGGTCGGCATTTCTTAAGGTCGGTTTTGACACCACGTTGTGAAGTTCAGCAGGAATATTCTCATACAGCTGCTGGTCCACGTCTGTGTTATCTACACGTCGCATGAAACGCAGAGAAAATATCAATTGAAAGTACAATACTTGTTCTGATAGTGTAATTAGAAAATTTTATTTAAAAACTAAAAGGTAACAAAATCCAATGAAAGAATAAATTTGTGAAATCACAACAATCATTGTTAAATTTGAAAAATGTTACACTTGAATTTGAAATAAGTATTTCCATTTTCAGGTTCAAATAAAAATTTTGGAAGTAAAAATATGGAAAGTCTAATCGGACTAATGTAAAAGACC
The DNA here is from genome assembly GCA_949752745.1 of Protula sp. h YS-2021. Taxonomy (NCBI): domain Eukaryota; kingdom Metazoa; phylum Annelida; class Polychaeta; order Sabellida; family Serpulidae; genus Protula; species Protula sp. h YS-2021. The sequence continues at coordinate 7,489,231 of OX457030.1, read as the reverse complement.
ACTTGAATTAAAGCAAGTTTGTTTCTATTGTGGGAAACAGTTACAGAATGTAACGCAAAATGTTGTTTATTCAATTGAAGTGTTCGGTTAAAATTTTACTACTTTTCTTAAGTGAAAAATCTTTCATGCTTTACAACTTGAAATTATGCTACTTTAAAGTAATAAAACCTTTTGGAATTTGCTTCTGTTTGTTTATAAGCTGAGCGTATTGGGCACCACCTAAAATGACGACATCATGGATAATAAATGTAAATGTCAATGTATAAGTCTTTATAAGCTGAGCACATTGGGCACCTCACGAAATGATGGCAAGCTAGTCAATTCAATGTAAATACTAATCCTTTTTTAACATTATTTCATTACGCTCAGTAAAATGATTAGGAATGCCTATTTCACGTTCGAAAAAGTCATTCTTATTATTTATAAAATGATCTCTGTAGAAAGCGTGCATATTTATTCTTGAATTTCCCTTGACGTCGAAATTAAAAACGTAAGTAAAAACAAAGTAAAGTTAATTAATACATCATATTCCAACTATTGGTGATCTTTCCATTACACCAACAGCTCATAACATTTTACTGTTGCAATTATGAATTTGATTTGGTTTATTTTTGACTAGCAACTTACAATACAAATGTGTATAAATTAGATAAATATGCAAAAACATAAAAAACAACAAAAACAAATACTTTTATTGTTGATTGCATTATTTTCTTACCACAATCAGAATCGGATGTCCTTGTGTTGTTGACGATTTCCTCGTAACCTCCGTTATTGTCCTCATTCATTTTCATTTCCCTTTGATAACAATAAACATAAATCTAAACATGTTTTCCTTGCAATCGTGTTTTATCATATAAGCAATAAAAGAACGGGATTGACAGATGTTAAATTTCAAATATTCCTATGAAAAAGTAATATGCTCTTATATATGCTTCATGAAATTCAGTTCTTTTTACTTCTAACAGGTGACATTATGGTATAAGGTGATAAGAAAAGTGACTTACGCGATATCTGTCATTTTGAGATCATCGTCTAGAAGAAAACACAACATAGATACATAGATACATGTTAAAATATAGATAGTGAATAGCAGTTAAGTAAAAAATGTAAGATAAATTATTTTAACAAAAGAAAGACGAACGTTTCATATACCAAATAAACAATACCCACACAGCGTTTTGCAAGGCATTAGTGTCAAGCATTACCCGGTTTGCTGCGCCGCTTATACAAGAAGCTAGACAGCACCACTACCATAGCAATGACAACAAGAACCGCAACCGCAATTCCTGCAATGGCTCCTCCTGGTACTACAGTCAGCGAAAGTACAATGATATTGCCTCAAATATCACTGAAAGTCTCTCTCTCTCTCTCTCTCTCTCTTTATATATATATATAACTATATATATATATATATATATATATATATATATATATATATATATAACTATATATATATATATATATATATATATATATATATATATATATATATATATATATATATATATATATATATATATATATATATATATATACAGATATATATATATATCATTTGTTCAAAATTTTAATTTTACCTTTTTATTAACATCAAGGACAACTTTTAACTCATACAATTTTAATTCATCTCTTACACCCATCAGCAGTGCTTGTGTGTTCATTTGACGCCTTTGATTCAACCTCGTTGTTATTTTCATATACTTGTAGATAAACAACATAAGTTTGTTTAGTATCAAATTGTCCATCTACGTCAGCATATTGATCAGTGGCATTAATAGCAGGTTCTTCCATCTGAGGATAAATGGTCTCCGTATTCTCGCTTTGTAGACGATACGTCACTCTTACAGTAACGACGTAGTCACTTGCTTTGAGATGTATTCTGTTCTGTACGTAAGTCCACTCTACTCGGATCAACGTAGAAGACACGATTTCGACCTGATCCAAAGTAACTTCCGGTGAATCTGGAGAAATTATGCAATATCAGATCAGATCGAAGCACCTTTTTATTAAATAATGTGTAGATAACAAAATATATTTGTAATTTAGAATCAGCAATTCATATATAACATTTTGATGTAACACTGCAAAGCTATACAAAACCAGTTATTTAGCACCACACACACAAAAATGGCAAATGAAAGTTTTAAACCACTCTTTCAAGTCCAGCTCCATTTGATATAGAAGTAATTGCCAATATATTTCGCACTATAACTGACATATAAATAAGAGTCACGTGAATTAAAAATGCAGTCTATGAAAGGAAAGGAAGTACTTCATGGCACAGTAGATAACGTAATACCTCTAGTTGGGGTTGAGCATGATGTTGCGTAATCACTGCTTTGCTCACCAGATGGTCTGCTGTTATTTGCTTTTAGGCGGAAATGATAAACGGTATTTTCTTCTAATTCTTCTATGACATAAGTGAAAGACAAATTTTCATTATTACCATCTGGTCCTATTATTTGGGTTACATTTCTATAGCCATTACTGCAATCAGAATCAGATATTTCAATTGTATAAATAAGTGGTGGCCAGCCGCCATTTTTCGGTTCGTTCCAAAATAGAGTAATAGAAGTTGATGTGACATTGTCCAAAGTATACACATTAACTGGTGTTCCAGCTGGTCCTGAAAATCAACAACAAAAGCTTAATACAAACGCTCAGATCTCTTGTTTCAATCATTTTTACTCCGTGAATAACTTAACAGTTTGACCCTTTATATCTATCTACATCTTAATATAATTTTGTCCAAATGAAATATTTCGTTTGCTAAATCAGAAGAATTTAAGCGATATGACGTACTATATTTGTTTGATTTTTTTCGAACTGAAGCATTAATCAAGTTACTTTTATTGAACAAAATCTTAACGAAGAGTTACGTGAGCAAATAAAGGCGACCTGATTCATTCAAGTGCAGAAGGTGTGTTGAAGAGCCTACGCTATTGAACACTTCGCAAACATAAACACCAAAGTCTGCTTCATAAACCGTGGGAATTGTGTAGAAGTCCTGCTCGCTATCTTGTATGATAGTTTCATTAAAATACCATATGAACCGCGTCGGATATGGCTTAGCACACACCGTACAGTGAAGTGTGACGTTTGCTTCTTCATGCTCTGCTACCTGCCATGTACTACTCGAGTTCAAAATTGCGATGTCTGCAAACATTAAAGGGAAATGCGGGTATCTCACATACAATTGACATTTCCTTCATACTTTCACAGTTTAATGCTTGGAGGGTATACAGTCAAAAATTGAAAAGAAAAAGGGGGGTCGCCGATATTATAAGAGAAATAAAGACACTGAAAGGTCGCATACTTTTACTATAGAAACCATTGGGAAAACCAAGAAATTTCAATCAAAATGCAAAATTCACACATAATCACAATTGGCAATTGCCTCATTTTTTCCCTGTTTGAAGAACACGTCATACGAAATGTTTTAAGCTAATAAAAAATATATGTCACCATATCAATAAGAGAATTATGCAATCGTTTTGCCAAAATCCCATTGACTCAATGGAGAAATGGTGAAAACAGTGTAATATAATTTTAATGGACAATATATTAACACAGGCTATTCTAGGAACAAAATATCAATACAGACCATTTCTGGACACGACCCTATTTGCCTTTGAAAAGAGTTTTTCGATCTAGACGGATTTAGCAGTTATTTATACTGTATAAACATAGATTCAAACTCAGTGATATTCAATGTAATGCGCATTTCGGTCACTAGATGGCGCAGAGATACCCGCATTTCCCTTTAAATCAAATTCATGCAGGTACAGGAAAAGAGTGAAGCTCATATGTGAGACTGTACTGCATCATGCCACCAATTTCACCTTTAATAGTACTTTAGTGATATCAATGTGACTTGTGTACAAGAATGCACGTCTTGAGATTATTAATGTGCAGTATGCAGACTAAACGTTTATTAAATCCCTATACGATTTTAAAAGGATATATTTTAAGTAACAAATGCAGCAAAATCTTTTTTAATTTCAATCATTACATTTAAAAGACAATAGAAATACAAGTAATAAATTACAAAAAAGTGTTCTAATGCAAATAAGCAATAAAATGGATTTTTAAGTTTGAAAAATTAATTTTAACTGATGCCAAAAGTTATGGAAACAAAAATTATGGTCACAAACTTAAAAAGGTTTTCCTAAGAAAAGCAAATAATGCATTAATTAATATTCTGCTTTTAAAGGTTCAACTGATGAAATGTATCAAATGCACATACAGTAAGTCTCCACGATCAGTCCATCCGATTCCACAGTAGTATCGTCCCCGGCAACCACGACACGCCCAATGCACTTATACCTTCCGTCATAAATACTGATATTACTGCAGTCTAGATCCATTTCAGAAGCTCTCGAGCTCATTGAAAATTCATGGGCATAAGTAAGATCATGTGAAAATGAGCCAGTTAATATCTGCATTGTATGTTGCTCAAAATATTCATCTGAGACTTGATCGCCGTCCTTGGTCCAGTGTTGTTGTGGTTCATTGCTTGACGATATGAGGCAAATAAATGTGAGATCGATAGGACAGTCAGGTTGATATTCAGGATTATTGTCCGATAAAGTGTGGTTTTCGATCGTTCCTCCAGCTAAAATGGTACAAATATTTCACCGCAAATCAAGTTAATGCATGCGAATATCAGTTTCAAAATATGAACATAAAGAAAAGATGAAATTCATAAGAAATTAAATGTATTAGTAATGTAACGTGACTCTGGCTAAAGTTTTATGACGAAACGCTCCTGCTTTGCATAAGTAAAGTTGCTATGTGACACACAAGTAACGACACATTGCTGGCAAGTAAAATGGAAATAACTATTTCTTTTCTACTGAGCCATGATTTTGTTTGTTTTTGTTATAAGGACGAAATGGCAATAGGCTGCTGTACTTTTTATTGCATTGAAGCACTTATGCAAGGTCAATGAAATCACAACCCTTCCATCCGTGCTTGGATGCAATACAAACCCCACCAAGCCCATGATTTTTGCATGTAGCATATTAATCGACCGATCATAGACTACCTTCAAATTTGATTGGGACTGGGGTAGAAGTATCGCTATATCCTATAATATTTCCGATTGTGCAAGTGTAGTTCTCAGAATCCGAAACACTTGAAGTTGTAAACTCCCAGACGTCTTCGGTCGTACTCCATACTATGGTTCCGTCACGCCGCCATTCATAAGTAACGTTTGAAGGATTACCCAAATCGACACCCGTGGTATCGCATGTGAACAAATGATTTTCATCAACGGGAAGGATTTTCGATTCGACAACGACTTCCGGACTGCCAGATGGTTTATCTAAAACAAAAATCACCAACAAGAATTTACAAACATTCGAATACACATAGAGATTAATATTTATGTAGGTATAGAACCATATTTCCGAAAGGTCAATTGACACAATTAAATAAGTAAAGTAAACTCTACGTAACACACACAGACCGATGTAAATTTGATGAAAGTTACATTCCCCACAAATGATAAAAATGAAAAGTTTCAAAATGTATGAATAGTGAATCTAAACTTTATTGATAAAACATATATATTATAGATTTGAGAGACTTACACAAAACGTTTAGATGAAGTGAGTCACTGTCTCTTCCATTAACGTCATCGGATTCACATGGTGTAATGGTGTTTGAGGCAACACATACGTACGTGCCATGATCTTCTTTAGAAACCTTAACTATATTTAATGTTGCTTCACTTGATAATTCGTTTTCGTCGAACAGCCATTTATAACTTGCAGCAGGCTTTGAATGAGATTCGCATTCATATGAAAATGACTCGCCTTCTTCTACGCTTACTGTTTGTCCAGTGGGTGCGGAAACTGTAGGTGTATCTGAAATTATTTGCTAAAAGTACCAAGTAAGCACACCTCACTGCAATCAGTATCTTTTATAGACTAGCTAGTTTTCAATTATTTTATATTGTTCAATTTGCTAGGCTTACTCAGATCGTGCACATTAAAATATTTTAATTTGAGATTTGAATGCAAACTTTACAACAAGGGAAATTTAAAAAGTTCTCCGCTGAAAAAAATAGAATTTACAATTTAAATATATGCTTAAAATGGTGTCTTATGTGTTTTACGGCTGTTCTATCAAAGCAGTTTCTAAGTAGTTCTAGCAAAGCCAGGAACGTTGTTCCTTATTGATAGAATGTTTTTGAAAATCGACACAGTGCAGATGCAGTGTTTTTTGACATGCTATGTTACGATCCATGTCAATGAAACTGGCGAATATAACGAGACATGGGCCACATTATTTCATGCTGCGCTCAAACAAAACTTACAATGGACTTCGAGGTGAAGAGAGTACGATTCTGTTGCACCTGTTGAAAATCCATTGTCTGCTAGACAGGTGTATTCCCCCGGATGGTCATCGCGGTCCACTTGAGAGAGATGTAAAATTCCATTCTGCTCGTCGTCGATAGGAATACCATTTTTTTTCCTACCAAAAGACATTACTTTTATTCTTCATTAATTTGCTCTGACTAGTATATTATTCGAAATAACAAAAATTACTAAAAAGAACGCTCAAGATAACACGCACCACAATCTTATTACCTCAGCTTGTATACTTAGCTATTTTCCAAGTGACAATTTTTCGATGGAAGTGAATTTGAATGCTACCTTTTTCAAATCTATTATAGTACAGGTAAGCAAACGACTGGCAGAACATTCGGAATATATTAATACAAGAATTTCCAGACTTACCAAGAAAATGAATTTACATCTGGATTTGCAGCAGTGACGTCACAGTGAAACTGAATATCACAGCCTTCCAATGCAATGTACCCGTTATCTTGACATGGTCCAATTTCAATCTCTGGTAGAACTTTAAATTGAAAATTGCCAAGTAATTTTAACTGCAATAGTTAATGCATACATACGCATGTTAAGTAAACTATCATGAGATGTTTCTGTACTGGCGTCGGACACTAAACGTATTTGAATAAGCACAACCATTTATATAAACAATATTTCGCAATATATTTTACGATTTGTGACTGTATTATTTTAATTTTTCAGTTCTGTTACCTGGAAATTTGTTCTTGTTTGAAAGAATGCTTCATTGTAATTTAAATGCTAAATGATAAAATATTTTTGAATACTTTGTGACAATATAAAACTTCAGTTAAATTATCTGGAATAAACTCAATGATATATTCTTTAATAAAAACAATTTATTCAATTTAAGTAATTTAAGAAATTACAATAGCCGTTATCTCAAGTATATCATTGCCAAAATGACACAAATATAATACCCATATGGTACCCAGTTAAACAAAATTATTACAGAGAACATTCAAATGAAGGGTCTTTTTGTCTTCTCCAATGACATCATCAGATTCGCAAGGATGAATAGTGTTGGTAGCAATACATTCGTAGTCCCCATGGTCTGCCCTAGTCACTGAATCTATTTTAAGATCAGAGCTATCTGACTGCTGTTCCCCGCCATATAACCATTCAAAAGTTGCCCCAGGTTCTGAGTTAGCTTCACATGTATATTTAAACTGACTATTTTCCTCAGCATCTTCAGTGTTTCCGTTGGGTTTCGTGATTGTTGGTTCATCTAAAATGATAATGATATACTGATATAATACACTAATCCCTGCCAATAAAATAGTTAATATGTAGAAATATTACATTTTAAAAGTCAAATGATGTATTTTACAGCATATTCTTTGCTAAATTTTGGCAGTTTGCCTTACAAAATAATCTGAGTTGTTGTTGATTGGTAAGCAAAACCCAAACATGGTATACTTTGCAAAAATATGAATTTTATTAAGCTCAAAAGTATGTAGTGCACATTTAATGATTCTTAACCAAAACAATTAGGTGTTAAATATGATTTTGTCTCTTGTAAACGAATATCTTATGCATTGCAGACTTTCTAAAAGAGTTCCACACTATTCATTGACAACTTTTAAAGTGGTTTTTACATTTTGCATTTAAAGCTTTGGAATCGTACTGAATTGCACTAGTCACTGTGTTTTCTGCAAAACGAAATAATTTGATCGTGTCTCTAATTGCGGCCCCTATAAACTTGTGAAAATTATTTAAAGTGGTTGGAAAGTGGGTGTTCCACGCCACCTGTGATGTCATAATGACGTCGGACCCCCCTCAGAGTCATAACCCTAATCCTAACCCTAACGAGAGTTCTACACCACCTGTCAATCATCATGACGTCATCAGTCACATAATCTGTCAATCATCAGTAGTCCTGTGACCCTAACCCTATATGATGAATGTCTTCCAGAACATTTAAATTACATTCCGAGTAGCTCACCTTTTAAACCATGGGATTCGTGGGCGGAAGATTGGTGGTTTGATCCCACCCATGGGCAACACTTCTACCATCTGTCTATCATAGCGTTATAATGACATCAGACCCCCTCCCCAAGGGAATACAATAGGACCCCCTGGGTCCTCCATGTGACTACCTACCCTGGGTCAACCATGTGAGGACCCCCCTCCCCAAGGACATACCATGGGACCCCCGGGTCCTCCATGTGAGGGCCTATCCTGGGTCAACCATGTGAGGATCCCCCTCCCTAAGGGCATACCATGGGACCCCCGGGTTCTCCATGTGAGGGCCTACCCTGGGTCAACCATGTGAGGACCCCCAGGGCATATCCCATGTGAGGACCCCCAGCACGTGCCCTATTCTTGCTGTGGCTGTTGTTGGATACACATGGTAAAAAGGAAGTGAAAACATTTGTTCTTGCTGTTGTTGGAGACACATGGAAAGGAAGTGAACGATTTGCTGTTGTTGGATACACATGGAGAGAAAGTGAACGATTTGCTGTTGCTGGATACACATGGAGAGGAAGTGAACGATTTGCTGTTGCTGGATACACACGGAAAGGAAGTGACTAAAAGAGCCGTGGTAAGTGACATTCTCTTTTTTGGGACAGGGGCGAAGAGCACACGCCATTGTCATAAACGTATTTGAATGACAAGCTTCTCCCATTCACAAGATGTGTTTGAATGACAAGCTTCTCCCGTTCACAACATGTGTTGAAATGGGAGGACCAGCTTCTCTCCATTCAAAGACGTGATCAGCCCACATACTATGTGACTATGTGATATTATGTGACTATGTGACACTATGTGAAACTATGTTAAACTATGTGACACTATGTGACTATGTGACATCATATGACTATATGACTGTGACACCATGTGAGGACTATGTAAGGGCTATGTGAGGACAATTAGTCTAACTATGTATGTAGTATGTAATTATCAGATCGTTCACCAGACCTGCCCCTGTAGCTCAGTCAATAGGACGTGGGACTCGTGAGCGGAAGATTGGTGGTTCGATCCCACCTAAGGACAAACATAACCTTTTTTTGTTTTATTTTTATTTTTTAACATAGTGGCCATATTTCTCTGACTATTTTCACTGGTAATATTTAATTACTCATATTTCAGTGGTTCTATTACAGTAACCATTCACGCACACAGCGTAGGAGTAAGTACATGAAAGACCTCAGAGTTTATTGGGAACGATCAATAAATTTGAGAACATCAAAGACCTCAGATTGTGGGAACTAACAATAAATTTTAAAACATGAAAGGCCCACAGCGCGGGAATGATCAATAAATGTGAGAGCGAAAGATTCAGAGCGTGGGAACGATCAATAAATTTGAGAAGGAATGAGATTTTCCCCACGTTAAGTCTAATGTTACGTTTTATGTTATAGTAGTGGGAAAATGGTGGTTCTAAAGCACATTTAACAAATTCAGTTTTTTGAAAACATATGATGTATAAAATGTTTTAGCAAACTAATTAATGCTACTAATTAGAATGTTTTTAAGTTATAGTAGGGGAAAGCGATGCTTCTAGACCAACTTTAACAAATTTAGTTTTTGACAACATATGATTATAAAATAGGTTTGAACATTTTACCAAGCTACTTATTCGAATGATTTGAGGTCATAGTAGTGAGAAAATCAGGATTCTAAACGAACTTTAGCAAATTTATTTTTTGAAAACATATTATTGTAAAATAAGTTTTAGCATTTTAGCATGCTACTTATTCGAATGCTCGGAAGTCACAGTAAAGGACAATGATGCTTCTAAACCAAATTTAACAAATTTAGTTTTTTTTTAAAACATATTAGGCCATGGTATGCAAGCAAAAATTATTTACATATTTACACGTTTCAGACGATTCTGCCAACAGCCTTTTTGATGCTTTCGGGTATCGTCAGAACACATCGCTCTCTACTGGGTGTTTGTGCAGTACATGTCTAGGCGGTATAAAGTGATGAGCGAGACCTACATTTTATCTTATCAGTTTAAGCAACTGACGTGATAACAACAACAATGCCATCTAATTCTGACACTTCAGTCTTCTGTCATGATTGTAATGTGACATTTCCATCTCTGGAATTGTTTGTAGCACATACATGTAAACCAGCTAAAATGAAACGTGCTTGTGAAGAGCTTGTTGAGGAGATTGAAGTCAAGAGATGAAAGATGGAACAAGATGGCATGGGCAGACCTGATCCGATCCTCTGCTATGGATGCATAAAAATATTTCCTTCTCTAGAATTGTTTGAGAGACATCATGTGTGAAGATGGAAAATGTGCCTCATGAAGAACAAACTGTAAAGAAACAAAAGACAAGACAAGTAGGGAGAGGCAGAAGGGTTAGTCTTCTTGAAAACGCACAGGAAAAACGGTTTGAGTCCGAGGATGGATCGTATTTACTACTTGAAATGCGACAGCAAGAGAACCGTATTATGGCACATTTCTTTGAGACCTTAAACCGTGGAATGAAATGGTATATTGCGGTGCATGCTCGCTTTTAGAAATTGACAGCGAATGCAGAAGGTGTCATGACAGAACAAGTGGATAATGCATTTATCAGCAGCCCAACATATACGGCATACAATCCAGCGGGTATTGAACAGGACTTGCCAGAAGCCTATAAAGAATTGTTTACTAAGTTTGAGGAATAACATACTGTACAATGAAGTACATACAGCTACGTTAGCGCCTCTGGAAGCGAGTACTTTTATCCCACTGCCGAAGAAAGTGAAGGAGGCGTGTTAAAAATTCAGAATAAAGACAACAAGTGTTTCTTATGGTCCGTATTGGCTCACCTGCACCCTTCAACAAACATTCACCCATATCGCGTGAATCAATACAAGGCATTTGAGAAGGAATTAAAGGTAGAGGGTATGACATTTCCGACGCCGATTAAGGACATTCCAAAATTTGAAAAGGAGAACGATGTATCTATCAATGGATGTGAACAAGATGTAGTTGTTCCGATACAACTTAGTCGAAACTGCAGTGCGAGAGAAATCAAGTTACTTCTGATTAGCAATGACAAGAAAAGGCATTACTGCCTCATCAAGAATTTCAGCAGACTTATCGCCTATCTATCAAAGCATAAGGATAAAGCTTTTATTGTTTCAACTGTCTTCACGGGTTTGTGCGACAAGATCTTTTAGATGAACATCGTGAAGTGTGTGGCAAACATGGAGCACAACGTTTATCATTCCCCAAGGAACCCTTCATCAAGTTCAAGAATGTAGCCTAACAACAGCACCTTTTGTGATTTATGCTGACTTTGAATGTTTCACGCAAAAGCATGAAGAAGGAGACAAGTATCAACACCATCATCCAAACAGCTTCGCCTTTGTAGTTGTTAGCCAGTATGACACACGTGCACCAGTTGTGTATCTGGGAGACAATGCCGTGAAAGTCTTTCTAGACCATATGGTGAATGAACGGGATCGTATTGTACGTGGTTTAGAGCAGCCAAAGGATATGGTGATGAACCGCGAAGAAAAAAAGAATTTTAAGAACGCCACTGATTGTTACATTTGTTATGAGCCTCTAGGAGCAGATCGTGTGAGAGATCACATCATATCAACGGCAAATATCGCGGAGCAGCGCATAATGAATGCAACTTACAATTTCGACTTAGAAAGGATCGACAGGGGGATAAAGATTCTTTTATCATTCCTGTGTTTTTCTTCAATTTGAGTATGACAGTCATCTGATCATGGAGGAAATTGGAAAATTCAAAGATGAAACGATTACAGTCATTCAAAACACCATTGAGAAATGTATTGCATTCACCATGTGCAATCTGAAATTTACAGATAGCTTTCAGTTCCCCTCTCTACAGAAGTTGCCATCCAACCTTGCGGCAGAAGGGAAAGATAACTTCTACAACATGACCTCTCACATTCACGGTAGTGACCAACAAGATTTGCTGAGAAAGGGAGTGTACCCCTACAATTACGTGGACGAACCATCTAAGTTTGCTGAAACGCAGCTACCATCAAAGGATAAGTTTTGTAGTCAGCTTAGCGAAAAGGACATCAGCGATGAGGATTATGCTCATGTGCAGAAGGTGTGGGATACATTCAACTGTACTACATTTGGTGAATACTACGACCTGTACCTGAAATCGTGTTTGAAAATTTTCGTCAAGTATGCCTCAACACGTATGAATTGGATCCTGCCCACTACTATACAGCTCGAGGATTGTCGTGGGATGCTATGTTAAAAGCGACAAAGGTGAAGTTGGAATTGATCAATGGCATTGACATGTACCAAATAGTTGAGCAAGGCATACGTGGAGGAATATCTGTTATTAACACACAAGTATGCGAAAGCAAATAACCCCTACGAAGCAGATTACAATTCTGAGATACCAAACAACTATCTGATGTACCTCGACGCAAACAACTTGTATGCTATACATCCATGGTTGCAAAGCATGCCACAAAGACGATTTATGTGGGTGAGCGAGCCAGAATCCCTCGACTTCATGGATGTAGCTTAAGATGACGACATTGGATTCATTTTGGAAGTGGATTGGAATACCCACATTCAATCCATGATCGTCATAATCACTACCCACTGGCTCCAGAACGGAAATGTGTCAAAGTTGGAGAATTGTCTGAGTACAGTCAGAAGTTGAGGAAAGATCTGAACATGAAAGACAAACGCAGTGAAAAGCTCATTCCTAACTTGTATGACAAGAAGAAATATGTGCTTCATTACAAGAATTTACAACAGTACGTCTCACTGGGGTTGAAAGTCACCAAAGTACATCGCGCCATCATGTTTGAACAGAGCAAATGGCTGGCAAAATACATTATCTTGAACACAGAAAAGAGAAAATTAGCCAATAACCCATTTGAGAAAGATATCTTCAAACTGATGAACAAATCTGTGTGTGTCAAAACCATGGAAAATGTGAGAAAACGAATCAATGTCGAACTTTTTCACCAGGAAAAGCGGTTCAAGAACAATTCGTGTTGAAAGACCATTGAGAGAAGTTGAGGATACCTGGCTTTCTGCTGTACTGTCAAATGATTTAGAAGTGCGTGTGACTGAGAACTGTCTAGACGTGTTTGTACGATTTCGCACGCATGACGAGCTTACAGAACACTACTACTACATTACCCTCAACACAGTGGAATGGTACGCTCTGTTACAAGCATTGGATTAGAAAGAACCTAAAGCTTGAATTCAAAGAGGAACGAGTGCAACTCATGCGGGGTACCAAGTCCATTGAGCTGACGCATCCCATGTGGGTTATGGTGATAGACATAGACATGAATGAACATGACTATGAACTGAAACTGTCTGAACATGAAGATGTTAAAATAATACGTTTGGTAATGGACAGTGTTATGCTAGTTTTCATAGCATTTGCAAACATGAGTGTAATGTCTATGATAGATATATTAATTTAGATTGGTATGAATGGCATTCGTTTATTAATGTATTGAATGCATTTGTGAAAAAAAGTATAATGTAAAATAGATTTGTTGAAATGTAAAATAATTGTTTAAATGTAAATAATGTATAACACAATAAAAAAGAATGTTGTATAAAACTATCTTGTTTGTATTTACAATGTTTATAATGAAATTAACAATTACCAGCAACTTAACTAATACAACTTAACTAATACAACATCAATAAAATAATGGTTAATAATGTCTATATACAAACTCCTTTACAACAAAATCACCATAACTTCTTCTTAATATATCATTGATTTCAAAAAGACTATGTCCTCAAGCTCTTTGAATTATATAATACACACAATAAAATCCACATGTAGATGATATTGGTGTTTGTAATGGAACTGAATTATAAATGAAATTAAACTTTAAAAAGTTATTCAAACATCTTTCTATAGGTAAAAGGCCGTAAGAGTCAAAATATTCCACAGGGTCTTTGTCATAATACACTGCCACCCAATGTTCTCCTGGCTCATCATGATCGTCTGTGTTGATGACATAGCCACCGCGTTGTAAAGATGGTAACTGGTCCATGAAAAACACGCCTTGAAACAAGTCTTTTGTCGCAACATCATTAGATAGTATGGCATCTATCTGCTTCGTGTTCATGACTGGTAGTCGAATTGAATGCTGCGATTTGCACTTATTTCAATGATGTTATCAAATTCAGCATAGACTATAGCATTAACTTATTTTGCAAGGCACCGGCAAAATTCATGTCTAGTCGCAAATTCCCATGTTCGATAAGGGCATAATGATCATCACCATCATAATCATGTGTTAAGTCAAAAGAAAATAAAGAATAACCTCTAGGCCAATCTTTTTACGATGGAACTTTTCTCACCATTCACTCTATCAAAAGATTTGTGAAGAGTTTCAGAAGCGTCAAGATATTTGTCCAGATTTATGTCAAGCTTGATAGGTTTGGATAGGACTGGTTCACCATTCGTGTAAAGTTGCATGTAGTTAAGATCAAAATGTTCAAAATTGTATGGATTTCTCAATACTGTTCCAGCAAAAGATTCATCATGAACCAGTCCAATAACAATACGTTTTGTTAATTGGCCTAAAAAGATGTTATCTTTCGAAAAATATTGAAATCCTGCTGGAATGGCTAAAATTTTACATTCTCTTCTAGTAATAAGAAACTTAGCAGGACTTTTCATCAGAGCATCTGTATGTCCTAACTGAATACCTGGACTAACCCTCACTTTCCGAATGGTTAAAAACTCATCTCTCACTTCTACTTTAATTATTTGCAGTCATTAAAAGGACAATTTCAGGCTGATGCCATTGGAAAGATAACGATCCTGCTCAAACAAATCTACCCTTAAACCGAATGTAAGCATAAACTGACGGCTTAGACGTGTATACAAATAACGATTATGTAAACCATTATTTCCTTGTAGAGCTAAAAAATTCGCCACCCTCAACATTTACATGAAAACCTGACACATATCTTTCATGATTAGCTCTTTTCACCGCATTAGCATTCATTGACCAGGCAGTACCTTTATAAATGAGACGCATAGAGCAATAGAGAAAGACTACATTCACAAGAATGATTATGAATTAAAGAGATGTTTTAAAAATATCTTTCTTATATTTTGTTGATGTTATCCGTTTAGCTGCTTTTCGCCTGTTGACAGGTTTTGTCGGTTGCGCACTCTTTTGTCCTCCTAACACATCACCAATCACACGCTGTGCTACTCGACCTGTAACATCTTTCGCGACATCTTTTGCAGCCTTTTTAAGATGTGGTGCAACGATTTTAGCTCCTGCCTTAAGCAATGGAATAGCTTTGCCAATGATCCCAATATTGAACCAATACCATCTCCATATTGTATTCACGCTCCTTTAAATCCTGGTAATTCCCCGCCCACTTGACGAAAAAAATAGTTGCGATATATAGATGGATCATGTGTGTATGCTTTCGAGTAATTTTATCATACTTTAACTGAATAGGGTTTTCATTAATAGATTTTTTATTTCTTCATTTATAGCAGTGCATATGTCAGCTATGAATCTGTAGTAACCATATGGAATGGTAACTTGATAAAATGCTTCTAATGATGATCGATAATCAAGAGCAGAGTATATTTCTGGCCTCATTGTCGTCCATGTGTGGGTATTGAATTTCAGCTAAGGCTTCTTCATATTTTCCTTTCAAATATAATGTTCGAGGTAAACTAATTTGATAAGTAGAAGCCTTATTAGTAGGATAATAGTTGATACTAGCATTGCTGGATGAAGTAATGTAAAAACTTGTTGACTCCATGACGGCTAAATCGTTAACGTTATTGTATCTCTTTTGTAATATCTTCACGAGTTGTCTTTTTTTCCAAAAACACTTTTTGGAATATTAGCGTCTACAATTTCCTCAATAAACTGCTTCCAACCATGTGGTGGTTCTCGTCGTTCTTTTCTTCTTGTAACAACCAATGTTTCTTTCAACAAATCAATAATGTTGGAATTTTATATAATTATATTCAGGAATGAGAACCATTTTCAAAGTATGTTTCATTTTAACAGCAACTGAGCTAACAAGGGTAAAGCAAATTTAGCAATAGTTCCAATGAATCTTCCTTTCTGATTAACCAAATTATTTTTCTTCGAAGTGATATCATCTTATCTGCCAGTATGAGTAGGATATGACGTTAACACTTGAATTCCTTATACTTTTTTGAGCTTAAGGGTAAATGTCCTCGCAATATATTTAAACAAATTTCAAACAAGCTAGTTAATTCCTCCTTAGTAGCTTGTTGTAGCAAGGATTTGCGTCGTTTAGGCCTGCTGCGTGCCAGCAAGTGAAAAAAAGGTTGATTAGCTTGAATACTTTTAGACACCTTGGCTGCGAATGGTCAAGTGACTTGGTTCTTGTTCATACGCTACTTTATCAACATATACATAATGTGCATCTTTTGGTGAAATGCCTATACGAATGCGTAGTTGATCATTCGTCTTTGGCTTCAAATCAATGAATAAATAGCCATGAGGTTGACTGGTAGCATCTTGATAGGCTTCTATGAGAAATTGAGATTTTCCAGGATATATTTGCCGCGCTAATGTACTTATTTGTTGACTGTTTTTAGGATTTTTAAGCAGAATAATGTAACGTGTATTCAAAGTAATATTTCGCATTTCTCTACCATGATGGAACAAATTATGCACACTAAAAATAATGCTTAGATTTTGATGACTCCTGTCAACACTAGAGAGACGTGTCACACGTTCATCACTATGACATTTGGTCATTAAGCCATCAATGATTAGTATGTTTGTTTTTTCGGGTTAAAGCGCTCTTCAATATCATCTGGAATGCCTTGGTAAAATTCCACATCTTTTATTCCCTTATACAAAGGTTGATCTGCTGCATAGAGCCATAAAATGTTTTTAGAGAGGGTTTAATTAACCTTTAGAATTTCCTTAACTAGAGAAGTTTTACCACTGCCTGTAATCCCTGAGATCAAACATGCGAATGGGGCTTCATTTTTGAATGTCTGTTTCTTTCACCCAACTGTTAAACTTCTTTAACCAACCTAACCACTTAACAAATAATTCTTTAACACCTTGTCGTTTTCGTGTTTTCAAGACCTTTTTAATTCTGTAGACAGATTCAATATTTTTTGTCACTTTCTGCAGTTCTTCTTCATAGAAATGTCCATCAGTATCTTCGTCCAAAAAAGTCTTTCACACGATACAAGTGTATTCTTTGCTTCTTACAACGATGTGTGATAATGAAGACTTCTTGCGTCCACTTTATATGATAATCCCGTTAAAATACATGTTTCATGTGAGAAATGCGAATCTGATCACCAATTTTAAATTTCTAGGATTTTTTCTTCTTCTTTAGTTTCAGTTTGAATTTGTCTACATATATATACTTCAACACTTTGGATTCGTTGTCTTTACGAATATCTGCAGGAGCATACTTATTAGGGAGGGAGCCATGAGGTCTATGGTTGTAACTGTACACCAAGTCTAGAAGGATGTCCATATAACGATAAGTTTGATTATGTAGGAAATATCGATACATCATTCAGTTTAGAGTACGAATGACTCTCTCAGCAACGTTGATTTGATTTCATTTTTTGTCGTGTAGGCATGAATTCCCTCCTTCTTCAAAAATGCTTTTACCAATCTGTTTTTAAATTCAGTTCCTTTATCTGACCTTAGAGTTCGTGGTCTTCATTGTGTTTCATGAAAAATGTTTGGAAGGCTTCTATGACGATGGTATGTGATTTGTTGGGTATTGGCTGCACCCACAAATATTTGGAAAACACATCAATAACAGCCAATAAAAAGCGGGTATCATAATTACGGGGAGCTATATTTCCCACGTCAGCTAAATCAAAATCCCACATGTCATCAATACCACGTGTACTGACACGTTGCCTTTTAAACCTGTATTTTACAGGTTGCAGTAAACTGAATGCATCTTGATCTTGCAACCATTTCTTCACTTTAGAATGAGTGCCCAGTTGATCATGTTTGTAAGGACCATGTTAATACTAAATGATCACCACATCTCAATATATCATGCATTTTATTTTGCCATACTTCAACATATCTTACAAATCAAGTAATGATACAATGGTATGAATAATAGGAGTCCATTGATCTTCAATGTACACTAACTAACTACTTGATTCATCTAATGTGATAGCATCTACACCATATTTCTCACAACGTTGATTTGCACTGTCTAACAATTTATCTAAATGAATGTAATATTTAGCTTCATTCTAATATGTATAGACACATGCAGAATGAAAGGTATGTTCTTGACACTTTTCGTTTTGACAAGCAGGGCATACTAAACATGCAAGTGTTTTTACAGCTAATAACATTTCTTCACAGTATGTTTTTTTGCACAATGTATTGTCTCACTGTAATGTCTGCCATTATACTGCAATATAGATTAACCACTCTCTCACTTCATCAAACAGTCTTGGATCAAATCGAGCAAAGTGATATGCCGCTTCCACACATCAAACTCCTCAGCTCCGTCAATGCCTGAAAGCACACACTCTTTGATGAAATCCTTGGCAAGTTCAACGTGGAATGAACAAGTTCCCAATAGATTTCAAAGTGTTGCAGTTGTTGTTAAATAGATCCAAAACGCACCAGTTCACTTATCATGTAGTCCGCGTACTTCTCCTTGAAATACGTTTCTAGATCCATCCTTGCTTGACATGTCGTTAAGACAGTTGAAAAACACGTCTGCACACTATGACGGTTGGCGAGCAAATGACTTCCCAAACAGTCTTACTCTTCTGATACTGTTAATGAGCCACACTTGTTGCAGAAGTTGTCTGGTTCACATATTTTGCAATTATACCTGTGACAGTGAAAATCATAATCCTCAGCATATACGTAAGCACCACAATATTCACAGGTAAGTTCAAGTTGATTTTGCACGTTCAAATTTTTCCAATTGAACTTCAGCCAGTCTTTTCTTGGATAGCTTTGACACCTTCATCCGATTATCTTTTTGCAGTTTGATAACAGTTTTCTTTTTACCATGACATTTCGTACATGGCTCAGGTTTGGTGAATAAGACTAAGTTGATGTTATCCATCTCCTGAAGCACTGTCTCCCATTCACCATCATTCATGTTGATGTAATACTTGTATACTGTCCCTTCAAGCAGAGATGTGTTCATAAAACGCACATAGCGCATGTCTAGATATGAAATGACTTCAAGCCACTTCGTTTGTGTTAAGTACAGTTTGAAGCCAATGTTGCGTAAATTTCTCAAGTTCTGACACACAATCTTCCACAAGAATGGTGCTAAAGTAAGCCATTTCTCATTTGATTCGCAGAAATGGTCCAAATTATCCATGCTCCACAGTAATGTTTAAGTTCACACTAATTTTAAAGCTGCTTGTCTTCTCAATGGCTGCGCATTGAATGATTACTTCACTTCATCCCCCACCCCTTTCACACCATCAAAAATTGCACAGTCAGCTCCCTTTTCACTGTTCTTCAAGCATTTTACATTTTACAAACTTCTGATTTCACTTCAACTCGTCCATTATTGAATCAAACAACTTCTGATACATCATCGTCATAATGTAAAATAATTCCAGCAGCTACAACTAGCATGAGGTCAGCTGGCAAAATTGTATTCGCGTTGATAGATGCTGAATCAATGTCGTAAGTTAATGGTAAAAGCAGTTCTTCACATTCGCACAGAAACGATGGATGGAACGATTTCTTGGAATTGCCTTTCTAACAGCTTTCCAATGGTTATGCAAATTCTTCACTTGCAAAATCCAATCCGATTCAAAAGCAGGAAGCTTTGAAAACACATAGTCAACATAGTTTGAAGACATCATCCATGGTCTCTACACATCGGTGAAGAAGTACTATTGACATTGTTAATGATTAGGTGAAAGCTAACACATTTATAGGTTTGGATTTATTCAAAATAAATATTATGTAGACCAATCAGCATTCATAAGATGAAGTCTTATTGAACGTTTTAGTGAAAGAATGGTTCAGATGGGTCAAGTAGTTTTAAAGTTATGTTGAAGTTGGCCATATGAAAGGGGAGTCCCCATGGTATGCCCTAGGGGGTGTCCCCATGGTATGCCCTGGGGGGAGGGGTCCCCACGGTATGCCCTAGGGGGTCTCCATGGTATGATCTAGGGGGTCTGACGTCATTATGACGTCACAAAGGGCGTGGAACACCCAATTTTTAACTACTATTTAAATTTCAAAGAAGCTATAATATCAGTATTACATCTGCCAGACAGTGTCTTGTTGAAAGGAATTTTTAACATTAAATATTTACAGATTTTGGAGAAAAGACCGAACACGTGTAAGCTAGAAATAATCATATATATAAACAATAATTATTTTTGTATGGCCGCTTGGGGATGACTGGCATTTTAAAGTCGACATTAAGGTGAGAAGAACAATCTTGCACTGTGTTATCTTGACAAGTAAATTTTTTAACAGGCAAGTTCAGGCAAGTAACTGATTCGTAAATACATATCTGGCGATATATTGGAATACAGCAGTATTTTACTCATTGCATTTTGGTTTTATGAAGCACGAAAGGCAAATCTGAACACTGCATGATAATCCTTTCTTTGGGATAGCAAAATGGTTCATAGGACATTGAAAAAAACATCCCTTCTTTCACAAGCTTTTGCAATCCGCTATTCAGCTGTGCACAGATGTCTCAATGCGAGCAAATAAACAAACGTTTGTACTATAAAATGTTCAAAAGGATTTTAAAAGATTGTGCAGATTAAAGCTGATGCAGAAGTTACTTTGGTATCTACTGTGCTTTGACATGTTAACAAATGAAGGAAATAAATGCAAAATAACATTTAAGACTCCACGCTTTTGTTTCTTAATAGAATGTTTTTAAGTAAATAAACGAGGCATCATGGCGTTCCATTTTACGTAGAAAAAATCTGGAATTTTGACTAGATATGGAGTCCTTGATATAAAAAAAACAATTAACAAAAAAAAAAAAAAAACAATTAACAATACTTACAATGTGCCCAAAGCACGTGTAGATGCGTTTGATACCTACAGTCTGTTTTGTACCTCACAGTGTACCTCAAGTGCAAGTGATGCTTCTGATACTTACAATGTACCTCCAGTACAAGTGATGCTTCTGATGCGCCAGCTGACACACCGTTATCTCCTGCACATGTATATTTCCCTGGATGATCGTCTTTATTCACATCGTTTAGATATAATATGCTTTCATTTTCATCTTCGATAGTTGCCGTATCCTTTTTCCTGAAGAAACATGTAGCAAAAGAGACTTTGGCTCCAACCACGTCTTTCAGAGCCAAACGAGAAACTGCTTGTGAAAAGTGAAATCTCCTATTTACATTAAATGCCTGTATAATCTACCGATACACATTTTAATATTGTTTTTATGAATGAACTTTTGAACTCTAATCAGTAAAATCAATCTATTTTAAGCGAATTGAGAAATAAGTGTTGCCTTACCAATGAAAGGTGATTGTCGCTGGATTAGCTTCTATTTCGGTACAATGCAATTGTACATCAGTTCTTTCTAATGCAATAAACGAACCATTGCATGGCCCGATGTTGACAACAGGACCATCTTATATTCATGAAGTAGAATGCAAAGCCGTTAATATGTATAATGAACAAGCAAACAAGTATCAGTTCACAATTAGCAATACGAATCAGTTTACAATCAATAAATAAAATCGATTTTACTGCTTTAAAATGATTTGTTCTTTAAAATATATTAAATAAAAGCATATTGTTGATCTCCTGTAGTAAGTATTATCGGACATCTTATTATTTTCGTTCTCAATGAGAAGACAGGATGAGGAGAACTTACACTGAACATTGATTTCATATTCACTAGAACTTTCAGAGAAAGGTACTTCGGATTGAATAGAAGTGCAGAACATTATCCCTGCGTTATGCCTTTTTTCCGGTGTGTATTCAAGTGTGCTCGTTATTGAAGTTCCGTCGATACTAGAATCACCTCTACCAAGGTTTTCATCTGAGCCGTCGGATTCTATGATGTTCCATTCAATAAATGCTTGTGGTTCTCCATACTCGGCAGTACACTTTAAGTTTTCTTTGCTTCCAACAATGAATGGATCATCTGGATACTCCAACACAACATTGCTAGTTGGAACTGTTAACATAACCCATGCCCAAATAATGTCTCTGTTTAACGTGATGTGAATTTTTAGATCTTATTTATATAATATGACATATAAGCAATTACATTGTAGATACAATTAGAAATAATAAATATTTTACCGTGGATTAGTGATAGAAAAAATAGATACATAAACTATACAAATTGATATCGATGTATAACACACTGATTTACAATGCGATATTCCACAAATGTGGACTTTAGTTTTAAAATTTTATCTGAAATTTATGTTATATCCTGCATTTTAATACGGTATTACTGGCAAGTCTTTTGTTGATTCGGTTTAATTTCTATTTTGTTTCGCCAATTTTCGAAAGGTTCAGAGCGCAATTTCAATTCTCTTCTACCTTTCTTTGCACATCTAAATGTGTATTTATATATACCAATGATCATATATATCATTTCAGTTTTATAACGAACAATAAGGAGATCCAATCACATAAATTTAACAACACCTATTTGTTATATTTTATCCAAGAATTTGAACTTCCTCACTTGGATAGAAAGTTGTAAACACGGCAGATATACCTTTGACTGTGGTTTCAAATATAGCTTATACACAAATACCGGTGATTATTTAAACTAAAAAATTACTGACCGCCTTTCACTAACGTTCATCAACGAACTCCATCGTGTCATACAAAATCTTTATGGCAAAAAGCTTAGCGTGTAACTAAATGATATGAATTATAACTCTGGTCAAAGTAGATGATGCCAAGAGTATCAGATTCAACGTTTTCAGTATTTTCAGACATTGTATGGAAAAAATTAAAAAAGATAAACCTGACAAGAGAAACAGGCGAAAGTGTCAACAAAAAGCGGCATTTTTGTGCTGGGGTGGAGCTTAATATTGCTTTTATTGCAAACCAGAAGAAATGTAGTTTGGAGGGAGGCTGTTTTTCAGGGGATAAAATAATCAATATTTGTGTTATATGACTGGTGTTTCTGGACTTTTCAGAAACCACAATCGTAACATAAGCCACATAATGCAACTTCCTTATAATTTTAAGATATACATTCTTTACACTGATATCTTTACACTGATACTTTTAAACACACAATACGAAAATATCTAAAAGATAAGACGAGCCTATCCGCTTGAAAGATCACTCAATTTATGATCAATACATAATATATATAACATATTCTTGCAGATTTATTCCTTGTACATGGGCATTTTATATATCTGAATTAGTTTGTAAATAAAGTACATACATACTAATACCAGAATAAATATTAACATACCATGTTCTTTCAGCTCTTCACAAGCTACTGTAATCGCATTCCTACACTCCCATGTCTGGAAATATCGAGCATCACTAACATTTAGTTGTAACTGAACATGAAGTGGCCCTGAATCTGTCAAGCACTGATCTTTTGTCTCATCACCATTACATTTACATGATATTATATCTTGTTCTTGAATTCGATCTTCCGAAAACGAAAACTCGCATCCACTTGCTAAATATATTAAGTCCTGCGTTTCTGTTGCAGACCAGTAAAAGTATAAAGTAGATAGAATATTATCTGATGAACATGCAATTATAACGTCTTTGCCTGTAGTGGTATACTCCGGTTCAATTGTTAATTCTGGGTCAGAGTCGCATGCGTTATTCAAGCTGCATAAGACGAAGAAAGCTACAAGAAAACAATCTTATAAGTGTTAAATTAAATGTGAAAATTAAGCAAAGAGAATTAAAGTTTCATCTAAATCTAGATTGGACTTTGCATTAAATAACATGCTGTACGATAGCAAAACGAAATCATTCACAGCAAATTGTAGGACGTATAAATTTACGGAAGCGTATAGTTGACATACTACTCACCAGGTGGAATACATAGAATTAACCATGATAGTATATCGTATTGACCTGCTGAACATACAGTTACCTAGTACCACGCTGTACGTGAGTATATTATGGTTTGAATGACATTTGTTTCTCGTTGTTGAAATAGCCATTTCAACGCTGTAGCGTAAAAAAACTTTCTGGAAAAAGATGTCAGAAACGGGCGCACAAAATAATTTTTGAGTTTTAAAAAAATCATAATGCAAGTATATCAAACAAGTGTCATTCAAACCATAAAGTACTTATGTACAACGTGGTATAGTGTAAGTGTATAGTAACTAGATGAATACGAAATACTGCCATGGTTAATTCTATGCATTCCACCAGGTGAGTAGTATGTCAGCTATGCGCTTCAGTATAAATTGCATGAAAAACTAGTATGCTTACAAAATAGGTAAATCACAAGCAGCGTCAGGTTCATTCTTTCTGAAAAAAGGTTTTAGTTTAGACTTTTATCTGATATGGTGTTGTTCTGAATGCAAAGAACTTATATCAAGATGAGCACCGAAGCTTAAATTTAGACAATGTTATGAAATCTTTATATATAAGAGGAATTTGGCATTATCGAGGGTTAGATACTTTCATATTTCCTTTATGAGCCCGAGCAAAAAGCTCTACGTTACATCCATCGTTTGGTAGCATGCAAATGCTCACTTGAAAGTATTTCAGATAAATTTTTTATTTGTGTTGCTGTCCCACATTCTCTGCAGTTTCAAGAAGCATTGACTATCAGTGGCCTTCTCAGCTCTTGTTTGTCTATAACACATCTCTTTAAAAACAAGAGCCGGTACCTGACATCATGTTTTGATGCCTAAATTTAACAATTGTTTCGGTCATCAATTTTTCATCTTTTAAGACAACAGTCATCTGTTTGGAGTACAGTCACGCGTTTTGCGCCAGATTCACAGATTACATAATTGATTTCTGCCTTTTGCAGCAGCAGTTTTTATAACATATCGGTTTACCATAATTTTTTTTCTGTTCTTTAGCATTAGAAATGACTGTTTTCCTAAATGGAAATCATAAGGCGCAAAATTGCAACGAAAAATATTTTTTCACTTTGCTTTTAGTCTTTCACTCAATTTTATGCCTAATACAGTATTTAAAAACTGCTACGCTAAACTGAGTAAAATAGTGCGGGTACAAGCAAAAGGTTTCAAATAACTTATAGAGCTATATATTTTACGATATGTCAGAAAATTTTGTTTCAGATTTGGAGTGTCGATATTGCAATAATAAAATGCTAAACCTGGCTATTATGAGCACATTTACATTTTTAAACATAGTTGAAGCGCAGGCACTCCAACTAAATTGGAATGCAACGTTTAGAAATATCAAAGATTACAGGGTATAAGCACGTAATCTTAAAGAGATAAAACTGTAAGTATACATGAAAATTAGGAAAAATGTATCGCTGTACCATCAGTGTGCGGAACGTTTCTACACTTGGCCACTGAGGCATTACTTCAGACAGTATTCCAACCAAATGTTGTGAAGAGTGCTACTGGATTTTGCAGACTGCACCTTAGTGCACCTTCATGCGCCCATTTAGGAATCAATATATTTTAAAGAGGAAGATTTTTAAATAGAATAGACCTTACACAACCAATCCACTACCTACTGAGCGAATAAGGAGATGTCTACATAAGAATATATAATAATTATACTGAAGAACAAGAGAGAATTACATTGAATATGTTGTAAAGAGTATTTCCCACGCAATTTGACACGTAGAATTTAAGCCAATGTAACTCCACATACTGTCAATTTGTTTGGTGAACACCATTTTAAAGGTGTTTTTGTAAGGTTTCAATATGCGACACACTAACTAATGCTTGTCCATATGACATATTCGGTACTTAATTACACTTGTGTACGTATCAGGTCACTAACATCAAGCACGCTTTAAGATGCCGAGACTTCCACGGCACTATCCCTATCACCAAGCTAAAGGCATGTCAGAGGTTTTATCTTCAGTGCTGGTCACTTCGTAAGAAGCAAAACTGCTGTTTACAAGTTGTGGAGACGTTTCTATGATACATGACACACTCAGGATCAAAGCGGTTATAATCGCGTATTGACATATTCAGATAATTCATCTGCGTGATCATGATACAGGGCATACCATGTGTAGACATCAAATCGATGCAACGCTGCCGTAACGCTAGGCACACCCAAGCCTAAAAATGGTTGCCTTCGGGTTATTACTCCTAGCTCGTCAGGATCGGCGTATGGGGATAATTTTAGTAAATAATGAATATCAATTACAATTTTGAAACTTGCAATTGCAATTTGTCATGTAAACTGATACAAGTTATTGCGATTACGATTATCATGGACTAAATGAAAATATACTTATGGTTCAGTTTATGTACTTAAGAAAAAAAAGAAACTGAATAAAAAGGAGTCACATGTTTACCACTCACAAAATGTCGGTGTTATAAATATCAGGGAAGCGTTTCTTTGTCAAAAAGAGCAGTTGTTAGTACAAATATGGATCTTTTGGCGCCCAGATCATTACGCCACCGTTGCCTCTGTCTACGCGTTGCCATTCTTCTGCGCGGCAGAACTGGAGCCTGGACTCTTCACTGAAAATTGCATGTCACCAATAACACATTGTTCAAGGGCCTCCTTTATTGTAGTTATTTCCATAATGCATTCGATTTTACCGTCTTCGGTCATTAAACACCATACAGATGTGCGGTGAATGAGACCAGCATCTAATGACTTTTTGCATTTATCCCCCTATTTGTGTGTGTCCGCTGCGTACATTGTCAACTGCGACGTGTTATTTCCCGGTAAGCTTATCATGATGAGGTGGAGCTACGTAAGAACTATTGCTTTGAGATCTATCTTGGATGTGTCTGTATCATGACAACGCCTCCGCCTTTGCATCGCGTCACCAATGACACTGAAGCACCAGACTGGTATGTACCTATGATGTGGTTGGACAGTTTCGTGGAAATCGATGCCATTGTACCGCTACGTGTACTTCTGTTAATAAATGCTGGCAACATAAAAAACTCAAAGCGTAAGGGAACCAAATTTATTGTTGTGCAACACATCAATATCCTTCTTAATCTTATAAAATTGGCTTCTGTTCTACTGGTCAACTTTTACTTTTAATTTACTTTAATTGTTTTAGTGCAAATTTTATTTTGTTTTCCAGTACTTAGCGAAACACAGCTCTCTCTAGAGCAGACGTAATTCACCACTTAGCAATGAATTAATTGCTCCAGAGTTGGTTGGACTAACATTTTAATTAATGATAATTAAAATAAAAATAAGCGTGATGATATTGGAGAAATATTTATCTGGTTTTTACACCAGTGGATTTTGGTCTGTTCTGCGTTTATCCAAGCGGGTTTGGACCAGTAGTTTTTTTTCTGAATGTGAATTATCAGTCCATGATAATCGTAATCGCAATAACTTGTATCAGTTTACATGACAAATTGCAATTGTAAGTTTCAAAATTGTAATTGATATTCATTATTTACTAAAATTATCCCCATACGCCGATCCTGTAGTTTTTTTTATTTTGTACTGAAGATTGTTATTGGAAATAATGCTTACCTCTTACAACTGCCCGTAATAAATTAATGCAAATCTTTATTAAGCCTAAAATTTCTCGCTTGAATGTCTAAATATCCGTATTTTAGTGGAAAAAAACTTTGCGATGGTTTACTTTTGCATCATGCTTATTACGACACATAAAATCACTTCACATACATTACAGCTGTGTTTTGAAATGATAACAGCGGACACAAGAGGTACAAGGTAAAAATACAGTAAGGTGGGAACAGCAAATGGTAGCAAATTTTAGCTCAACATTGATCTTATGTTTTGAAAAGTTATAGAAATTTAATTTTAAGCAAATTAAACGTTTTAAATGCATTTTAATTTAATTTGTTTACTATATTTTGTTTATTTAAATTCCTGGTAGCTTATATCCATCTATTCAAAACACATACTGTTTTCTGGTGGCGGAAATCGCACACCATTTTTAACTTAACATGAAACACTGGTATTTGATTAAGATGCTAATTGTTGCAGTCAGTTTCAGCATAATTACTAAAAAAAATCTGCATACGTAGACTCTCTGCTATCAAAATGAGAACTTTGGTTCTTTCAATCCAGTCACGGATTAAGTATAAGACAGAACATACTAATAGAAATGTGAACTTTGATTTTGGAATTTGTTTAACTTCACAATTATTTTTTCCTATGAAACTATTATGAACTGTGTATACAGAAAAAGGACAACGAAACAATTGCATAAAGAAGAATAACAATAAGAAAGAAGTATAATAATAATATTATGTAATATTCTCTAAAATATTATACAATATTTTACAGAAAATTATCTTTTATTTCTGTGAAAGAATTATGAAGTGTTAATATTGCTTAAAGGTAAAATGCTGAATGTTTTCTTGAACATCACTTTGTACACAAAACTTCCATACAATAAACGGTATAACTGCCATTTTTCTTTCTACTAGAGTGGCTGCTAACAGTGTTATTCACACTCTGACACACACAGAAAAGGAGAAAAAATGGTATGAGGTATCCATTTATCTTTTCCAGTATTTAGTTAATTGCATCAAGTAAGTTTTCTCAGAAAGTGGTACTTTTTCTGTTTTAATTCTCGTCCACTCACGTAAAAATATTTCAAATTTACTTTCGAGTAATTCTTCACAGGGTCGTTGTATGGCCTTTACTGTACAGGTAGCAATAAGGCTCTAATAAACAAAAGTTCTGTAAACTATCTTTAAAATTGCTTTTAGGTAAAATTTATACATTTATTTTTAATACCATTTCATATTTCTAATGTGCAGTTTTGGTGCTGTAGCGTTCAATTTTTCGCTAATTTAGCAAAATTTTGAGCTAGTTTCTGGTACTCTTTTCAACGTATCAGATATGCATGATTCGTAATTGACCGTAATATTGTCATTTTATTACCTGTCCTTAATGAAAATATACTAAATGTTGTGTTGCGGTTCAGCATTTGCCCAGAGTTTCACTGCAACTACTTCTGACTCTGTGAGCGGTCGGAAAGCCACGCTGTACTGCAGCAGCAGTAATCGTGGACCTCCAGTTTATTGAACGGATCCTAGTAGGGTTGATGCTGCCGTCGATTGCACAGTCCAGGACAATTTTGATGAGCATATGACTACACAACCACCTTGTAGCGAACCCGACTGTCAGTATGTCCTTGACATTGTATTCGATCGGAGCTGCGAATGAGATTCGACCTGCACAGACTGTATTTGTTGTCACAAAAGGCAAAGCCACACAACGATGTCTTGAAATGGGGAGGGGGCGGGCGGACGGGTAAACAACACTTATAGAACAATGTTTTTGCTATGTTTCAACATTTTACGTTTTGGCATGTACTTAATATTTGACATGCTGCATTATGTCATTTATGCACATTAATAAAATAAATGTTAAATTACAATCATCGAGGACTAATGTTTCTTAAAACATTTACCATTTTTAAATTTAATTATAACGTTTGCCGTGGTCACTTATTGATGCAACATGGGAATATTGCATCAATAAGTGACCACAGCAAACGTTATAATAAAATGGGAAAATACTTGCAGATCTTGCAGCAAACTTACAGATATTCGCAGATATTTTATGGTTAGGCAATCATTTCAGTCATGAATAGGGTTTCATATGGACACTCGGATTCGTTCCTTATATGTTTTAAGTTTTTTACACAAAAATGACTTTATTCATTACGTCTGCTCGTCTGTTAACAGCATCATGTAAAGACCTAAGACAAGTCGGATTTTTTCTTTGCAGAGATCGACAAAATAGACAATATTTTAGCAACAGAACAGACAAATTATGAACTCTATGCTTGAATGAATTCGTCACTGTGTAATAGAAAGATGCAGTTTCCCTAGCATGGCGTTTTAGAAACAAAAAATTATCATTAAATTGTGTCTTAATTGTAACACATCTAAACGTATTTAAAAAACTTAGCACACTGCCACGAACTGCGTTCATTCTATTTTGAGTATGTCTAGTTATGTGATGTACATAATTATGTCCAATTTCAAATTTGTTACTGCTTATATAGGAAAGCTATAAATATTTACGTAACAAGCAAAACAACTTGTAAAGCAACGCAGTAAAAATTGATCTTTGGAGTATGCAGACTGTGTGTTAATAACAAAGAATGAGATGGCAAGTGGACAAGGAAAACATATTTATACAATCAAAGGTGTGAATTTTATGACTCTTCCTTCATTTTGAGCTTTGGGAGAAAATTGTTTTCAAGAACAAAACAATAACATAGCGGCCTGTACATACAAAGTGGGACTTATATATAGTTGCAATGTTTTCTTTATGGTGTTAGTGTCAAATTTTTAAATTTATAAACGGTTACTACTATTTATTTGCTTTATTAGTAGTTGCTTAAGCATGTAAGGTATCACCAGTATTAAATGAAAAAACTTCTTTTTCAGACAATCAAGATGACAGTGATTTGAACGTGGAAGCAAATTCTGAAAAAGCAATCGGTTCTTTTGCTGTAGTCGCAATCCTTTGTTGCATCACAGTATGCATTGTCCAAAACGTGTGGTAGACAAATGCTATCGTATTTAAACCACAAAGATGAAACAACAATGCAGCTTTAACGTTATTAAGATATTAAGATTGTGATAGTTCAGATTTTAATATGGAACAACGTTATTGCCAATATACAAATTTTTCTCAAGAGCCATAGAACATTTAAGAATATTGTATCTTTTCTCAGCTTAATCACAACAGTTGTGTAAGATTGTGATCTTACAGCTGTGGTAAATTGCCTTGTCTTGATCTGTCCTGTCTTGATGAGCTAAAATTCATTTTCTAATGTTTACGTCTCGTGCTGTTTATTTTTAAATACCAGCCCTTTCGCAAGCATCTATCTTGGTTTTTATCATGAAGTATGATAACTGAAGGAAATCACTGCATATGGTCCAGCATGCTTTTGTTTCAAAGTTCACATTATTGACGTCATAAGTTATGTGAAGACTGTGGCGTAGTTTCAGAGCTATGACGCAAGTATCAGAGCTGCGTTACTGAAGAGCGTATTGAAGCTTAAGATCAGACAGAAACATGGTTTTACTAAAAAAGCAATTTTATGAAGCAGTTTTAGTTCATTCAGTCACTTGTCATAGACTTGTATTAAGCTTAAGACTGTGTGTTCCCAATTACATAGCTGTTACATAATGTGCGCGGCGCTGTTTTGACTTTGCCTTTTTGGATGCTCTGCTTTTGCTGTATATTAATTTGTATATTTTTATTGCTTTTGTTTCGTTCTTGAATTTTGGATCGCAGTTTTAGAGTCACCCTGTCCTGAGTGCATTAAAGGTGAACCGAACCGAATCTGAACAGACTTTCGGTTCTGCTCAGTTATATTCGCTAAAAGCATTGACCAGCAAAATGAAGACTAGACCAAGCTTAGATAATATTAAAAGAAATTCGCCCCATAGAACATGCAGAACCCTCACATTTCAATATACTCTATAGCAGTTCATACTGATGATACAGTTTAATTTGGCTTACCTTCTAGAACTTTTATGTATGTACATGGTACATGCTTAGTGTATTTCGTATCCATATGGTGGCATGACTACCTCATCTGTTCTCTTCGCCCTCTTTTATCATTTGTCATTTGCTTCACTGGTGCTTCTGTATTCATTTCTCATTTATTCTTTGACTTAAAAGTCATATATTGCGATATTTCACCTCGTTAATTATCCTATACAAGATCCCAAGGAAGAGTGATAATATCAATACCTTAGCATCTAATATACATAAAAATCAAGAATATGAATTTTATGAATTATTATAGGCAAGCAAAGCAAAGAATGGACTAGAATTCATTTTCCTGCCAAACCAAACGCACTTCAGAAGTGAATGGTTTATTACAATCTAAGCTGTTTCATTATTCTCTGGCAAGATTCGTTTTGAATTTAAACAGGCATAAATTCTGTATGGCGTTGCATGTTTACTGATAATTAACAATTTTCTTCATGTAATACTATATGTTACTTTTTTGGTCATATTGATCTTTGATATTGCCTTTTTCCCTTTTGCTGTATTTGTGAAAGCATCAGTTTATTTATAGTGCTTAGTTGTTTATTTTACAGCCAACGCAAACGCTAAAAATTGTAACTCTATGTTGTTTTGAATTTCTGGGATTTCTCTTATAGAATAAAAAAATAAATTAACAAGACAGAATGCCTGTAAAACTGAAATATTAAGAGCTTGTTTACTGAAAATATAACTAGAAGCGTAACATAAAACCTTTTCGTAAACTGTTCTTTGAAATGGCGTTATTTTCAATGGAAATGTATTTAACTGGTATAACTTAAAAAGCAACAAAATTTTTAACCAATTCACATAGAGAATCAGTCATATTAATCTTAACTATCAATTTATTAATGGTTAAATGTTAAGTTTAATGTATGTCAAAGTTTTACTTATACTTCTTTCAAAATACAGAATTATCTTGAATATTGCATGTATTCCATAGAATATAATAATTCTGAAGAAAAGCTCCTAGTAGAACATTATTATGAAGACGATTTTTCTTTCAGGAAATATACATTGCTTTCATAATCAATCGCACAAACATCTGACATAAAGCAAATGTTAAGTTGGTTTATTGTTTTAACTGTATTATGACTAAATATGTCATTTGTTCAGTTTTACAACTATACTTGGTCGCAAGTCTAACTCATGGCTATTTAACCGGCAATGTAATTCAATACTGTTTTTAAGCTTTAAAGATAAATGTTATGAGAATAATTGAATCCTCAGAATTCAAAAATTTATGCCAGGCTTTTGCAATAAAAATATTTGAAAAAGTGTTTTGTTTGTGTTTTGATGTTAAAATCCATATCGATTATTTTGATCATTTGCAATTTTATTACCAAGCATAAAATGAAGTCTTTTTAGATGTCGCCTATGTTAAAATATAAGTTCATTGTTCTAGTGAGATTGCAGTATTAAGAGCTTCAGAGCACTTTAAGCCCATTAGATAAAATTTAGACATCAAATCCTTTTTAATGTGAATGCAAGTAAACTTTACAAATCAAAAACATTTTTTACTGTATGTCTATTTTAGTTGAACAACAGTGAGTTCTGAAATTACCAAACAGCACAGGATTCTAAATGACCAAAAAAGTCTAGAAAAGGGAATATGCACGCACTGTTTTAAAGTGGGCGTACTCCTTCCTACCTAAATCGTTTGTGCATCTTGTGGAACTCATAGTAGATAATTTAACTTTTGTATAAAACGTAAATGTAACTGATGTGGACATAAAAACTTGTTCCTTTTAAACATTATGTGAAAAGTGTGGCGAGCAGGAAAAAGAGTGTGCATGCTGTTCCACCAGTTCATTCCCAGCAATTCCGTCACAAATTCCGCCACAATCATTCCGCCTGATTCGGTGAAACTCTGGTTTACACCAGTATGACCGAACTGTTCATGAACGTTCATTAGACCTGCAATTACATTTTACAAATATTTTGCTGATCTACTTAAGTAGTAAATATTACACCGTGTAGAAAAACAAGTCTTACGATAATCGACTTGCTGTCCAAACAATTGAACCCCCTGCCTTAGCAACAAGCACAACACTCACTGGGATGGATGCCTGAAAAATTTTATGTTTTATCAGATCGTATGTGTGATGCTTGCATGCGAAGACACACCAAAATAAATGAGAAAAGAAGGAATGAAAGATAAGAAAAAAGAAAGGATAAAGAGTTTTAAATCCATTTAGATTTAAACATCATCCATAAAGTTAAAAATGTGGTCAAACCTCGTTTTTAGATAAGACATGTGACAAATATGATGAACACAGGAAGTCACTAGGAATTGACAATTTTACGACAACTGGTTCACCTAACCTTTATTTTGTAATTACCAATGGCTCATCTCGCTGCATTTTCCTCCTTATTCATGTGTATAGGGAACTAGTACAACACTTCGGGGAAATTAATCAACAGTTACATGCTGTCATGAACAAGAGACATGTCTATTATAAGCCGAAATAAGGTAGATGTCAAATCTCCTCACCGGCATGTAAATATTGGACAATAGCAATTTGTTGAAATGGTAAATGGAAGCTTCTTGGTTAAGTCAGTTGAAATACTTAGAATGTGTTGCCTTTGAAGAGGCTATTAAGCAACTAGATTTACCCGAAATAAAAAATTATGTCTAATCTTGCGAAAAACCTGTTGAGGTTGAAATTCAAGGCAAAGAAAATTGTGTTGTAAGTTCTCTTGGGTACAAAATTCAGAAGAAATTTACTTCGGACACTTACTCAAACAGTTGAAGTGTTACGAGAATAGTAATAATAATACCCCAGTGTATGAAAAAGGAAAGTCGTCTGTAATGTTCGGAAAATAATGTTCGGGATATAATTTATTGAGTCTAGGCCCAAACCCAAACCCAAATGCCCATTGAAGAGATCACACGGCGTTTAAAATAGCAATTTCTAAACCACTGAAGGAATTAACAATGATTGTAAAAGAAACTTCATACATCCATTGATGATAGCACTCAGGCTTTGAAATTGCAATTGCTCTTACGGTTGATGAGTGTGTACACATGAAAAATTGCAATTCATATGCCGGTTGTGAGATCAGTTGAGTTAACAGATTACAATTTCTCTTGCGATACATGTGACTTATATCCATTGTGATTCACTTGAATGGGTAATTTAGTGAATAGCTTCAATTCTAAAAAATCCTAAAGAGATCAGCTCCATTTCATCGACTTTGAAAATGGGAGGGGGAAGGGGTTGGGTCGGGTGGGAGGTTCAGGCCGCGGGGGGTTTAGTCGGTGGAGGGTCTCGATGGGGGTTAGGACCAGGGGTTTCGGTTGGTTCGGCCTGCTACCGATTTTACTTTTCGTTATTACTATTCTGGACATTTCTGTAATGTCTTTGGACATACAGACAAGTACAGAATTATAGACAGATAGGTTTAAAAATAATTATGGTGTATTTTTGTAGTTTTGTATAATAGAAGTTAACTAACCCAAGCAAGAGGAAACATGAGTGATTGGGAAGAATACTTAAAAACTATGATCCCTCTCACAAGCGTGCTTTTAGAGGACCTAAAAGTTATGATATATTAAAGAAGACGAAAAGTTCCAAGTTGGTTATCACCAGGTTGAGAACTAGTTACAAAAGCAAGATGCATATAATCTTCAACAACCTGTTATCTTCTTTTGTAATTGATTTTTTCCAGAACAGTTATTGCTAGACCTTATAAGAGACCGAACACATGCTTCTGTTGAACAAGCACTTACTTGTATAGTGACTCAGAAAGAACGCAGATCTAAGCGTATAAGGTGAGATAATGGATCATAATTTTTAAAAAGATGGTTAAATGCCTTTCATAAAAACAAACATTAACCACTACACGACAAAAAATGGAACAAAGCAAATTTTGCGGAACGCTTCATTCGCACAATAAAGCAATGATGTATGGATCTAACTCAAAAAATTGAATATACCTGCAACAAACGTACTTCACGATTTAATATTCAACTACAATCCCAGCCCTCATACACTGAAAGGTATGGCTCCAAACCAAAGAACCAAGCAAAATTGGTCACAGGTTTGAAAAGGTTTGTACTTCGATGTGGAAAAGCAAAAAGGGGAGAGTGATAGAGTGTCGGAACGTCGTCAAAACTCCTGATGATCTTTTCAAAATTGAAAATGTTTTGAAAAAAAAACGAAAAGGTAAAGGAGTGGATGAAATAGAAAAGATGGCCTAGGAAATTTAAAAGCTAGATCAAAGATCTTTAACATAACACGCCGCCGCTGCAAATAACGCGATGATATCGCTGTCGTAAACAACACTTACACCGCCACAAATAACTCCGTCTCCGCTGCTGCCGCAATTTTGACTCATTTCCTTCAATGTCAGACAATATGGATATTTATACTGTAGATATTGTAGATGTTAACCTTCGCGGTCACTGGATAACTTATTTCTTGAAAAAATGCCTGAAAGTATTGTTGTAGCTTTAGCGTCTTCAGGGGCATACACTGTTTCAACCTCTAAAAATCCATTTGATTATGATAATAAAAGTGAGCTTTACGTAGACAGAACTAGTCAGCCTACACACTCTTCTACACCCAACTATGCAATAAATGAATGTAATAGTGCACATCTCAGCTTATTACAAGGTACTGGAAAATCTAGATGTAATGACGAGAATTTTATTTCATGTGAAGAGCGTCCAAGTGGCCATGCCATATATGTGTTTGATTTGATGCCAAATCATAAAGAAGATATTGACACATTAGCAAAGAAAGGTCACACTCATTTACTTATGGAGTTCAGTGAAACCTACATACAACCACTATTATTGTTTATGCGCAGTTTAATTGATTGGTTAAAATTAGAGCGTAATTAAAAAGGAGCGTAATTTTATTGTGAAGCAGTTTCTTGTTTGTGTATTTGTCTCTTTTACCCTTCTAACAACATACCCATCACATTTATTACCTCTAACACAAGTGAATTTCAACGCCCAAACCCCATAAATGTGCCTCTACAAATAACTTTTCACTGTTCTGTACTATATATGCTATGCAAACTATACAATACTATACATTATAAATGCCTGGAAGGGATGGGTATCATGTTTTAACATTGTTCTCCTGCATTTCTTTTTCCAAATAATGCTGCCGAAATCTAGCATCTAAGCCATTCATGTATTCTTGTTCTTGCTTTTCACTCGTTAATGATATGGAATAGAATTCGTGATCTCCATACTTTGAAATGAAGGAGACGGTTCCACGTGCATGACTTCGTTGTGTCCTCCTTCATTTTTCTTTGACTGCTGCACTCCTTTAAAAGAAATATTCACAAACACTCGCTATGCATATTTCACCTATTTCACCATTTTTACCTGGTGGCTAGATGTTTACAGCTCCAATCACAATATCTTGAACTCAAAAAACTGTTTTAGTTGGAGGGTCTTCTCGGTTTGCCTAGAATCACAAACATAGCAATCTTGTAGATTTAAACTGCGAGCTTGGTATTTGCAAAAATTGTGCGACGGTAATATGAGCACAGAATAACCAGAGATGCCCTGTATGCAGGGAACCATTGCACTTAAACGTTATTTAGTGTTCCGACACTGCTGGACAGACTACTGAGTGACGACTGCATACGATCTCTTTAGAGGACAGCCTGATACAACTTTGTGGCAAAGTGTAATTGGCTATTGCTCTGGCACTTAGGATGGTTCGAGAACAAATGAATTCACCACATTCAATGAGAATTAAAAGTTACATATGATTGTTCGATTTGCTTCTGTTCATGAGGTCATGTAAAGGTGCATCTAACAAGATTCATGCTTGTTTTTTGCTGCCATTCTTATCTACTAAAGAGCTCTTTTTTGTCCGTAGGAAGATGTGTATTGCTCAAATTCAGTTGTCAGAATGATGTTGAGTAGACCACAATATTCAGTCTTAACCTTTAAAATCACGTGACCATTCGGCGTGGGAGTTCTCAAACTGATTGGTTCAATATTACGTCAATGACTACACAAATATATACATATTTACCACATTTCAACTGCTTGCGTAATATCCCTGCAGCCATATTGAAAAAAATACTATGCCGCTTGGGTATGCTTGGTTTACTACAATCATCAAAACAGCTTGATGATCACAAACATTCTGTCCCTCGCATTATTCAAAATTTATGCACATTATGAAAAAAACAGTGACGTCATTAGTGATGTCCTCAAAACTGGCCAATCAGGACAGGTGGCGCAAAACCGGCGTTATGTTTCCTACTAAGAAAGAGAGGGAGGGGGAGTGGAAGACCAGAAAAGGAGATATAGAGAGCAAAGAGGCAAGAAAGAGAAGGGGACATAATGACAGACACAGAAGGAGTGAGAGAAAGTGAGATAGATAGAGAGACAGACTTAGAGATGGAGGAGAGATATTGTGTGAGGATGAATGCGAATTAATAACAAAAACACAGAGAGAGGAGGAAGAGAAAAAAAGAGAAGGCAAACAGACAGGGAAAGAGTGAGAGAATGAGAGAGGAAGATCGAGATAAACGGAGGATGGCAGAAAGAAAGTAAGAAGTAGGAAATGCATGAAAAGGAGTGATAGTAAGAAAGAGAGACAGAAAGTGAGAGAAAGTGAGAGAGTCAAAGAGAGAGAGAGAGAGAGAGAGAGAGAGAGAGAGAGAGAGAGAGAGAGAGAGAAAGAGAGAGAGAGAGAGGGGAAGGTAAAAAAGGGAAGAAGATATATATATAGAGGGAGAGAGAAAGAAAGAAAGAAAGAAAGAAAGAAAGAAAGAAAGAGAAAGAAAGAGAGAGGGAGAAGACAATGGGAATGGAATGGGGAGTTGATTACAAAACGATAAACAGAGAGAAAGGGTGGAAAAGAGAGGATAGCAGAGACGTTCGGGATGGAGTAAAAGAGAGAAAGAAATAGAAAGAAAGAGAAAGAAACAAATAGAGATAAAGAGAGAAATAGAGAGAAAAAGAGAGAGCGGGAAATAAAACCGGAAAAGTTAAAGTTGGAGAGAGAGAGAGAGAAAGAGAGAGAAAGGAGAGAAAGGGGGAGGAAATAAAGAGATACAGAGGAGAGAAAGAGAGAGAGAGAGAGAGAGAGAGAGAGAGAGAGAGAGAGAGAGAGAGAGAGGAGTGAAAGAGAAGAGAGATAGACAGACTGGGATAGAGAGAGTCTAAACGGAGAGAAAACTAATAGCATATTTGTTTTGGTCTGAATATAATGCGCAGTTCACTGAAAACATAAAAAAACATAATGCCCTGGTTTTCTCAACAGTTAGTGTCCAAATAATTTCACATAAATTTTAGCTTGTTGACAGCGGAGTAATGGCGAAAAAACGAGGTCCCTGGTACGATATCTTTCTAACTTTTATGACCTAGACTAAAAAGTCTAGTTTTCCTTATGCAAAAAGTTCACGTTTTATCATACCGCTGTTATTTTTTACAATTACTGTTATCGATAAAACTAAAAATAGAAACTAACTTTAATTGACTATTGCTTAAACTGAAAGTTAAACTTGATTAGCTTGTTTTTATAACATATAACAAACCAATCTTTATCATATTAAGGTGAAGCTGCAGGGAAGTGTGCTTAAATTTAACTTTATTTTTTAGTTGCACTGATATACACGGTTTTGAATGCATACATGAAGCATGAAAGTTAATATGTCAAAGGGTTTTCTGCTATTGGTTTCAGAAATATGACGTGCAGGTATATTTTTAAAGCATTGCAGTGCTATCCTTCGCTGAAATTTATTTTTAGCAAAGGCATTTTCTTTTGTGCATAAAGCATCTAATATAAAAAAATTGACTGAATATTTGATACCTTATAAAAACTGCTTCCATCCTTCAGCTAAAAAATAGGCTTCACTTAAAATCAAGAGATTTGATTTCTAAGCTCATTTGTCTATTTTATCATCTCGTATAAATAAGTCAAGCACTTGTTTGGTATAAGAAGCTACTTATAACAAGCAATAACAAGCAATAAAAATACCATAAAATCAGCCCTAATTGATCGTCATCTTTGTATAAATTATGTACAGATATGAAATATTTTTTTTAATTTTAAGAGAAACAAACGACAATGCAAATAGCACAACAGGATGTATGTAGCTAAAAGATATTATATTTTTTAAATGACTTCATTTTAACTATATTCATGCTGGAAGCTGACACATATTAAATGACATATTGAAGACTGTACTTTATTTATTTTCGTTAACAAAACATAGAAATCTGAATATCAAAGTCACAATCGCCTACGCTTTCTACGCTTTCTCAATGATAAGCACCTCTATTATGGATACAACACTATCCACACAAAATATCTCTCTTGCATTATGTGATTAGAGGTGCGTACTTAGAGAAATGAGAGGGAGACGAAGAAGAAAGCAGTATATTTAAGGTCGGAGCACCTTCCGTATCACGTCCAAAGCTCTAGTGGCTTTCTTAGTGATTCCTCTTGCGGTCCTCACATAAAGTAATGGCAGGGTTTTCGATGTTCAGGGACAGTTTTCGAGTCATAAATCCCCCAATATTTGATTAAAGCTTGATGTCACTCGCAAACAATAAACCCTGTCCACCTATGGTGATGTTTCGAAGACATAATAAACGAAAAGTGCAATGCATGCCAGCAAGTTCACTTACATTCGTGCCTATCTCTATTAATCAGTTGTGTACCTTGATCCCTTATCACTCTCCATTGTGTTTTATAACTTTAAGAGACACTTCTCGAAATATATTGTAAATCAGTATCCACCCCTCCCCCAAGAAAAATATACTAGTCACATATTACTGGAACGTGTTCAATCAATATTGCTAATGGGGAAATGAGAGCGTAAAGCTCTATCTGTGTAAAATGTAATTTAGCTGAATCATATTAATACATTACGGTTACAAAAATTGGTAACCTATATTATCAATATTGAAATAGAAAAAATATTTGGCGGATCCTTTAATTGCTCTTATAGGCGGTGTTCGACTTCTAAACAACTTGTTGCCAAGCTAATAAATTACTTTGTTATTAAAAGAGTGAAACTGCAAAGAAAAAGTGGCAATATTTCAAAGAAACTTTGAAATGGTCATGAACATAACTGTGCATGATGTAAACGTTCAGATTTAATCACATGAGCTTTTTTACCTTCCTTAATGCACGAGGCCTAACAACAGAGAGAATGTCGTCGGAGTGTCAAGATGCACAAGTGTTTACACATTCTTTTATACAGTTTTGAACGACAGAATAAAGAGTGCGCATGGCCCTTATAACAAGAAGCTAGATAATTAACCTGATTTTTGATCTGTCTGGCTTGTTATTAAGATATTCGACAGTGGAGCACAATAAGCACGTTCTAATGTTTCGACACTGCTGTATATTATCATCATTTAACATATGTGACAGTTATAATCTGATCTCTCTCCTTCCTTGAAATGCAGCTTTACAATATCAACATTTAGAACAGAACTCTTTAAAGTTTTGATTTTGGTTATTTAAACGCCACCGTACATTCCTTGAATGAATAAAATATGTAATAAATCACAGTTCCTTTTATCTATAAATAATAGAGTTGTAAAAGGCAGTGTGTTGAAATACAATATTTTGCTTACCATATGTACACTATGTGCTCAAGTGTGGCTCTAAGGAAATAAATGATGATGTGCATATCCACAATGTTCATTTTAAAGTCAGACAGTATTAAATCGGAACTAGAGAACCGATTTAAAAATATGGATATTGGAAAAAAGACCTATCATATTATGTGACATACTTGCTTCAAGTACTGTGGGGGTAATATACAAAGGACATCTTTTAATTTTTTAGGTTTGTGTGATGCAATTAAATTTCGTTGAAAATTTCAATGTAATACAGATAATAGCAGTTAAGATAGAAAAGTTAGATATTTTGTATATTTTCCACTTTGTATACTTGGCTTTTGTGAGAGATGCTGGTCATCACACCAGGTCAGTGTGATACAGTCTTGTTTGTTTTGCCTCATACATCAACTTTAAGTCTATCGCAGCCTGGGACCGTTACTGAACATGGGGAAACAACAAATTAGTGCCGTGTGTTGACCTGGTGGTTCTGCTCCGACCACTGTAGCTGTCACGTGACACACGCGATGGCAGGTCATGTGACTCTATGACCTCTGTTTCGTTGCTGCAAGCACTGCTGATACCCGAGTCTCGCAGCCCATCGTAACCTAAACACATAGCGGATGGCAGTCGCGTTGGTCCTTAACCCTGAATAACTTGGTATTTTGTTATGTTCGTCAGGGCTACGTTAAGTAAATTTGACTAAAAGAATATACAATATAT
This sequence comes from Protula sp. h YS-2021, assembly GCA_949752745.1. Classification (NCBI taxonomy): domain Eukaryota; kingdom Metazoa; phylum Annelida; class Polychaeta; order Sabellida; family Serpulidae; genus Protula; species Protula sp. h YS-2021. Next base: position 7,447,009 of record OX457030.1, on the reverse strand, counting down.
TACAGTTGAATACTTATTCCAGTGAGTTAACTTTTTTCCAGTGACGGATATTCTGGAACCGAAACGCAAGAGTATATTGCATAGTTACTTAACAATGTGAGCCTTAAACTAAGATGTGTGATAAAATGTGTCAGAGATTGTGTGTGTGTTGCCCTTGATGAAGTCTTTTTATAACATTTGGCTCACCGTATCGTGGAGCTTCCGGAAGTTTGAGTGTGTTCATTCGGCGGAAATTCTCCAGCTCTTGCCTGCTGTGTGAGCCCTTCAGGTAGCTTTCTGATCTCCTAGACAACTGTGATGGTGTTGCCTCTTCATGCAGCGCTGGCACTTGTCTCTTCGAGGCTGCAGTAGTCAGCAAATATTTGTCACTTTAATTGTTGTGATGGCAATTAATGTACAGGTATGAGATGGGCTGTTGATCACCAGTTGATACGTGAGGTCACTTTTGTTGACCGGGTCCATAAATTCTATGCATTTAAATGTTTTAATCTGAAATTTCTATAAATTGATTTGATGTGCAACATTATATTGTTTGTGTCCCATAGTGCATGTGTACGTTCAACACGTGTACCCATTGTTCCAATGTTTGAAAATCATTGTGATTAATGTTTGAAATGCACACGTGGGTTCAATGTTTGACCTGTGTTGAACATTTTATTGAGCATTGGTCAAATTTTCTTTCGCAGGTCGAGGTCATTTTGATTTCATTCTGTGCTCCGATGGCAAAGGCATAAGACGTGCCGGTTTAGCTTGTTGGCCTAAGGCAGCTCTTTGTGATGTACTGGTCAAAGCAGCCTTTTGTGATGTATTGGGCTAAATGCCTGTTGTATTAAATAAAATGGATATTGGCAACGGAAGAAGCCTCGTGTAAATATGTGTTGATCGCTTGTTGGTAATTTATGGACGTGTATACGATTCACTGGGTGAGTTAACTTTATATTGGGTTAAGTAAATTTGATATCGAGTTAACTTAATTTTATATCGAGTTTAATTTAGGTATGTCATTTATTAATGTATTTATTTCTTGATATAAATATGAGTATTTTGTGAGGAAGTGTAATAGATTTTCTCGTGCACATTTGATAAGTAAATATCTGCTGGAAAGGGAGGAGAATCTAGCTATTTATAAATTGAGAAAAATGGGGAATTTTAGAAATGTGTAAAACAAAGCTAGATAGAATTCAACTTTAAGTGAATATTTATGGTGTATATTTATTCCCACAGTTTTTTGCACCGTGTTGATGAAAGGGGCTGGGGACAAGATTCGACCGATGTCGTCTATGTGATTTTGTGATGTCAGTGATCCGAGTTCGTCTGTGTGACCTCGTGAGGTCGGTCATCTGAGTTTGTCTGTGTGACCTGTTGATGGCGGTCTTTTGAGTGGGACTGGGAACAAGATTCGAATGATATCGTCGCCTGTGTGATCTTATGAATATTTCCATCTAGTGGGACATTACGGGATGGAATGGACGTGACTCATTTACGCCATTCGCCGTCTGACTTTGGATAAAGTTACAGGTCACGTGTCCTGTTTTTACGTCAATCAAATGTAAAGTTTGGCAGGATCTTTGTGATGACATCACCCGTCTGCATGTGATTTTTTATGACATCACCCGTCTGCGTGTTATCTTTTTGGTTACATTACTCGTCTGCGTATGACTTTTTTTTTGATGACGTCCCTAGTCTGCTTGGGACTTGGTGATTACGTAATTCATCTGTGTGGGACCTGCTTACCATCGTTCGTCTTTGGTGACCTAACCGAGGTCACTGTGTGTTGGATTATTCAACTGGGACAAACAATTGGTGTGAAAAATAATGTGGGGATTGTGTGTAGGCATCTGAGTTTTGGTATTTTTTATTGTATTTTTATGTGTATAAAGTGTGAATAAGCTTTTCATATTTAAGGAGCTAGTATTAGCATTTGCAAAACTTAGTCCACGACCTTTTCAGCTTGCTAGCCGACTGTTCTTTAGTTAAATAAATGGGGGCTCGTATTTACTTCATTACATTAATTGTTATTGTTATCAGCTCAGAAAACAGCGCTATTCACGTATACATGAGATATAGACCTTTATAATATAAAGCCACTGCAATAGAGGACGTACCAGCTGCTCGTAACTCATCGATTAGAAATTTTGAGGTTAAACTGACCAGCTCTTCTTGTATGAACTATTATTTAAAGCAACCGTAACATGTACTGTTTCAGATTCTTTCATTGACACAGCAACAAGATATTAAAATAATATTTTATAAATGTGATAAACAGCGAAGTTCTCTGTGACATTGTTGGCGGTTAAATAAGTGTTTTAATTACATATGCGTACTCAAACAAGATGTTACGGTAAGTGGGCAAAAGGCTTGACACAGCAACAATGCGAAACATAAATGACGTTTTGGCAATGTCTTAAGGGCTTACTTATGTCATTTCTTGACCATTTTTTTTTCATTCACGAATGGATACAGTATAAAGATCGTAAGGCAACCATTCAAAAGACAGACTTTATTCTTTCACTAGGTTTTGAGCTCACCCCTTTGACTTTTGCGTCTGCAGCCTTGCACAATGAGGTCTACAAAGAGCTCGAGGAATTCAAACACGGTGATAAACGACCAACCGACCCACAAGCCGAAGGTCCCTCCCACATCGCCGATAAATACCGAGTCCTAGGCATACAAATGATGTCAAAATCAATATCGATCACTATGACTGTAAATAACAGTTATGGCCTTGAAGTGACTTCTTGTTGTCTTAAATATTTCTGTTTACGTTGCATAGATCTTAGAAACTGTTTCAAAACAGCAACAGCTTTACTCCGCCAATGATCGACCTTAATATTTTGATTCCATTTCAAAAATTTACATTGAACAAACCACAATAATAATGAAGCTTAAATTTTGCTATGTTTAAGAACTTGGATGAAAACACTTACTCTGTAAGATGGTACTTCTACAATTCTCTCGTATTCAAAGGTTTCAAAATATACCTCCACTTTTACGAGATTCTCTTCGTACTTTTTTGGCTCACTGCTGTTAATGAGATTTAAGAGCTGAGATGCATGGCTTGACAAAAATTCATTCTAAAAACAAGCAAAAAGGAGTTATATATACATATAGATATGTGCAAAAAATTGATAAATGTTACACATTTCGTGTTCATGTTCGCTTTTTGGCGGCTTTTTTGGCTAAATTAGCATAAGAACATTTTATTTGCAACATAAACATGTCTACTAGGGGTAGAAATTAACAAAGGGCAACATTGTTAGATGACATTCAGTCAGCTGCTAGCGTTATAAATCAAGAATTTTGATTGGAGAATTTGGAGGTGACTGGTGGTTGACTCACGACATGCTTGTCTGCCGGCCAGCGCGAGTGCGACACTTGAGGGATGTAGTACTGCTCACTGAAATGTGCCGTACAACGATCACTGTATATCTTTATACTTTAGCTTATACAAATTTATATCTCTTCTTACAGTTACTTTTCTTCAATACACATTCATTTGAATAGCCATTGAATCATCCTCTAGAAACCTATTTAACCTTATACATGTAATTGTGGTTCTGAAAGTATTATAGTCTGAATCCAAGTTTTTTTCTTGGGTTATGGTTTATTCATTGTATATTTAATTTTAGATTGTGCATGAATATTATAGTTTCTATGTTTTTTGTGTGATATTTGTGTGTATGACGTCACAAGGAACCTGTCTAACCTGCAGGGATCTTCACAGTCACATCGGAGCTTATTCTTAGCATACAACTCCGTGACTCTGTACAAGCAATCATCTGCGAATTGTTTATGCAAAAAAATAAAGAATAATTTACTTTAAAATAAAAATTTGGCATTTATCAAGTATCCCTCAAAAGAATATGTTATTTATATTTATAAGCTTAAATTAATTATACCTTTTAACATTTGTAATATAAGATTTTAGTACAATGTTTTGATGTTTATGTAGGTAAATACAATATGTGTTTGTGTTTATTTCGCGATAATTTTCACAGAAGCCTAGTAATATGTCAGCAGTAACAATATTACCCTCAATAATATTAGAGGAATTGCAAGCTCTCACGGTGATATGACCAAACGCCTGCCCCTTCATTGGTAGTCCCGCGTCAGCACAGCCACACCTGTCTATTACGTTGCGTTGGTAACAGGTCTTATAACAAGCCTGGTGAACAGAAAAAGGTACGTAGCTAACACAAATGGCAATTTCTTTTGTGGTCATCTGAAATCATATTTTTAAGTTGGTTATTTTGTATTTATTGAAGTTATTTTAGTATCAATGTTGAATAGAAATACCCGCAACGTAAAGAGCCATTAAATTTATAATTGTAGATAGAATACAGGTAAAGTGGATGGAGTGAGAGACATATACCAGGTTGGTGTACTTGACTCTGTAGTATTCCTCATAAACATTGCGGTCAGCATGACTCTCATCTGTTGAAAAACACTTTGTATAGGGCCTGCCTTTCCTCTCTATTGATACCTAAACAAAACCATGCATAAATAAGAGTATCACAGAAAAATATTTGTGCATACAAATATTTTATAATATTCTATTGCATATTGCTATTTTATAAACTCCCAAGCTTAGCTAAGAAGATTCTACTTTGGCCTGAACTATGGATTTTTAAAAAAATTAAATCCAATAAATACTACAGGTAACGTCTGATATAAAAGATAGATTGTAAAAGTAAGGAAGTCTTTACAACAGCTACCTAGTGAGTTCTTATTTGCTAACAGTACCTGGCGGATACCAATGGACGTTAGGATTCCTGGTTTTGCCATTATTCCCTCGTCCTCAGGGAACGGCATTTTATCTTGGTGTTGTATGACTACCCTTGCACCTGCTTCCTGTCCCATGTCCATCAAGTACTCGTCTTGGTCAATATTCAGAACTACTTTCAATGCTGTGAAAAATTTCACAAAGTTCTGTTTTATGGAATCGATTTAAGGTTAGTTTTCATTTTCTGTAAAAGATATTGGGGCTGCAACAATTTGTCGATACCCTAAACTACATCAATATTTCCTCCTCCATAGATTGCAATACAGCAGAAATTAATATAACATTTCATAAAAAAGTCGCATATCTTGTTAGTTAATGCGACGGCAGCATAAATCTGAATTTTTGAAATTTCTCAATGTTTGGTTGCTTGTGCTCAACATTTACCTGTTTCTAAACCATAGAAATATACAATTTTGATAAACTGTGCTTTTATTTTCAACAGGCCAGAGTTCAATTTCTAATTAAATAAGTTTCTATTAAAGAGATACCATAACGTCTTCCAACTTGAAAGGACCACTTAATATGTTCAGATTCGTTCCAACCACTGTTGAAAATGTAGCAGTTGCCATGAATGGAGTTGTAGAAGTATGAGAATTGCCTAAACAAAGCCAAGAGTAAGAATTCCTTGTGCAAAATTAAGCATGAGAATCACTTAAACAAAATCAAATATGAAAAATGTCTAAGCAAGCTCAAGCTTAAAAATGCGTGTACCAATTCAAATATGAAAATTTTATTGGCATGTTCAGTAAAAAAAATTGCATGTACAAACCAGGTACAACAATTTCCTGTAGAGCGAATTCCGCGTCAAATCCAATTGTTAAAATTGCGGTTACAATGCCAGTGTGAAAGATGAATCACATTGTAATTAAGAGTGAAGTAATATGATAAACCATAAAGAAGACTGATGTACCACGGGTAACACAAATAGCCTGCAAACTGGCAATCAATGATGAACTTATCTGCCTCATAACCGACGCTTTTCTTCTCTTCCTCGTCTATAAACGATAGAGCCTCGTAGGTTTGTGTTTCTTTTATAAACTCTTCTTCTTGTAGGATTCGACCTGGTATCTGTGAAATAAATGTACTTACAATATTCAAGTGACAGAGAAGTTGTATTCTCAGTAATGAAACTGGAGCAAAACACCAGCATAATTGTGTTTATGAAATGAAATGGTTACTCCACGTTTATGTATCAAAATACTTGGTAAGGTCACTGTATCTTTTCAAACGTTTTCCATAAAAAGCTGACATTTTTCTATGACGTTTCCGCTTAATACGGCTAATGTATTCATTTCTTCATTGTTACCTGACTGTTTGGTACTGGTTCTGGGTCCGGTATTGGCGGAGGTACGTGGACAGTCACAAGCGGAGTCGATGAGGGTGTTGTGTAGTTAGAATCTCGAGTGCCTCCTACTGAACTCGCAGTAGCAGTATCACTGTCTATGATAGTGTTACTTTCTGTGACTAGCTCAGTACTACTTTTATCTGATACAGCTGCATCTATATGGGTTGTTGCTTCAGTAGATACTTCGCCATTTGTTGTTTCTGTTAGTGTGATAGTTTCAGAATCTGTTATTTGCACTGTAGCTTGCTGTGTGGTTGTGTCTGGTTGGGTTGTTAGCTGATGGGTTGTAGTAAGGTCTGGAATAGTTGTCTCGTCTTCAGTTGTTACATCAGGTACTGTGGTCAGATCGGCGACAGTCGTAGGAATATCTGTGGTAAGTTTCTTGGTCGTTTCTGGGAATGTAGTCAGATCAGCAGTGGTAGTAGGTTTCTCTGTGGTTAGTTGTTGGGTCGTTCCTGGGAGTGTGGACAGATCTGTGGTGGTAGTCGCAGTCTCTGTGGTTAGTAGTTGGGTCGTTTCGGGGAGTGTGGACAGATCTGTGGTTGTAGTCGCAGTCTCTGTGGTTAGTAGTTGGGTCGTTTCGGGGAGTGTGGACAGATCTGTGGTTGTAGTCGCAGTCTCTGTGGTTAGTAATTGGGTCGTTTCGGGGAGTGTGGACAGATCTGCAGTGGTAACAAGAGTCTCTGTGGTTAATAGTTGGGTCGTTTCGGGCAGTGTTGTCAGATCAGCAGTAGTAGTAGGAGTCTCTGTAGTGACGGCTTGTGACTTACTTAGCATCGTCGTTCCTTCTGTTTCTTCGTTTGTACTTACAAGTCCTGTGTGAATACAAGTTAATTTGCAAAGTATTTTCGATGTAGCGGTTATTTTTATGCCATTTAGCAATAACTGATTACAGTTTTATGTAATTCCAGTTAAATATTTTTATTTATATACCTTTATAGCATCATGACTTTCTTAATTCTTACAAAATGTTCTTTTATGTAATTTCACAATTTATTTAGCAAGTACTTAATACAAAGAGATGCTTGGAGAAGTTAACTGAAGTCCTGTGTAAGATAACATATGATAAATATGTAGTTCAGGTGTACTTTTAATGCATATTAATTAAGTAACTAGGAGCAACAGCAGCGTACCCGTGTTCTTTTCACAGAGGCCCATTTTATAATCGTTACAATCCGCATTGTACCACATGTGATTGTTTGAAGCATCTGCATACCCACATGGGTGAGCGGCGGAATTAACTGGAACAAACACAACACAAATGTGTTGTAATACAGGCCTGTAATACTTCAAAGATCGATTCTTTGAATTTAAATATGAAATTATAACTTTTTAAAAGGAAATTTTCAATATATACAAGACTAAATTGATTCAATTAATTAATTTGAGTGACTTGATTGCCGTTTCGGCAATGAGTACGTACGAGGCATGCCGGTAGCCCACGCGGAAAATGTGATGACAGTATCAGAAGCGGATGATCCCCAGCGCCAATACCCCGACACATAACGCAGCCTCAGCCAGTAGTTCGTCGTACCACTGAATGAAATATGTCAGCTATTTCAAATAGCACTTAATGGTTACAAGAAATTGACACAACATAAATTGGATGTTTAAGTTACACATGAAGATGCCTTTGGCCGTTCTAATTTTTGGTCATTATGCGAAAGTTTGTTAATATGAGGTTCTAAATATATGTTCTGATTGACAGGTAACAAGAAAAACAAAGGTTTGCTGTCAGGCCTTTTGAAACGATGAAAAAATGTGTTGGTAAGTATAACATATATAAATATTTTCCTTGCTTTATGTGGCATCTAAACGCTATTTTTTTCAAAGATGCAAAAAATTAGAACATCTTGAAGTACTTTATTCTCGAACTTGACTGTAATTTTGCTGTCTCAATTTAAAACCCAGCCATCATGGCTATTTTTTCTGTCAAAATGAACAAAAAGTCTAAATATAACTGAAGCGAATCCACTTTTGCTACTCACGTAAACAGCATTTGGTATTACAGTATAAGTTAATTTTAAGAGCAGATACAGCCAGAGCTGTTAACTACTCACGTGTCGTCTGTGGCTCCGGGCGTGAATATAAGCGGCTGGTTCCTGAGGAAGTCAACCTTTGCCTGCGTGTCCACTACGGCAAGTTCCCACGACTGTGTCTCGCAGTTGGTCACTTGTGTATCCCACGGGTGCCTTTATTATAAACATCGCAAGTGGATAATTGATTTTATCGGACAGGTGTTTATAGTTTTTACTATATCCCTTGATCATTGGTAATTGTAAGGGTAACTTGAGTTTTGGTTTGCTACATACATGCCCCCGTCCTTCTTACAGCTCGTGTCCCATAGTGTACTGCAGTTCACTCAATTTAACACTTGTATTCATATTTTATAACTTCGCCGTCCCATGTTTTTTTCACCACATATGTCAAAAGTAATAAATAAAATAAAAACTGTTTCATGCAGTTTATTTCATTTTCCCAGCGATCCTTTTATCATGCATGTTAGGAATGAATGGAGCAAAGTTTCTCTCGTGGGAGACCTGTATTATGCATTCCAAAAAGGAATGAAAACTAAAACCTTAGTCACACAGTTCATTCAAAGGCATGAACTTTATTGGTGCGGGGTTCTTGTAACTTTTTTGAAACTATACATATAAAACAATAGCTCTCAATTAGATTATTATTTATTGTAATTTATAAGTCTGTTCATCTATTAAAGCATTTTTGACTGTTCCACTAACACATCTGGGCAGCTGGTGCCTACCAGTGATCGTCTTATTTATTGAAGATGTCTAATTATGCGCTTAACTGGATTTTTATCAAGCTACTTACGTCGTCACTTCCTCATTGTCAAACCATCTGAAAAAATAAAAGAAAGATCCTCTGTGAATTTGGTCTTAGGCCTCTTTATTACAGAGCTAGAGGCCATATATATATATTTCGTGAAATGCCTGAAATAATTTGCCGTTTCATGAAATGGCTTAAATTTTTAGCCATTTTGTGAAATGGCTAAAATTTCCGTCTGGTTTGCCACTTCCATTTCATGAAGTGGCAAACCAGACTTAGAAAATAAAAAACAGAATAATTTGAACTTTTTATTTGCAAACTTTGACACCATCACCACACAAATACCAGTATAACATACCGAAACAACCTTTTTCATACTCTTCATATTTCTGCGATAACTTTACCGGTTTTTAATTACAAATTCGAATAGTTACACATTTTAGCGAATCTTTATAAGAACAAAATGCTCTAAAAGTTTAACTTTTGTACGTTTGGACTCAATGGTGGAGGCTCGATTGTGACACGTCGTTAACAAGAGCATCTGAGCTACTGGCTGCGATATCCAAGTTACTGGCGGTCATATTTGAGTGAGTGGTGGCAATATCCAAGTTACTAGTTGCAACCACTGGTTTGTCTTGGTGTACGGTTTAATGGCTTGATTCATCCACCCCTCCCCCCTCAATTCATTTTTTCTGTTTTTTTTTTCTTTTTTTCTCTTTTTTTTTTTACAAATTATTGCCCTTTTATGTTCTGATTGGAGGCTGTGTTATTGTCCTTTTAACATTGTCGCAATTGCAATTTACATGCCTTTCATATTTCAACTGAACGCGGGAATTTGCCCTTTTATCTTGTAATTGCACTTTTCAATTATGTTGCTCTGCTTTTCATGTACTCAGTAACAATTACCCAACCAGTAAATGGAGTGCTTGATCATTATGATTATCGCGAACATACCCACGGTCCTACACACAGAAGGACCGAAATGTTTCGGGTGCAGCAGGAAATAAAGCGGCGAGCGAAAGAAACCGAGGGAACACCCGAACAGATCATTTCGCATTTTGCATATTTTGATTTTAAGGTGTTTTACAAATAAAGAAATGCCAGATACCCGGTTGTTTTATTTTTGTTTTGTCCAGGGGGAGATTTCGGGGTGGGGGGTTGTCTGAGGGAATGTCCTAGACCCCCAGGTTTAATTGGAGAACTTTTGAGCCTGTTTGAGTTAATGATTAAAAGAGAACAAAAGTCTTTTGTAGATGATTGATATCTGGGTAATATGTGGTTAAAAGAAGTTCAAAGACCCCTTAATATAATAAATAAAAGACTACCAAAACTGTTTCACAGATTGCCTTATTGTATTTGCCATATTGTGTAATGAAGCCTTGCAATTTTTAGCCATTTCACGAAATGGCTAAAAGGTTTTGCCATTTCATGGAACGGCAAAAGATTTCAGGCATTTCACGAAGAAACGACTAAAATGATTTGCCATTTCGTGAAATGGCGGGTTTCACTTATTTTACTCATATATATATATATATATATATATATATATATATATATATATATATATATATATATATATATATATATATATATATATATATATATATATATATATATAAGATAAATTTGAAAGCTTGAAGCTGTCAGTCTATTAACATTCTTAGTACTTCAGAATTTCTTGTATCAAATATTATTTTGTGCTTGTTTATTTATCAGAAAAAGAATTTTGATCTTGAACGCTCTATTCTTACTTAAATGTCGCAAGTCCAAAGCATATTCCTGACGAAGGGTCAAAGTTACCATTAGCACCAACCGTGCATGTGGGGGCTGAAAAGAACACTGCTTTTATTAACGTCATACTGATGTCATTAATCACAGGACAGTCACAGCATTTAACTCTATATTTATAAGAGTAATAGAGAACAGGAGATAGAGACATAGAGATAGATAGACAGACAGACAGACAGAAAGATAGATAGATTGATAAATAGATAGATAGATAGATAGATAGATAGATAGATAGATAGATAGATGCAGAGAGAGAGAGAGAGAGAGAGAGAGAGAGAGAGAGAGAGAGAGAGAGAGAGAGAGAGAGAGAGAGAGATTTAGTACGCAGGCCTATTTTACACTGGTAAAAGCAAAATAATGGAATCTGTATTGCAACATCATTTAAAAATTTAACTGACTGAATTAATTAAATGACACTGCAATAAACTTAAATTCAATGACAATTTAATTTAAATATTAAATTTTTTTAAAGTTAGAATATAACTAAAATATATTTAAATTAAAATAAAATTAACAAAAATGCGAGATGAAAGCTGTACACACGCTTGACATATCGTTTCTTGCGCCTTTTCCTGGCCCATTCTAGTGTTTTCTTCTCTCTATACACTCTCTCTTTCTCTTTTTTATTCTGGCGCTTTATCTCTCTTTTCCGTCTCTTCTCCTCATTAATGCCCAAGATACTTGCTATTGCTTCATTTGTTGCCACAAGTGATGCCTTGAACGGACTCATGTTACACAACGTCACCGCCGGAAATTGCTGACAGGTAAATACGAAATGAAATATAATTACATGTGACGAAGTTATAAGGTTTATTGTTAATAAAGACCAATTTCAAGCAAGAATCAGGTAATTGAAAATAGCACTGGTTCTTTCACTCTCTACTTTAATAATAGTAATAATATTACTAACAATAAATGATAATAATAATAATAATAATAATAATAATAATAGCAATATTAACCTTTGTGCACCCCCTCTACAACTTCTGCATAGAGAAGTCCCGAATTAATTTTAAAAATAAAATTTATAATTTAGAATTATAACCTGTTTGTTTACATCGTGGATGTATACCGATGCTTCTACATCATACTTGAAGAATTTGGAGGTAATTTGCTCAAGGTTGTAGATGAGAGCACCAATGGTGGCTAGTAGAATCACCAGCCATACCGCTCGCTTTGTTCCGCCTTAAAAAGAGCGTTACATTGTGCTTCAAATTTACATTAAAGAGTTAAATAGTACCGTACTTTAAAATCAATGTGAGCTGCTGAGACTAAAGAATCGCAAATAAATGTGGATAATTTTAAAATAGTATGGTTTTACTGAAATTTAAAAAATACACAAGGTAGAGTAATTAATAGGTTTAATTAATGACATACTTATTTTGTTTAACTTGCTCGCTAGATAATTAAAATAATGCACAATATTTAACATGTCGCTTAGCCGCTTAAACGCATCCTATATATAGTCTAAAAATATTTAGAAGTACATCTGTGCATCATACACCTGCAGAATAAATGAAGGCCTTTTACCTGCTGCAGTTCATTTATATAAACACAGTGTTAGTAAATAAAACACTCAAGAGAAGAACCTATTCATTACAGTAAAATAAATTTTGTAAGCCATTTTACAAAAGTATTAGCAGAAAGTATGCAAGTGTTTTCAGGGCCAAAACACCCGTACGTTTGGTTCATATTACGCTACCTGGTGCATTGTAAATTTGTGGAAATCCATGAGAAGATGAAAGCTCCCTGAATCCCGTTAAGATTGCCTTGTTTGTGAGCTCATGGTCTGGCACACTTTCATATTCATGTCCCCTTTTCACACGGTAACGCGGATTGCCTTCCTTCTGGAAAAAAACCGATAAAAAGTCTTTTCACTTTATCTATATAAATCACACCGTGACATAAAGCCTGTAAAAACACGAGGCATTCAAGGGAGGAAATGGGAAGTCTCAGAAAGCATTCAGCCATTGGTACCGGGAAACCATTCAATAATAATATCATTAAAAATCATTCAACTTGCATTACTCTTAAAGCTATTTCAGCTACTGAAATAAACAAACTAATTACTAAGATTATAAAAAAAGTATATATAAGTCAATATGCAAATAAAGTTTGATGGTGTAAGAAGATGAAGTGATTCCATGAAGTCTGTTGAAGATTAAACCTTATTGACATAAGAGAAATACGCCATATGCTGAATGAAAACAAAATTAATTGCATAAAACCAAAATTAACCAACAGATTCTCTAGTAAGATTCCTGACAAGTAGTTTAAGTCCTTTTAGTCTAATTAAGTACTTTTAGTCTAATTAAATTAATTACAAATATCAATAGTTTCAATTCTTTCAAATATAAGACAGAATCGTTAAAATAATAAGTAACAGCAAATTTGCAACGTTAATTAATCACTTTCCAGTGCCGTATATTACGACAAGTCCTTCTACAAACAGATATTCTCATGATTTCACGTAACATTATTTATACAACGTTCATTATTATATCAAGTCCTTCTACGAAAAGTTATGCTTATAAATCTTGTCTTACAGTCCTGCTTTAAAGTATGCACTGCATTGATGCCAATAAACATATGCTTTGAAGGCAGAAAGGCACTACTGGAACAGTCTACTTTAAGAATTGTTAAAATTAACTGCAGTTTAACGATGAATCCATTACATTGGGAAGCCTGGTTAATAATATTTTAATATTTGCACACATTCGTGAAGTTTTCGATAAAGGGCTGAATCGAAATAATTTGGACATGAATGTATATTTACAGCAAACAAACAAATAAATTAAATCTTTACATAAAATCAAAATTAAAAAAAAACAAATAAATCAATACAGTTTAAACATTAGATAACAATAATTGCTTATTTTAATAATACAGAGGTAGTATTGAAGAAAATGTCAGTGAAAAGCTATGTTTTAAATAGATATTATATTAGAGCTGACTGAATTCATATAGCGTAACATTGTCTCCTCCCTTAACTGCCCTTAAAATATCTTTATTCGAAATTTTTGAAAATAAAAATAATCAAATTAAATATACGATTGCATGTTTTGTCATTAATACGGCAAACTTTTCTTGGATATTTTAAACAAAATAGAAATGTCATTCAATTAAATAATCTTTGGTTGACTGTTAAAATGACAGCAACTGTGTTTTCCTATTATATATTTGCAGGTTAAATTTTTGTAATAATTCAGATAACCAGATTAAAAAAAAAAAACAATTAATTACTTTATCATAAATTCAGGTTTTTTTAATTTAGTTTAAAATATAAAGCGAAATATAAAGCAGCTCAATTAAATAAGCTCTGCTTTGAAATCAGTCTTGGTTCTGAAAAACACATATAAATATAAAGAAAAGAAACGTTCTAAATTCTACTGACCTTATTTCTAGTCATTGTATCGCCGTGCGTACTCACATTTGAAGCATCCATATCACTGAACACCACCATGATATCTGATAGCCTTCTAACCACTTAAGCAAGTCACACGGATGAAATCACTGCATATTCTCTGACAGTTTCAAGTGCCGTTTAGCTGATGTTAAATAGCAATGGATAACTGATAACCTGTCAGCAGTCAGCTCCAGGGCGATGTAAATGCTTGTGCTCTGACACGCAAGACTTGTGTTACGTCCTAATTAGCATGACGTCATGACAGCTGGCACAATGCTAATGTATTGCATTGATCAATGCCTTGACAGTTTCGTTCAAAAAACGCTTTCCTTGGCGAAGGTCTGGCTTGGGTAGGAAACACCTTCAACACTTTGATAGCAAACGTTCTATAAACAGCTATAAAGAGCATTTGACATTTGCCTTTATTTATTTCCTTCACTTATTTTTACTTTTTTAAATTCATCATGAGTCTTCGTATAGGCTCCTTACAATTAAATTGAAGCTTTGGAATAGCGTAATGATTCTCAATATGAAGAATAAAAATATATATATATAATCATAATAAATATGTAATAATAAATTTATATGTGATATGAAATGTACAACCATGGCTATTTTTAACTGTTTTTATCATTTCCTTTGAATTGGGCATAAACTGTATCAACTAATTATGAAAGATGGATTGATGAAGGAAGTAGCAAATGTAAAGATGGCAATGTCGGCCATTTAAAAAAAAACAAGTCAAATCTTAATGTTACGTGTCCTTCCACAGAGAAAATTTCCACGAATAGTGCCATAGTAAATGTTTTTCCCTATCTTTGCGCTTTTACCCACTTCACAGAAGTGTGATAGTTAATCCATGCATACTTCAGACACACAAAACCCTGCTTCTGTTCACAGCTAAAAGATCTTCAATCTTCGTCAAGTGACGTGCATGGCAAAACGGTAAGGTAACACATATCTACCAAGCGGTAAATATTCACGCTTTGTGTTAACCTCTTTACTTTTGTAGGTAAAAGTGACGCAATTTAATCCCTTTAAAGTTAATCTATGCCAAAGCTTAGACCCCAAATTGCAATTTGAATTGGCATCAATTTCATAGCGTAATTTAACAAATGAAACGATATATACAGACCATCACAAGTATATATCATTCCTACAATACAGAAGTTGCGGTATAAGGTATCATCAAAATAACAAATGTAATTTGAATGTTGTTAGAACAGTTATTTTACTTTATCTTGAACACTGTTTTATGAATTCCTTTTTCAAGGTATTGATAGAGTGAAAGGTAATTTAATACAAAATAAAGTGCATAGGCTAGAGTCAATAGCATTCAAATAATAGGTATGTATTGCACAACTTCTGTAAAATAAAAGTTGGAACATCATGCAAGAGATGTTGTATTTCAATCATTCATTTATGTTATAAACTTTAGAAGTTAGGGTTTATTGTCAAAGTCAACGCATCATACTTTTATCTAACAACTTTTATTTAACTTTTACTTTATCTACTTTTATTTAACCTGTTTCTTAAGAATAACTTTTCCTATCTCTTGATGTTTCAAAAGACTTTTAGTTGATAAGTAAAGCCTCTTTCTCTCGAAATCGAAATTGACGGCATTTTATTAGTTTACTGTTATTAAATGTGCTCAGACTATTAATTGTTATTTACAAAAAAATATAAAATAACCAGTATAGCGCAATTAAGAATGAACAAGTCATTTTAAAAGAAACATATAAAATGTCACAGCAAAATCATTATGAAACCTGTGATTCCGGTACAATTCATATAGCCCTTTATGATGGTTAATATATGAGAAAAAGAAGTAAAACACCTATCAGAGCTATTTCTCCAGAACACAATTATACAAATATTCTTACTCTTTGAAGAACAAAAAAATTTCTTTTCAGAATGCACAGATACCAAATACCTCATTGGCATTAACTGTTACAACTTCTTTTCTAATCAATCAATAGTTTCTAACAATCTTACTCCATTTCCAAAAGCATATCTTTGACCATATTCATTACTGCTACTTTAACCATAAACTTGAGATCTTGGCTAATATCTCTAGCATCAACGTAAGGTAAACTTTTAGTCGGATATCTGTCGTTGGATTGCTTCTGAGAATCTTTACCGACTTTGTGTGCACGCATAGACCTATCGCCGCCGTGATTATTACAATGTACGGTACTGTGTGATCTTTGCTTCAAAAATCTTTCCAGAAAAACAACTAGTCCTGTTGCTACTGGAGATGGCTCCATCGTTTTGATTATTTTCTGCAGTGCTTCAATTCTTGTCAGAAGTCGGTCTGTGTTAATGTTAACATACGTTGAATATATATATATATATATATATATATATATATATATATATATATATATATATATATATATATATATATATATATATATATATATATATAGATCTAAAACCAGTCATAGGGAGACCATGCCTTTAATATAGCACTTAGGGAGACCATTTGTATATTTTTTACCTTTGAGTTTAGAAAGACAAAAATTACCAAAAAATGTTCCTATACGTTGTAGATAATGGGTGTAATTTTTTCTTCTTGTCATATTAAGTAGCAAAAAATAAACAAAAAAGTTGGTCTACGTATTTTTTCTAGATTTCTAGATCTAGGCGACCTAGGCGACCTGGCTAAAACCACGGAATTTCCCGGGTCTCCGTAAGTGTGTGGTTTAATGCTCTGTATATTTGGTCTCCCAAAGTAGCTTATTTTGCTACTAGTTGGGTGTTTTTGAAGATTTATTTTAAACCTATGTTTATTATTATTGTTATTTGTTATGTATATGCATTGTGTATAAGTTATACGCATGTACGACAGCCTTGAGAGATGACACTATGCACATATTACCAATGACTGTGCCATTTAGTTCTACTTAGCATGCAAATATGTGCAAGATGCTTCATGTTTCTGGTTAAAATATTGTTACGTGACATTTAAACTCTGTAACATTACTTAGGAAAGAAAAGAATTGAAGTAGTAATTAATGAAAAACAAAATGTCTCTTCAAGTTGCATATATGGTCGCCTTAAGTCGGTTTATACACCCAGAAATATACAACCAGCAATGAGGAGACCATATATTTTTCATGAATATGTGCAAGATTTTTATATTATTAACACAAAAAAGTGCTAAATGTTATTTTAAATTCCTTAGAAATCATTTTGGTAAGGAAAACAGAGTAATGAATATAAAAAATGGCCTTTGAAGTGTTTTGTATAAGTGTGAAGCATAGTCCCCTTAAGTCGGTTTACACACTATATATATATATATAAAGTAGGGATACGTTTCATTACGTCATAATGTTTATTACGTCATAATGCATCTTGCTCTCAAGTGTTCGTTTCTTTGAAAAAATGCCTGTTTACAGTGCTAAATTATCCTTTTCTTCAATTTCGTGCTAAACCATGTATAAGCATGTTGAGCAGTTAAGGAAAAAAATACTGGTTGCTATAATATTTTTAAATACATAATATATAGCGGATCTTAAATAAAAATGGCAGTTTTCCCCGTTCTCCTTAAAGCTGATTTTTTGGCACTAATGTTTATACAAGGTATAAAGTTTAGGATCAAATTGAAAGCTTGTTATCAAGTTTCAACACACAAATTTAATTTTAAACCAAAGTATGTTATATTCGCTATGCCATAAAATCATTCATTTTTTGTTTGCTGAGTAGTTTCGTAACGTTTAAACACGCTAAGAATTAAGGAGACCTACTTTTGGTCTCCCTAAATTTTTGGTCTCCCTAATACTGGTTTTTTAGCAAAAATGGTGCCCGTATTGCTGGAGGTACACTTCTATATATATATATATATATATATATATATATATATATATATATATATATATATATATATATATATATATATATATATATATATATATATATATATATATATATATATAGAATATATTGTTACTTTAGTGCTGTTGATTAGAAAAATGGTGCATATCAAAAGTGACCATGGTACAATTAACACATTTGTGATAAAGGAGTGTTGTCAAAATCATTAAAAAAACAGAAGAACTCCCTTACAGTGTTAATGAAAAATAATGGCGCCACCAAACTAAAGGTTATCCGTTTAATAGAATATATTTTTTTCAATTACTAAATTGCTGAACTTTCTCTATGCTATGCATTCGACTCTCATATTCTAGCATGAAACTTACCACTTTCTAGAACAGTATTTCTGCGACTGCGTAATTCCCTTTCAGCTCTTATCTCTATAAAATGTGCATGTTGTGTGTCAAATTAAAATCTACCTTTAGCACCCAAATATGTCATGAAATAAACATCTTTATGCACTCATAAAAACATAGTAGTTATTGAATTTGAAACCATCATTATATTAAATGTGATTATTCAAAACCACATAAAAACAAGACTTTTAAAAGCTATTATTTAAAGCATACTCATTCGTTTTGATATTTCTCTCTGCTGACATGTCCTGTCATCTTCAATGCCGACCAGTCTTTTCAGGAATGTTGTTAAATGACTTATGACGTTAGAATCCTTACTGGTATAGAATTTGTCATTTTGCACTGCGTGGATATACTCATCCAAAACCGAAATGAAGAAGTTAAGCATAAAATTGAGCATTAAAAGTAGATATAAAATGAGCATCAGTGCTGAAATAATCCCGGTATTTTCGGCAATGTGCTCAAATGCAAAGCCTCTGATGAAGCTACTGAGAAGAGTGGCAAATGTGCGTGTTATTGAGCTGAATTCGTACATATATGGACCTAGTTGCACGTAGGCGTATGAGGCAAAGGCGATTATGACAGGTAGTACACACATCAAGACATTAACCATATCTTTCCACGATTCTTTAAGCGCAGATCCAAACATTGCTATGCTCTTGTTATAGCGTAGGATATCAAGAAATCCAAGCTGTGTAAAAAATGTTGAGAGTCCAAGAAGAAGAATGAACAAGTTGTTTGCATTGACCATTGACCAGAAGTTGATATTTTCTCCTACAAATAAATACAATACATTGGTTTGATACCAGATAAATTTATAATGATATCAGGATAATAGGAAATTGTTTATTGATGAGGAAATTTTCTGCAACAAAACAAGACATACGTTAAATCAATACTGTAATACACCACACACTTTAGAGGTTACCTTCGTTATTTTTTATGTCTTCCACTAGAGATGTTGTTAGCACTGATCTCCATATATACAAGGCAAGTGACGCATAATAGAGAACTACACTAAGAGAGCGCGTTGCTGACAAACACCTCACACGCATCCTAACATTTAAAAAAATTTTAGCAATATAAATAATAATAACTTCAATATAGAATTTATGACTGGTTTGCCTATCTTCATAACACTATTAATTTAAGTGGCATATAAATTAAAGTGCTTATTATATAGATTAAAATACGGAGTATATAAATTAGAGTGCAAAAAAGTTAATATAGTAACTGTACCTCTTTTCTCTATTGAGAACCACCCCTTGAAATGAACTATAAATGAACTGCAAAAAAGTTAATATAGTAACTGTACCTCTTTTCTCTATGGCGAACCACCCCTTGAAATGAACTATAAAAATATGCAACAAAACTGCAAGCTCGCGATAAAGATGTACCTTTTTCGATGCTTATACGCAGCAACTATCCCATTAAATGAAATTACTATCATAAATAGAAAGAGACCTATTTCTGATACAATTGCGACCAGTCCTCTTAGTCCAACATATCTGCAAAAAAAAAAAGAAACTATTTTTAGATGAACGGGGACAAACTAAATTAAATCAAGGTAATTAATTTCATTGTAAATGTTACCTGTAAAGTACAATTGTGTTTATATCCACAAATGTCACCAAAGAACCAATTGTTGGAAATTCTATGCAAATTGTCACAGAGTTTGCTAGGTTAGTATTAGCATTCCAGACATTAAACTCCACGAAGAGTGCACGTGACTGCCTGTCTAGCCAATTATGCTGAGACAAATTCTGAATGAAATCCAGCGCTCCTTGAGCATTGTTTCCTGTAAACGCTACATAGCCACCGCCAGAGTACACGCCACGCCTCGCCCATAATGAATGCCCTGAGTGTTAACAGAATACTATATTAATATATCATAAATTACTTCCACCTTTCATCTGATTTATCTTATGAATTATAATTGAATACTTTTAATTGAAATATATATGCAGTGGGTGTTGATATGTACAGTTATAATGGCTGTTTGTACAGCAATAAGAAAGTTAATAGTCGCCTTTTCAAATATACATATTATTACCTTAATGCGTCTTTCGGATCTATATACAAATGCTAAGTCCAGTGGTGTGTGACTGTCAGAACACCGGATGTTACCTTTTAGATCCCTTTCGGATCGATATACAAAGGCTAAGTCCAGTGGTGTGTTCCTATTAGAATACCCGGATGTTTCATTGATTGGCATCCAACCTGGTAGATAGGTTCTCTTGTCCTCTTCCACAGAGCTGTATGTGGTGCCACACCTATCCACATAGGCCCTAATCGGTGCTGGCGACTCGCAATTTACTAAAATCATTTATTAAAAAACAATCAAAATTTTAAGTAAGAAATTCTTTGATAGTCCCTCCAAATGAAGGCACATCGGTATTAAAAATTTCACTAGGCGTTATTGATGAAGCAGTATTTTCAAGTAGCAAAGCAATGGAAGCACAGACGTTACGCGTTAATATTTATAATACTGATTTCTGAAGGTAGTTACTGGAAAGAAAACTACGAATACGTTTCAAGATGCACTTTGTTATACATATGGTTTATATTTTTCACTGTCCTTATCAGAGATATATCGCATTGTAACAATATTTCTAGTGAATTGTTCCATTTTAAGCAACTTCTTAAATGCTAACGTGGTGAAACTCGGAGTAGTCGAAATCTTGGAGATCCCATTCTCATTGCATATTTGTCGCTGATAAATGTAGTGTCATAGTCATTCACACGGTTGCCGTTGTAATCGTAAGTGTTGTACAGATTTGGAATCACGCTTTCTTGTATCCATGCCCACACATCTGATATGTTGCCATGCTTCAAAAAAATTAATTATGTTATTTAAAATTTTGTTTTTATTGTGCTGTTGTTGTGTATAAAGTGTTCTAGCCCTGACAACACCCTTCTTACAGGTCTAATATTTATGGGTAAAAACCTAAAATATAATTTAAGTTCTTGTGAAGACTAAGATGAAAGACGTATCATAAGATGAAGCAACCGCACGCGATATCACTTCGTACATAGCGCCACTGTTGATACCCTTCGTCCTGAATATTTGTACCTACCTCGGGAAGATCTTCGACAAAAAGTTGTTTTAAGTTTTCATTTTGCCAAAACACGTTTTTGTTCTGATTACCAATAACAACTAACAACAGAAGACATAGCAGGACAGACTGACAGACGATCTCTCGCAGCATCGTGTTACATTTTATGTCCAGTTCCCTAGTCCTTCGTGCTGCTTCTAGCTCTTCTTTGCATTGATCCATTGGCGGTGTCCATAAATCTGATCAAGAAAGAATTGAATTAAACAAAACGCATTACGTATAGAATCAACAATGACATAATGAATCATTCACATAAAAATTTATGAAAATTTATAAGTAAAAAATTATGACCTAAGGATTCAGTGCAAGATTAACCTTAGTATTCTAATTGTGATAGAAGATTGCGCAACCTAGTATTATTTCTTATTGTAAGAAAGCTTAAATGCACACTGTGGGAGAAACCATAACATAACATAAACAACGGATAAAGAAACGCATGACTGGTGAGTCATTGTACCGCCTTGTGAATAACAGCAATTTTTCCTAATGATGATCAGGATTGCGTCTGCAACCTAAAATAATTCTTTTTACAATTCAACCCACATATTGCACGCCTGGGAGTATCTATAGTTTACAAGACTGCAAGATTAGAAAGTTGGATTATGCCTCATATTAACTTGAAATGCCATGTATGTTTTTCTATGTCCGGACATTTTTAAAAGGAATCAATACATGGCGGATTACTTTCGTATTCTTTTGCTACTTCCGGTAGTCGCTCCTGCATTTTCCCACAATTTTTTTCGTAATCGTACACATCCATGTCTCGCTTTAATAGGAAAGTGAGTATTCCTATAAGCACCAGCACCTGAAGTATGTTCAGTTCTAATTGTTTTTATAAGGAATAATCATAATACACGCACCAAAAACTGCTAATACCTTGCTAAAAAACACAATTAATTCGAGAGTGTTAAATCAAATAATATCGATTAATATTTTCCATTTTGTAAGGTCATGTATAAAGTAATTTAGTTACGAAACATTTACCTGAATGGGATGAATGATGAAGATGAATTCTATAAAGCTTAATAGAAATGTGATGAGCCATTTCTCTGACTTGGTTTTTCCCCACTCAAAGGCATAAGAGATAATGAAAAAGGTAGATGTAAGAACAGATACAGCAACAAGAAAATACGCCGTAACAAGGCAACACCACGCTAAGGATGCCTTGTGATTTTGGTCAACTATGCTACGTTTTTCTACCCGAGCCCTTGCGAAAAAAGATGATATAACGAGCAAGGGTAACAATACGAGTGCACTACTCATTATACTGGCGTATAACTCCATAACAGTGATACTGAATGGACCAATGGCAATAGCCACCTGTCTGCTTGTATTGTTTCCAGTCCCGTACCACATAGCATTTGACGTCATCATGATAAAGGTTATTGACAGGCAACAACAAAGGCGTTGCAAGCGCGTAAATGACGATTGCGATTTCCGATAGAAAAGTGAAAGCCATATATGGTAATTAGACCACGCCTTCTTAAGATTATAACGCAGTAATTTTGATCCGTTAACCAAATCGTCCATTGATGAGAGGGATAGTGAGCGGTTAATTCTTCCGTCGCTCTCGTACATAGAAAGCCATTCCTCGCATAAAAATAAAGCCCTGCGAAAAGAAAATTACTTTTTCACATTTTCTTACATTAGCATATTTAAAGATTTGCTTTTTATTGATACCTAAAATAACTCTATTTGTTCATATAGATAGCCACAGTAAAAAAGTGGTAAAAATGTATAAGGGTATGATGCAGGGCTTACAATTATGTCTGTTTGTGCGAACAAAAGGATAAACAGGGAATTAACAATGGCTGCCATGGTTTCAGTGAAGTTGGGCTCGATCACCTTTTATTTACTAACATGAAATTACTGCATATTAAATCTATCTCTCAGTTCTGATGTTAGATAATGGTACCAAGCTTTAGTTGTTCTGTCGACGATGACTACTTTTGAGAGGTACCATCCAGCATGCGGTCCTTCACCGCTGTTATCGTGCCATATATGTAACTTCACAGGTATCCCCAATGAATATGGGGTTAACATCAAAAACGAATTAACATCTCCCTGTTTGAAATTCTTAGCAAAAAAGTTACGAATTAGTGTGATTTGAAATACTATTTAGTGAACATAAAAACGTCAAAACAGCTATATATATATATATATATATACCATTATATACAGCTACAGAAGTACCTGGTACAAGGTCTCGACCATATCTTCCATACGAACTCAAAGTCTCCTTGGACCAAAACACCAACCAAATAGACGATTTTGCTTTTAATATTCATAAATATGGGGCAAATAAGTTTGTGGCTTCTTTGCTCATTTTCTTAGCTAAAAAGTTGAAAACATTGGTTGCCCATCCCTCAAACAGTCATTTCTAGCTTTAAAGGAGCTTTTTATTCATACTTTTATCAATTGATTTATTTTGTTAGTTAATACACTGTATAATATTCAGTGCAAAAGTTTCAAAAATTTACCTTTCGTACTCCATCCTTCAACTTTCGCACCCCAGTGTCACTTTCAGTACCGACAATTGTAATACTTATTTCAGAATCAGTACCTGCTTGTTTTTGGTAACCAGTGTATATGTGTATTTCGTAGGAGTATTTGTCGTGAGCATAATTGTCACTAAGCGGCAGTATACTCCACTGAAACAAAAAGAAATATATATGTTATACCTCAAGCACAAAACAAGAGTTAATAAAAAGCAGAGATATTTTTGAGGATGTGATCAAAAATAAACAAACCTTTAGCTGATCTTGTCTATCAAGAAGTCTGCAGATGACGCAAAGGAAAATGAACAACAGAAATATTGCACAGACTGTTCCTACCACTAAAGCGTTCTAGAATGTAATAATATATGTATATATTGAATGTTAGAAATTTTTTACATTTTATGCGAAAACTCAAACACGGTGACCTTAAATATCAAACTTTCAAATTAGGAAAATGAAAAATTATCAGACTTTTTAACAGAAATCCTCACACCGTAAAAGGATAAGTGATCAATTTTTATGCTATTTTACGATACTATGTCCCGTTAAAATATGAAGGGAACGCATTGTACTATACTCACATCTACAATCTTATGATCCAGGTTGTTAAACAATGTGTCAAAATCAATGCTATTTGGGGCAACAAAGACATCAAGTCCTATACTGCCAAATAGGTTTGACACAAATCTTGCTACATTTCTGTTGGATTTAGATTCTACCTATAAAAAATAAAACACATCAATAATATTTTAGCGATTTCTTCCTAACTGTGCTTTTTAAAAGTACCAAATAATCCAAATCCAAACAAAAAATAATAATTTTTAACCTTTTCGTAAAATTTTGCTATTATTTTGTTCAATAAGTGAAACTCCCACGTGAAATAAGGGGTGCTATGAACATACAGATGCGTGGAAACTTCTGATTTCTCAAAATATATAACAGACATATCAACCTGACAAGCTCCAGGCATCCAGTTCTCCAAATCAGTGTTCCAATGCAAGCATTTGGTTGACAAAACCTGGTAACTAAACAATATTGCCTGAGTAGAAGTGCAGTCTGTTTCACCCCTGCAATCTATGACAAAAGCAACTAAGTTTAAATCGCGTCTTTCAAATATTTGATTAAATTTTTCAAGTTTTCCTCTGCCGCATCAACTTTCCTTGTATATCTGTAAGGTGATTTAATCAAAACTCCTGAAGAGCAAATTTATTGAAAAAATACCGTTCGATCTTTTTCTCCTTTTGTGTAATTGAAGAATTGATCCATTGGAAACTGAGTAGGAAAACCACAAGTACAGAGCGGAAACGTTGTTTGCAGAAAGAGTTTCAGAAGATATGACAATCGTGTAGTCATGTTCTGTTACGTCATCATTTGATGTATCCTGTTCTGTTGGGCCAATAATGTCTGAAGGGAACTAAAACATTTGTTTTGGGATAAAAAAAGCTAAAATAATTTTATTTGGTAATTTCTTTCTGAAAACCGCTACTCAAATTAAAAATTTAAAATATACGTCTGAAAAGTCAAATTCAGTAAAGTAACAATATCCTTTGCAACCGAAACAATTTTTGACAAAAGAACTTAAACACATTAAAATACTTTTTTTGAGAAATGAACTCTGTCGTTGAAGAATTTTATAATACTTACTTCAAACTGCAATGCATACCCGTGAGAATTCGAAAGATTATTGAAGTAAATGAAAACATCCAGAGTAACGTTAGCAGAAGTGTAGATAGTGACCACATAGCTTGATAAAATGTCATTGACCTCAAATTTCAGAATGGTCTTATCAGAGGTATTGCCATTGAAATAAATGTCTACAAATGGGTGATCCGGTATTGGCATATCAATTTTATGGGGCACACCTGAAAGTTAATTGTGTACATCAATGACATTAACGCGCTTGGTTGGCATCAACGTAGTATTAGGGCGACCAAAAATTTCGGGAAACCAAAAGTAGGTCTTCTTAATTCTTAGTGTACTTAAACGTTATGAAACTACACAGTAAACAAAAAAAGAATGATTCTATAGAAAATAATGAATGAGTATCTTTGTTTTAAACTAAATGTGTGTCTTGCCACATGATAACAGGCTAAAAACAATACATTATTTTTTTCCAAATGGTCTCCCTAAGAGCATTGTTCCCCTATGACTGGTTCCAGATATATATATATATATATATATATATATATATATATATATATATATATATATATATATATATATATATATTAAGGGCACTTTTCGTCTGGCTCGGTCCAATTCTCTCTAATTATAAAGAACGCCGAAAATAAAACCATTTCTTTCTGAAAAATCTGAACTATTCACAATTTTGGAAGCACTGAAGTATTTCATATTTTATATTTATAAGATACTTTAAACTGCATATTTGACTTATTAATTACTTAATTTGTATAAAAAAAATACTACCCTCGGTTGATGAATAATCAATAATATTTTGGCAGGGATCAATGTTGAATGTAAGGACAGGAGAGTTAATCGCAGTGACGTTATCGGCATATATAAAAGGATTAGCAATAGACACAACGGTCTGCAATAAATAAAAGCAATGTCGTCCTGAAAAAATGCGCTTATATGAGGCAAATAATATTCCAAATCGCTTCAGCGATGTATTAGTATTTTTTTATGGTATTTTATTACATTTTTTATTATTTTATTTTGCTGTTATTTTATTGTGTTATTTTATTATACAACGTTATCATATTAATTTATTCTGATATTTTTAATATAAATTTTTCATTATATTGCGTTATTATATTCCTTATGGTATGATTTCATTATATCACTTTGTTATTTTTTATTATTATATTACTTGATACTATTATTATTAAAAGCATTATTTTTCATATAGCTTTTCTATATTTTTATTATATTATTAACTAAGCTATTTAATTATATTATTTTATTATATTCTATTTCATGAAGTTAAAATTACACTCACACTAAGATAATTCACTAAGTATATACTGCATAGAAAAAGTCAATTCATTATGTTTCATTGATTAAATTTGAGTTAAAAGCATTAATTTGAAAGACAAATGCAACAATTGCTCATGTTACCGATACAAAAGTTTGTTATTTTTGCTAGAAAAGAGTATAGGTTACCTTTAGATCCACACACTGATACGAAAGTTCAGATGTTGAAGGTATGTTAATTGTGACGTCACCCACATCAAAAGAGGAACCATTGAGTGAAGATACATTGGTTTTTTCGACTAAAACCACTAAATGATCCGTCTCGATAATTTGTTTTTCTCCGGTATGCAAAACACGTGACAAACTGTCTACTAATGCACCTGTTAGTGTATTAGTCTTTCGCAAGCAGGTTCTAAGCTGAAAAAAAAACACATCCAGTTACTGCATACACATTACATGTTAGCTTAGCAAAATTGAATAATAAGTACATGAATAATTACTGTATGGTAATATCTAAAAAATTACAGTTATGTCTGATCTCCAGAGTACAACTTAATTAAACTTAATTTGTAGTTTATTATAAATGAATTGCACTTAAGCGTTTCTTTTTGCGTAATGTAGGTGAAAGATGTCAACGAAATAACCTTATCTCTACTTTCTCTGCCTCTCCTTTCAACTAATCCATCACTTTGCTGGAAGAATGCAGATGAATGTTTGAAAATTAAGCCAATGTTAGATAAAATACCTGAAACAATTATACCTAAATCAACCCTCAACACACTTAGTAAAGATGTACCGATAATAAACCTCATCAGTAATATCAATCAAAAATAATGTCTATTCTTTGAAATTGTATTAAGAGATACCACGCTGAAATTTTATCTTTTGAAGAGACTGGTAGGCCAAATAGGCCTTCATTTTTTAACTGGTAAGCAAAAAGCACTGCATTTTGTTTGTTCACCTCAAACTACATACGCACGCAATAGTGGCCACATAAAGTTGGGTGTAATCTTTTGGACCATTTTAGTTATCAAATATTTAATAACCAAATGCTTTACAGCTGCATCCAATATTTTGTGACGCTCAGCACTGACTGAGATCAACTAATCATTAATTTGAATATTTCGCATCCGTGACATCCGTGTCCGAAAGCTGAGGCAGGCAAATGCTGATGTTGTTGTGCAGGCAGGCAAACACTTACCAGCGGCCACTTGGTGTCGTTATTGTTCAAACAGACAAGTACTTACCGACGGCCACCTGGTGTCGTGCTTGTATAACCATGTTCAAAAGTTCATTTGAAAACTTTGCTGTGATTCTCGCAAGGAGATTTGTTGTTTTGTTCTGTAAATTATTACTAATTTATTCATGTTTGTGTTAAAAAGTGCATAGAAGATGTTTTTATCAAATAGAAACGTCCCTTGGTCAATATGTAATATCGCTTGCACTTTATGCATAGCAGTATATATTCGTTTACATTTAGAATACGTCTGTGTAAGAACTTAATACTAGAGCATCTTTGACATTGCCATCGACTGGAAGACCGTACTATTTCTTATTAATATGGGCATTGATACTTTACCAGTAAGTCAACATGAATTTCTCTTCCATTAGCAATAACAACAGAAGTTGTCCTGGAAACACTAAGCATGTCGGTAACTGTTTCCAATAAAACCTCACTTAATGCGTCAATGATGCTTTCTCTTATATCCATGGACGTCTAAAAATAACATCAAATGTATTGTACTACAAGTAATCAGTAAGAGTCAGATTGTTTAAGGCTTAAACATCACTAAACTTCAAATAAAGGCATTTTAATGCATTTGTACAGTGCCAAGGAGCAAAGTGTTAAAAAGGTTGTGCATATGTAATATTCATAACGAAGTAATTTATACATATTACAGTAATTTACGCCAATTCAAGGAAATAACTTACACCACCATCTAAATCGTAAATATCTATCAAAGAAATAATTCGAACAGCAACTGAGGTCAATGACGTAATTGTTCCATGAGTTGCATTTGTTAAGGCAGTTTCCATAAAATCAAGCTGCCCCTCTATAGAAAAATGGGGTGGCATTTGTACCTAAATTACATATGAATTATCTAATTTATTCAAATATTTAAGCTACAAAAACATATGGCTGAAAATTAGTGAGAATTGAATTAAATCACACTATTGAAAACGGCATTTATTCAATTATGAATATCACTAGCCCTCTCATTCCTCTTGTTAAAATATTGAAAGACTCCATTAAACTAATCAAAACCATTATCAAAGAATCCGGACAATATTTTTTATCACAGGTTTTCCTTCTGTGATGTAATCAGTGAAATATTTGAGTTGCAGTGGATTTCATTTGAGTACTTTAGCTTTGTAACTAAAAGCAATTACTCGGTATGTGTACACATGAAATAACATCAATACATAAAAGAAAACGTTTTAAATTTCAATATTCGCAATGCGTTCATGCTCAGCTATCAATTTGACTGAAACTGAAGAAAAATAAAATAATGTTATAGGATATGCACGTTTTATAGTACGTATAAAGTTGTAGCACGAATATGATTTTTTTCATTTTCATTGCAAATCAGGTGCATTCATGCATTATAGCACATACACGAATTTACAATATGGTACCATATACGTAAATACGCATACAGACTAAGATTGGCATGAATATGCATACAATTAATATATGCATGAACCTGCATGCATATGAACATTAATATGCATACATACTTGAGCATGCAAACTTTCAGAGTAATTTGTTCTACTTCCATCGTCATCTATTACCGAAACGAACAAATAAACTGAACCAACAGGAAGGGCATTGGTTGAAAATGTAGACTCAGAACCCATGTATAGAAGTTCTGCTCTAAAATGACAATGTTTCCTATATTTTTATTATTATTCATTATTTTATCAAATTTGTATACAATCTGTTTATAGTTTATACTACTACACAATAACAAGAGTATTGCTTGTTTAACTTTAAATTTACAATCGTTTAAAAGCAAATGTATGTAATAAAAATAACTGAGTAAAGTAAATAAGACTACTTACTGAGCAGAATCGCTTTGCCAGCTGTAATATTCATACGCCAATATATGTGGACGACTTATAGTGGTGTTAGGAACTGACCAGACTCTCCAACCACTACATGTGATCGAAAATACGTCGCTTAGCACAACACCTAAATACGCAATTCATATATATGTTATGTGATGAACCCAACTTGTCTTATTAGTTGGTAGAGTACCAATATATATATATATATATATATATATATATATATATACATATTAGTACTCTATTGGTACTCTACCAACCAATATATATATATATATATATATATATATATATATATATATATATATATATATATATATATATATATATATATATATATATATATATATATATATATATATATATTGGTACTCTACCAACTAATAAGACTTGCCTCATTTGTAGCTTGTAGAGTAGTAATATCATGTACATATGTTTTATTTGATAGCTTATAAGAAAACAGAAGTTTCCTTATTATCTGGTAGACTGGTGTGTACAGTGATAAAATTCTCCCAACTGAGTAAACACTATGTCAGATACAAATATAATAATACAAATACAAAAACAAACGGTTTCTATTTACCAATGCCAGGTGTTACAGCACATATACCATCAATTGGCCCTCCAGGAACCCAAAACGTCACGTCTTTAACAGGCACTGACCCAGGGAAGCATGTTTCAACGCTAACTCGATATTGACTAGGCCCAATCAGTTGCGTGGGAGTAATCTGTAGTACGCTATCTGTCAACGCTATGGCAACAGATCACTTCATTTTTTTTCTTTTTAAAGATTTCTTGTCTTGAACATATGTATTCCCCGTGATTGAGATTGAAAGGTTTTGGTTTTTGTTAGTACTGAAACCTTATGTTAAAGTAACAAGTTCATTTTGACTACCTATTTTGACCAAGACATGGTTGGAATCAAAATTGTTTTTCGTGCTTAATTTTAACATGAGTGGCTTTCGTTAATATTAATCATAAATGCAGCAAATCACTGTAATTGAGCTAAAGCTTACATGAAAGAACTGCCTCATGCCTCCCAACCAAATTCTCCCCCTCGATCTCCCCGGCAGAGGTCAGCTTGAACAATCTCCACTCCTGGTGTAATGTTTCGAATGTGCTATTACAGTACGAAATATATTCGTATTCAAATATTGCGGTTGGTGCTGCCATAGATACCGACAACGCATTGTCATATCTACAACCTCTAGAGCATCTGAAATGAAAAGCATCTTTGAAGAGTACATATTTTGGGCACATGTATTAATAATTTCTTCTTTCGAACATTGCATAATTATGTTACACTGTTATAAGTTGAGTAAAAATGGTGACATTCGATATTTCCATTGTTTCTTATCGAGTATAAAACATACAATGTAATCTTTTGGGCACTGGAATAAATATATAAAATTAAGCTAAATCATTTGATCTGTTTAAAGATAAACATGGCTGGCAAAACCAAATCATCCAAGAAATCCAAAACTTGGAAATTTACAATTACCTATCACCGATTTTTAGTTTCATTCCGTTCAAAATTATTTAAGTTAAAGTTTCAGAGTGTAGTACATTTCATTTTCGTTTTGATATAAAATCCTGATCACTGTTTTTTGCACATGTAGTAAACAATGTAGAATATATCATTTTATAACACCGTAAAACTGATAGGTTTTCTTTTCTCTCTTTTTTTGATTATGTCCAATGTATTTTTAATAAATTTGTTTTAAAAGTGTCAAGAAAAATTAAAGACAAACTTACATAATGCTGACCACAGGAAAACCAGACGTAGAAATTTCGTCGTAATCGGATAGAGTTGTTGTTATATGAGGAACAGTAAGAGCAGAGGACTCATCGACACTAGATGGCGTTGTTGTTATATCAGGAACAGTAACAGTAGAGGACTCATCGACACTAGATGGTGTTGTTGTTATATGAGGAACAGTCAGAGTAGACGACTCATCGACACTAGATGGCGTTGTTGTTATATCAGGAACAGTAACAGTAGAGGACTCATCGACACTAGATGGTGTTGTTGTTCTATGAGGAACAGTCAGAGTAGAGGACTCATCGCCACTAGATGGTGTTGTTGTTATATGAGGAACAGTCAGAGTAGAGGACTCATCGATACTAGATGTCGGTGTTGTTATATGATGAACAGTAAGGGTAGAGAACTCATCGGCAATAGATGGTGGTGTTGTTATCTGTATAGCCTCAGGCGTAGACCATTCGTTGTACCTGAATGACCCTGTTGTTATCCGAGGAACAGCAGGCGAGGACCATTCGTTATCCATAGATAACGTTGTTGTTATACGCTGAACAACAGGAGTATACCTTTCGTTGTTCCCAGATGTCGTTGTCATTAGGTGTGGAACATCAGATGTAGACCATGCTTGGCCCCTTGATGACGCTGTTGTTGCATCTGAAACGACATAGGTAGACCGTTCCTCTTCCCTAAATGACGCTGTTGTTATATGAGTAACGGCAGATGTAGAAATAGTGCTTTCAGTTTCTTTCGTTGTTTGTTTATCCGTTGAAGTCGCAATGGCTGTGTCAATGTGAAGCGGTGCCACTTCGGTAGAATGTGCTCTATCTGCAATAGATAATTCAGTTGCTGTCGGTGTAATACCGTAGCCAGTATAATCATTATCACTCGGACTATCCGTTATTGTTGAAGTGGTTTGTAGATTATCTGGAAGGAATGATTGATTTTGTTGAACAAGCACATAGCAAAAGTTTAGAGCTACAATTCGTCAAGTGTTGTTTTGTATCACAGCAGATCATACTACTTTCCTATTATTCCATAAACATATTTTTCAACTGAATATGGAATAAAACACAAGCTAGAGCGAACCTCTATTTTAGCGCG
The DNA here is from genome assembly GCA_949752745.1 of Protula sp. h YS-2021. Classification (NCBI taxonomy): domain Eukaryota; kingdom Metazoa; phylum Annelida; class Polychaeta; order Sabellida; family Serpulidae; genus Protula; species Protula sp. h YS-2021. Next base: position 7,414,188 of record OX457030.1, on the reverse strand, counting down.
CAGATTAAAACTTTAGAGCTGTGTGAAAACAATTCAGGAAGCTTTAAGTAAGTGCATCACAATAGCTCTACTAGTTATAACAGGAACAGCATTATTGTGCTTGTAAGTAAATTAAAACATAAAAAGCTTCAAATAGCTTGGTGTGTGTAAAAATGTAAATATATAACTGAAATTGAATGCATATAAATAAATGTAAATTTTAATCAGATAAGATTTATGTTGCATTTAAAGATGCTGTAAATAAACACTGTTGTAATAATATTTACCTTGATTTATTTTACAAACAAATGGAACCAGGGCGTTTGAATTAGCGTTGTCGACCCACAGACCACTAGCAGTCCTCATTACAACAGTTGGAAACGGACTTGTGGAGTCTGGCTGCCCAGTATCCCAGTGGAAGTAATTGATGGGATAGTCGTGTGTGTCTGTGTGCCAACGCCACACACCATCATCTTGTTTTATACCGCCGAGCCAAATCCTAGTAGCCAGATCTTAACAGAAGTAGATTCGTAATAAATCTGCTGATTTATTTTCGAAGTATTTTCAAAGGCTTGTTGCATTAGATTCAATTATCTTGTTGTTCTAAGAAATATCACGCGGTTTTTAAAGTTTCTTGTTAACTACGGCATATTGACTATATATATATATATATATATATATATATATATATATATATATATATATATATATATATATATATATATATATATATATATATATATAAATTCTGCTGTTCTATTATGCTGGGAGCGCATTAATTATACATTATTTACTATCATTATTATAGATACTTTGTTTACTACAGATGTTGATTATTCACAAGCATCTGTAAAGCACGTCGAAATTTGTATATTTATATATCTCTTTGTTCTTGCAAATAATAAGCTGGGGCACTGACTAATAAGTATTAAGCAATAATTTAAATAGTATACCACGAGACATAGAGCTGACGAGAGTGTTTTCTGCTTCGTTTTGAATATCAGCGAGACTGGCTCCCATAGCGACGCAATGTTCGTGAGCGTTCTTCCAGTTCAAAGGGTTGGACACGATAATATAACACGTGTCTCCTTGCATATGAGTGCACTCATATCCGCCTTTGAAAACAATTAGATAGATAAACAAAATGAAAATTTCTGATTGGTTGAGAAGTGTTTGACAAATACGACTTTGAAATGTACTTGTGTCCTGTATTTGTTATTGCAAAGTGACGTGTGACGTGTTTTTTAAAATGCAATTTATTGTTACATGTACTCAATGATTTATTTTAGCTAAAATCTACAGTTTCTTTAATCATCCGTCACTTTTAGAATGTTTGTATATTGTTTAGAATGCTAAAGTTCTTTATTTCAATTCAGAGTTTTAATTGTTTCAGTAATCTTCAAAATGTAGATGCAATCAGTTTGCTACAAAGTCTTGTTTGTAAGGCTTGAAAAAGATACTGAATATTTTCTAGCGTTATTAAGCTCACTCAAGACAGTGATTAAAGCCAGATTAATGCGCATTTCATCAATAATGGCTGATTGAAATCAAGACACGCATTCGTCATTCTAATACAGGTATTCACAGAAGTTAGCTCTGTAATTAACTGTACCATAAGAAGCAAAACCCGGATGATATAGTATCACGCAAACAATGTTTGTTGGGCAGGATAAAATTATTAATTTACGTTTCGATATTCTGGTTAAACTGGAGCAGTTAACGCAATCACTTAACTGTACAGTGAGCTTTTGTAAATATGGCAGTTGAGACTCGAACAAATGCGACAAAACCATTATTTAGCTATCAGAAAGGTATGCAGTTTTGTTCACCATCATAACTATATAACATTTGCATAACGTTATTATCAGCCTAGCGAATTTCAGATTAACACAAAAAGGCATTAGAGCACAATGTTTTTAATATTGTCAGTTCTTATGTAACGAAATTATTCCACATAAGAAAGTCACTGTGGTTATTTGAATATGTAATTGACCTTTGGAACAAACATAATGAAGCAAGTATGCTTTACTATCATACAAAGTATCACATTAAAGCCTTATATTATATTGTACAATATAAAGCCTTTGAATCTATAGAAGTAATCTTCTGAAAAATCAACGTTTTTCTCCAAAACGAAATTACCTGAGTTCACAAGCGCAGTCAAAGATCCAAAAATGACAATTACTTTGTAAGAAATAATCCAAGGATTTTCTAGATTCATTTTTGTAGATATATTTTTATTTTTGGAAGAAGATATCATAATTTAAATGGTGCTAATTCGTCTCTTTTTGTAAGAGTTTTGCTGCATTATCGTCATTACACCACGGTTTTATGTTAATGGACCATGCCAAGAGCCTCAAGTGAAAAATCTTTAAAAGGGTTGTTGTAAAGAGCTTTTAGGTGTAGTGTAAAATCTTATTTATAAAACATAGTATTATGAAGTACATTACATTAAATTGTTTTGTCTCACTAAAGTAGGCTTAATGTAAAGATGAACCATGACATTAACCGAAAATGTAACATTTTAACTTTTCACTTGCGGCTCATAATTTATTTAACTACATCATATTGTTTCTTCTAAGATAAAGAGAGTGTTCAATTGAGTAAAACCATTGCTTATTCCTTTCTACCTGTTTGTTGGATGATCCCATCGATTGTTCGTTTAGATTGTAGTAACTTTTTCTGTATGTCACTGTGTGTTGTAACTTTCCGTATCTGCCCCATGTGTCGTAACTTGTCGTATCTGTCACCGTGTGTCGTAACTTGTTGTTTCTGTCACCTTGTGTCATAACTTGTCCCATATGTTAATGTATGTCGTAACTTGTCGTGTGTGTCACCTTGTGTCATAACTTGTCACCGTGTCATCGATAATGCTTCTTCTATGCTTGAGTGACCCCAGATTATCTGCATTTGGTAATATATATTAAGTGGTATTACCATTCAGTGTCTATATGTGTAGTTTTTTAGAACTTTAGAAACAAAGTTTAAGCTTGAGATGGGAAAACAGTATGTAGTGTATGTCCATGAAAGAATTAGGTAAACGAACAGTGCTGATGGAGATATGTATGCCCATGAAATACATCGCTAAATTCACTCGAGGTTGTAGAAATCTGTCGTTGTTGTCAATAAATAAAAAGGTACTTAATAATTCATCATTATATCAAGATTTTTACCAGGACAAAGGAACTATTAAAAATACATCATTCACTTATTTATACTTTTACAGCTCAGAAATGCATATTTTAAAAGCTTATATTAGCTTGCGTTTTAGAGAGTTATACTGGAATACTTTGATTCAGCGCTGAAAACATTTACTGACATTATACATAAAAGGACTTGTAGCACTCCTCCAAACATCAAAGTACGTCCATTTGCCCCTGCGATAACTAAAACAGTAAAACATGGCCCGCAAATTAAATTAGAACCACTTGTTTAGTTAGATCAAAAGATTATATTATGGTTATTGCATACTGAATTATGACAATTGTTCTTAAACAAATTTTTCAAGCAGGCAATCCAGGGGTGTGAGCACTGAAATGTAATTTCCCACTCGGAATCGACGAGTAATTTCTACGATGATGAGCGAATTGCGCTGAGGTCCTTGCTCAACATATTACATGGTAATGACTGTGTACAGGTGCAAGTTTATACAAATTAAGACCTTTGTACGAGGGTAGTATTGCATATACGTGTACGGTTATGCACTTCCTTCTCCATCGATCTACATACATATCGATCTTTATCCAAATTGTCCGAAATTTTATTCAGTTGCTAATTTTGTCAAACACTCTATACTACAACTCTAAAGTTACCCTATGGCGATTGTACACTACATATAATTCTAAATAACCACTTACGTAAAAGCTTTTTCCTCTCAATTTGCTGTTAAAGTTGCATTACTGATAGATATTGTTTTTCTCCGGGAAATTTAGATTGTAACCAGTGTAATCAGTCAGCGGCAAGGAAACAGAAAGGCGTCCACTACATTTTAATCTGGAATAAAGCTTTTTTCTCTTTTTCTTTAGTTTAGCCAACTTTGAAAAAAGAAATATTTAATGATTTGTAATAAACAAGTCCGTACGCTATTTTCCTCAAAATACGGGTCAGTAATAATACGCCACATACAAGGACTGGTTTCTATATTCCAAAAATTGTCTAATGTTAACTGCAAGGTTTAAACGTAAACTGTGAAAAGCACCATCATGTTAATTACAGTCTCTTGAAATGGCAGTCTCAGCCAAAGCCTTTCAATTTATCATTAAAAATGGAAGAATTGTTATCAGTATGTGAGACACTGTCAAGTATTTAACAGCGATAAACTCTTATGTGAAAGTTTTAAATGGAAATGTGAGGATTCAAATTGAGAAGAGGGGTCTACAAAAGAACAAAACCAAACCAAAACAACAACTAAATGCATATTCAGACAATAGGTTAACAAATAAAGTTTTATACAGTAATAAGAATGATGCCTATTCTATTTAACTCAGGTACTGTTACGGCAGGCGCAGCCCCCTGTTAAATATTGCTCCCCATGTGGTTTAGAAATGCGATATGTTTTGTGTCATAATCATTAGATCTTTATGATCTTTATTAGTAGTATTTTTACGTTAACGAGTACATGTTGAAATAAATGCGTTATAAATAGAATCTCTTTGGCTTAGCTATATTGCTCAGTTAAAATTTAGCCTCGGCGAACCTTATCTTACTTGATAAAATTATTTTCATTGAATCGGAACTGTAATTGGAAACCGCTTTTGGACTTGTGATAATAATATGACATGATGCTAATTAGTGTTGTTTTGTCTGAATTGTTGTGATGAGGTCTCGAGACTGTGATTCGAAATCGGAACTGTAATAGAAAATCGTGATTGAACTTGAAAAATATTATGACAAGATATTTATTGAAGTCATATATTTGTGCTGTTGTGAGATCTTGATGTTGTGATTAGGAATCGGAACAGTGGAATTGTGATAATATTGTGGGAAATTCTGATAATATTGTGATAAATTGTGATAATATTGTGGGAAATTCTGATAATATTGTGATAAATTGTGATAATATTGTGGCATGGCATTGACTGATGTCGTTGGCATCAAGTTACTTTGTTTCGCAGTTTGTCAGTTGACTTCAACATAAATTAATAAATAAAATTCTATTTATCGAAATGCCATTTTCACAGAATGCTTTAAAAATGAGTAGTCCATTTTGTTGAAATGTCAATGACACAAATATCATTAAAGTTTTGAAAATGATCTTGTTATTGAGTCTTTCATAGTTTTTTGTAAATTACTGGATGACGCAAATAATATTTATGTTTTGTTGATTTTCTAAATCATTCTGGAGAAAGTGGAGTTAATGAAATATAAATAAATCTATTAACCATTCATAATTTATGCTCGACTAAGAGACGGATAGAAAAGGTGCTTTTGTTGTATATAAAAGTGACCTACTCACTTACGTTCGATTTGCAGCCAGCTCTGAATTATAAATATCTGATCTAACATAAAAATCTAAATTCATGCTGACATGACAACATGCTCAAATTTAATAAATATTTAATTGATCTTTGTATTTGGGATTCTGAGATCTGCCATGGCATTTATCTGAATAAAATGGTAAATCCGATTAATCAATTTACAGTCAAAGGATTAAGGACTTCTTGTTGGACTGGAGCAATATTTTGTTTGACAAATAGTTTTATTAACAAAGAGTTATAAAAGAAAACTGGAGCAGTAGACGATCGTCACAATGTGAATCCTGATAAAATAATTAGAGCTGTTACAAACCATGATTTATAGATCAGTACATTTGTTGCTTATAGTGGTTTATTCTGTGCAAACGCAGCGACAGGTATGTGCACGGGAGTTCCGTTAAGATTTTAGTGAATACTCACTCATTACTGTTACTGTTGCTATTATTATTATTATTATTATTATTATTATTATATTAATATTATTATTTTTTATTGTTATTGTATTAGTAGTAGTAGTAGTAGTAGTAGTAGTAGTAGTAGTAGTAGTAGTAGTAGTAGTAGTAGTAGTAGTAGCAGTAGTAGTAGTAGTAGTAGTAGTAGTATTGATTTTGCTTTTGTTGCTGTTATTATAATCAGTAAACGCTTTCTTTTCACTTTATGCAAACAATTCATTAAAATATTGAAACCTCTGCTGCTGATTGCGTGGCTGGTGAGGCGAGTAGAAGCGGTAAATATTTCAAGCTTTTCTTCTAAGAAAATTTTAAAATTTGTTTAACTCGAGATCTCTCCTGAAACCAAACGCATTACATAAATTTGCTGTCAGCTTTGTGTAAATGTTCACTTACTTTATCTGAGAACAATCGTAAATTCAAAGTATGGTTTTGTGTAATAACCTCTTAGCTTGTGCAAACCACATTATATTATTTATGACAGGTACAATAGTCACACTGCTGTGATTTCTTGCATGATTATGTCTCTGCTTGTCTGTCTGTGTGTCTGTTATTTAAACTCCATCTGTCATTCTTTCTAGCTCTCTGTCTCACTCCCCATGTGTTCTTGAATCTCTATCTCGGTCTCATTTACCTTCACTGTACATTTCTCGTCACATCTTCCTTTCTCTTCCCCCTCTCTGACTAATCTCTCTACTCTTCTTGTTGTTCTTGTTCTTCTTCTTCTTCTTCTTCATTCCCTCTCTCTACCCCTCTCTCCTCTCTTGCTTGTTTGCCTTTCTTTCTCTGCGTGCCTTTTCTCTCTTTTTCCTCCTGTCTCTTCCAATCTACTCCTTGTCCCTCTCATTCCTCTCTCTCTGCTCTCTCTCTCTCTCTCTCTCTCTCTCATCTCTCTCTCTCTCTCTCTCTCTCTCTCTCTCTCTCTCTTTCTCTCTCTCTCTCTCTGTTGTTTTTCTATCTATCTATCTATCTATCTATCTCTCTATCTCTCTATCTATCTATCTGTCTATCTATTTATCAATCTATCTACTATCATACTGACTGTATAAATATCTCTCTCCCTATCTATCTATCTATTTATCTATCTACAGTCGTGCTGCAAAAGTCACATTGAAGAGTGCGTTATGGGTGTTAAGAGCTGTATTAATTAAAGGTTCCTTTGACAAAAAATTAAGCCGGTATTGTGACGTCATTTTTAACAGTTACTATTGGCAATCGAACGTACTTTCTCGCACTTGTTGTAATGACGTTCTATTCTTATTTTCTGCAAACTTTTGACAGTATTAAAATGACTTTGCGGACGAAAAGAATAAGCAAAAGAAATGAAAGAAAACTTATATTCAGAATTTGCAAAAACATATATCATACAAGAAGTACGATATCTAGTCTTTTGAAAAAATTGAAAGTGTAGAAAATCGGCCAAGAAGTGACAGAAGCGCGATGAAACCAGCTTTCGAAGAACGAAGACTTTATCGGAAATCACAAATGCATTTAATGAAGAAAAACAATAAAAATGTCATGTCTTACACTGAGGCGGAAAATTGAAAGTTTGGGATATTTACGTAGGATTTGTAGGAGAAAGTATCAGTGGGACAGGTAAGGAGAAAAAAGCAAGTTAAGTGGTGCAAAGAAATGAGAAAATGGAAAGCTAATGGAGAGTGGAAAAACTGGATATTTAGTGATGGAAGTCAGATTGTTCTCGGAGCAGACAACAAAATTTACATCTACAAAGAGAGAGAGAGAGATGAAATATACACCCTTAGTCGGTGTGCTCCCAACCCGGAGGAAGGTGACTTTAATGGTCTGGGAGTGCATAGCATACCATGGTGTTAGAACAATTCCCGAGGTAATATAAACGCTCAGAAATATAACGTTATCTAAGCATAGCACAAGATCAAAATTTTATTTTTCAAGAATGGCAATGTATAGTCCATCGAGCAAGAATCGTGAAACATTATGTTCAAAGGAAACAATATTTAGACATCAGACTGGCCAGAATTTAAATCTTAAAGCGGGAGGTCCGAAAGTCTTGGAACCAAATAGAACCCCGGACAGAGTTGATGGCAAAAGTAGGACAGATGTAAGAAAACAATGGTGTAACAGCAGTTCAAGCTCTTTACAGCACTATTCCAGCTCGTAAAAATGAAAGACCATCTCAACAAATATTGAGGTAACGACTGTGTCGCTAAGCAAATTAAATAAAGTTTGAATTGCAAAGCATTTAAACGCTAAACGCGTCGCCATTTTGAAAGTGACGAAGATTTATTGTACGTGACTGTATCCATCTATTTATCTATCTACCAATTTATCTGTTCATCTATGCGCTATCTATTTATCTGTCTATCGATCCATCTACCCATGTATCTATCTATCTCTGTCTCTTCCTCTCCTCTCTCTCTCTCTCTCTCTCTCTCTCTCTCTCTCTCTCTCTCTCTCTCAAAATCTTTCTCTTTCTTTCTTTCTTTCTTTTTCTCTGTCTCCTCTCTCTCTCTGTCTAAATCCTTTTGTATCCTTTTCTTCTTGTCTTCCCTATTCCTACCTCTTTATCATATAATCTCAAATCTCATTCCCCTGTCATCTTTTCATTGCTACAAAAGTAATCATAAACAATTGCAAATTTTTCGATTTGTCCAAAAGTGAATGATTCTACACACGTCAATATTAAATGAATATTTCTGAAATCATTCGTAAATACATGGATAAAAGTAAAACAAATATTATGTAAATATCTGTAAGTGAAATCTATTAATTTTAAGTTTAAAGTTTAATTTTCAGAGTTAACATTACATCTTGCGGTCGATAACTCAGCACACATATGGACAAATGGGTTGAGTGTGGGATCAATTCACGGATGGTTTAACGAAATAGGCATTACATTACCTAGCATTACGACTATAGTTGCAGTGAGAGCACATAATTCAGGAGGTTTGGCCGGGCTGCTAGGGTCTCTTTCTAATCATATGGTAACAAATAGCAAATGGCGATGCACAACTGTGAATGTGTCCAATTTGAGTATGATCTTTTCACAGTATATTTTGAGCACAATAACAATTGAACATGCTAGATTTTGAGAACATGTCTTCTACAGTATATTAAATTTCGGCACAAATTGGCGTAGTTCTTTGACCAAATATTATACCAAAAGTTATTGACTTGGCATCCGACTGCAGCAGCATCGGGAATAATTAACAATATGATGTATCAACGAATTTTTGTTGCAAAACAGATTGGCAAAGCGCCACCTATGATGATAGCGAATGGCAGGAGTGTACAGAGCATGGTCAGAATGGCGTATCTCCCTGGAATACGGTACCCTTCATATCGCCAGACGCCATTTGGATATGGACGTTAGATAATAACCAAGCAGGATATATTTACTTTCGCTTCGTGATAAGTACGCCACTATATATTACTTTCAGCGTAATACATTTGAGTTAGCTTTCCCGACTTTGTAATTTAAATGAAATCAGAAGAGTCAGGAGTTTGATTTCAACACTGCTGCAGGCCACATTACAACGTATAAGTAGTATATATGTAATACCAATCAAATTTATTCGTTACACAAATGCATTACATAGGCATTACGTAATAGTCTCTTCATAGTGCCAATGAAGTTTATAAGTAATTAAAACGTATTTCCTACATAGATATTACATAAGTAGCAGCAAGGAAGTTTATAAGTAATCCATATTTAATACATGGGCATTAGTAGCATATGTTTAGTACGCATAAATGTTATAAGTAATAGATATGTACTACTTAAGTATTATGTATGAGCTACATGTGTAGAACGTATGAAGCTCATTAGTGATACATATGTATTACATAGGCACTACATATTTATTGCATATGTAGTACCAATAAAGCTTTTAAGCAATACATGCATACTGCACAGGCGAGGCTTACGTAACAAAATGAAGTATTTATTGCAGAAACGTTGTTGTTTGTGAAAGATACTCACCAAAAACATCCGAAACCCCCAAAACTATTCAAATAAAAATATGCACATTTTTCTAATTAGCTATCGTCGTAAATTATCAGGCACTTGATATACTTTAAGAAGATTTATCAAACTATATATTGTAAATAGAATTGTCAGGATCGATTTTCTCTAAACCGTTTACTGGGAGTTTGCGTTTGGGCTTAAATGGGTGTATTCCTGTTTTTAGTTTACTTTTGCTGTAGGTTTTTTTTTCATAAACACACACACACATTAAATAAATTACACATTAAATAAATTACATTTAATAAACTTAATGACTAAGATAGCCGAAAGTTTCAAACGAAGTTAATACAGCTTCTAACACTATTTTTCTTCATGACTTGAATGATTTTACTAGGTCTTTCGTCCACTGTTTTACACCGATTTTACACTGGTATGTAAATTTCTAAAGAAGATTCTATCCTGCGTTTTGATGTTTCACGAAATAAACCTCAGCCAAGTAAGCTAAAGAAAATGAACTTAATATATATTAGATATTATATAGACAGAGGAGATACATATCTAAATTTTAAATTTATATGAAATATATAATGAATTTTTCTGAGTTTTTTTGGATGTAGACCTATTGCCATTCTGATGACTTTTTGAGCTTTGTCAGCCCAATGTTAGACGCAATACACCTAGAAGATAAAATACTTTTTAATGTTGAAACCAATTTAACTAAAATGTTAATGGCCATTGAACGGGAACAAGCCTTTGCTGTGTTGTGAGAAGGAGGCCTTAAAAATACTCAATACAAAGCCTAAGTGTAGTACTATCCAGTACCAATATAAACAACTACACCACAGATTTCGGCCAATCAAGTGCTAACGCCACTAAGCCCATCATGCACAAATCACGACAATGCACAAGCACAAAATGGTACCAATAAAACCAGATGAAAGTTGCTAAATAAATGACGCCAAATGCATTCAGAATGTACTTATTTGTCAAAGGGAAATATGAAGGAAAATTGCTTTGGGTAAGTGGTCAATGATGAAGAAAGCAAAATGATTGGATTCCAAACTTTCTGAGCTATCGACTCGTAATGATTTGTATCAAATTTTGAATCATTAGCGTGTCTACTTACTTAATGCAAGATCCCTTAATTATGAAGTCTGTAGTTACCAAACATCGCTATAAAATGAAACATGTGCACATGGTTTCGTCTGTCTTTATTGGATAATGTTGAAATTTCTGGTAAATGGTAAAGTGTATTAAATTGCCGTTTATTAAATTTTAACTATTTTTATTAGCTTTATATGTTCTACATTCAGTATATTTTAATATGTAATTATAACATGTTTTCGTGAGCTCATACATAACAGAGGATTTCCATTTATGAAGAGTTAATTCTTGTATCCGTTTTTTCGTGATGTGCTTATATTCTTTGGCACTTACATTTATTCCTGAAATTTATAGCGCGCTTTCATACTGAAATCAGTAATCAAAATTATTTCTGGTTTTTCATCGCTCCTTTTTCCTCCAAGTGGCCTGATTTTTATACTGCCATGCCATGTATGTATTTTGTTAACAATCTTGGCAAAGCCTTTGAAGAAGCCGATAAAAAGCCTACAAAATACTAACATAGCCTATTTACATTATGCCATAGAGGAGATAATATTAGTTTACTGAAGTAATCTGCATATGATCTGGCCAGTCCATCAAAAGAAAACCGTAAATAACGTATAAATACAACAATGAAACAAGGGGATTTACAATAAAGGAGGTATTCTTTTTATCTTTTAGTGACATTGAAGAGCATTCACTAACATAAAGCAATTTTAAACCCTCTAACTATAAGGAAAATTATCAAGAGTTGGAGTATAACACTTAAGTTAATTTGCAATAAATAGTAGTTAACGCCTATGTTTAAGTTTGAAAAGCGATACACGTTTCAGTTAATGGACCAAGAGCAGAAAGGGTTTGAATTATTAACAATTAATATTATCCTTTTTCTGGTCACATCTGATAACAAGGATGTCGCAGCTGGATGGCAATTACATTATTGACACAAGTAGTTTATTCATTCAGCCATATATGCGTCATAGCTCTGTCAGTAAGGTGAAAACAATTAATAATTTATCTACCAGACAAAGTGCATAGGGTATGGTGGATGTGCTGGCAGTGCATCTAAGAAACAATGTATTATTATTTAACATTTATGTTCTAAGAGATGTGCAAATGTTCCATGTGTTAAAAGGGGTGCGGTGGGGCTGGGGATGAAGAGTTGGGGTGGGTGAGACAGACAGAGACAGAGAGAGTAACAGGGGTAGAGCGAGAGAGGGAAAGGGAGAGAGAAAGAGAGAGAGAGAGAGAGAGAGAGAGAGAGAGAGAGAGAGAGAGAGAGAACGGAAGAAAGGGACAGAGAGATAATGGTTCTTATATTCTGTTGATTATACTCTAGTATAAATAATTCACCAAGTGTATCGTATTCAATAAGTTGCCTGTTATAAACAATAAAGAAGCATCAATGCTATGCGCAGCCCTGAAACAACAAAAGCTAACCTTTCTCGTTGTTATTAGTCATTAATGCAGCGTCTAGATTTGCAAGCTAGTCTCTAAATATAAAGAAACCTCGAAAAGCTTTGCCAAAAAATGTATACTAGAATAATGTTGACACACTAAATATACTAAATTCAGACTGTGATTCCTGTAAGAATAATAAACTTTGGATAGAGAAATGATTTTTTTATTCGTAACGTTACTCCTTTCGTTGGCTCACTTGGGCTCACTTGGTAAGTGAAAACTGCTTCTTTATCTGCTATTTTATTTATGTAAATTGAAATAAATCTAGCTGCGGGTTGCAGATATAGATATGAAACTTAATAAATCTTACAGTATTGTTTTCTGTCTAAAAGGCATGAAAATGCTGATCATTTTGGTAATAATTTTTGCGTGTATTTCTCGAACTACTTCATGCAATACATTGAATAAAAACCACTTGCAAGGTTTATCTATTTTTATATAATACAAAAAATGCCTTTATTGTTCCTGTTGAAAATTGCATATTGTTCTGACAATTATAGGGATATATTCCCTTATCTTCTTTCAGTTATAAGTAGATATTCCCTTATCTTGAGTCAATGTTATATATCAACGAACAGTGAGAAAATGCTGTGTAACAGGTTAACTCAAAATAAGTAGTTATGTGGTTGCGATCACAATTGAGAAATGATTGAATCCATTGACTGGATATCTATCAGATTACAGCATTTACCAAAATCAATTAACAATTATACCATTGTTATCTATTGTTATCTGTTGTTATCCATGGCTAATCGTGCATAATAGAGCATTACTTTGGATTTCGCTTTATTAATTTTAACGAGTTCGCGTTGAAATATAGTCTGGCTGGTTTTGATACAGCTTTTTTATCTCTCTTTTTGTATATAATAGTTATTGTCTTGTTGGAAGTTACAATATTATAATGAATAAAAAACCTCTAAAATTATATAGATTTTGCAACCGAATATGAAGCTACACTTAAGAATAAAAACTGAACCTTAATCCTAACATAACATAACAAAACCGTATCCTAACATATCCATAAGAAAAAAATTCGAAAAATTAAAGGTTTTCTTGTTAGAGCATTGACAACACAAATAAAGGAATTACCGAGTCTTGAGCTGGCTTTGATAAAAACTGATATATGTGAATATTTCAGAAACTCTAATAACTCACGCTGAGGTGATGTATGCTGTGTCAGAGGAGACACTCAGCTTCAATGCCTCGCATCAATCATGCGTGGAAAAAAGCATGGCATTGTCGAGTATAGCAAGTGGCGCGGAATGGGACTTCTTGATTCCTCGCCTGGAAATGTAGATATCTGTGGAGCATTTCTAGTGTTCTACTAGTTTTAAGATCAATTATTCATAAAATGAGAGGATTGACTTGCAGCCTCGAGTATTACCAACACCATGAATTAAAATATCTTACATAAGTTTAACTGTAACATCTAATAAGTGCTTAAATCTGGAGTTATAAATTAGAAAAATTTCAGAATAAACACTCACAGAGCGAAACATTCTGCCTTGATGCACTTATTCTTTTCTTGTTTTTCTGCTATTTTAAATACATATTTATCATGTACATATTTTACTATTCTTTGTTATAACGATTCTGTTGGTATCACACAAAATAGCAAAGTGTGATGCAACCACTCCGCGGCATATTGCAAATACATTCCCTTTCTAAGAGTTGAGAGTTATTATATGGAATGAAAAAAGCTATTTAATTAGCATTATGGATGGTGATTTATAATGCAATTATAATGTTGCCAATGTTAATGGCTTATTTAGAGGGCGGTACTGGATTGGTCTTCAGTATGCCTGTGACACAAACTGTTCAACTGATTGCTTCACATCAACCAATCAATGGCGTTGGACGGATGGTTCGCAAATAACTGACAGCAGTGGCGATTTAATTATTGATAAGTGGGGATTCTACCAACCGTTTTCATGTGCCAATATACGATGTGCTGCTTTGAACCGTGGAGAAAATACAACAGCCTGGGAAGTCAACGACTGTGGTTCGCCTTTACGATATATCTGTAAACAAGGTAAAGAACTTAATAAATCATTCTTTAAAGTTGTATGTAAAAGAAACTGGTTCTCTTATATAGCTCCAGTGCTGTATCAAAAAAGTCAAATAATAACATTTTGCTCATTTAAAAGGTTCTGTTCTGTCATTATGTCAAATCCGCATTTTGAACAATAATATCAGAAAGGCACTTTTGGTCAAAATTTTACTCAGTGCCAAATCTCTGAGCTACGAATTGCTCGAAGACTTCACTTTTAGTGGATACAGAATTTGTTATGTGTTTGAATCCACATTATCTTCTCGCTCGACAGGTTTGTTACTGTTACTAAAAACAAACCATTTGTATTATTTTTTCCAAATACTATCCTAAAGAGATAAGTAAAATGTACCAGAGCAGATAATGTCATAACTGTTAATGACTCAATGTTTTACAAAACTAGGGCAGGGTATAGGGTGCCTTCCGATAAAAAATTTTTAGCTGGAAAATATTCAACTCAGTAGGGTTCTCTTTTGGGAAGAAAATTCTACAATGTATTTAATATTGTTGAATAAAGTTATAAATATATCCTTCAGCAGTAACATATTTTTGCATTTCATTTTTTGTTCATATAGAAAAAATCATTGTTGAACTGATTATCACGTTTCATAATGTTCAATAACGATCAAACGGCATAAACGGTTGAATAATTGAATGTGATTGAATGTTTCCATAGCAACAAAACATGTAACTGGGGAGGCTTGCTTATTGGCTAATAGCGCTGACACGTGCACTCATTTTGTATCTGGAATGACTGGAGCCGAATGCACTTCTAATACTGCTTGTTGCTATGACACCACTAGTGTGCCCGTGTGTTTTGCTAAATCACATGGAGCTTTCTATGAGACACCACCTGGCGGTAAGTTGTCACGATAACAAAACGTCGTCCATTTGGTTGCAGTTGCTGACAGAATAATTCCAAAACACGGTGTTTCAAAGAATATTTATAATCACAGATCTTATTAAACTGAGTATCTGTTTAAAAAATCGATAACATTATTGTTTTTAAAATAAAGTAAAAGTACTTAAAACAGTTTAAGGTGAAATTTTAGAAATTCATTTTTTCTGCTGTGATGTTATGATGAAAGGCCAATTCCGTGATCAATATTTAAATAAATAGTCCCCCCAATCCCAAAACATTTCATTTATTTAATAAGTAGAAATAGTGTAATGTTCAATAAAACAAATGAAAAATATGAAAAATAAGCCAGCCCTGCCATGGCCAAGAAATTCCACACATGCGCACAGCGGTATCACGTATATGAATCTATGATTGACAGACATAGATGAGTGCTTAAGTATCATACAGCCACACAGATGCAAGCATGGGACATGTCAGAACACAGTGGGAGGCTATACCTGTAACTGTGAAGCAGGTTATATTGGTAACCTTTGTGATGAAGGTCAGTTACAGTCATCATTACGGACAAGTGACATCTCCATATTGTTTTGATGCCGTGATATATAAAATCTATCCAACCTAAGAATTTGCCTGAAAAAAATACGATACAGCATGTAGAAAAGTTGCCAATATTAATAATAACACATTTGGAACGTTGTTGCTTCTTCAAAAAAGTGAACTATTATTCATTTTCGTCTTGTCTTTATTTTTTGACGATACACTTTCTATATCTGCCATAATGTTAACATATTTAACAGAATTACTTGACAGTAGTTGAGCATTTTTCTAACACATACACACACACACACACACACACACACACACACACAAACACACATTTATATATATATATATATATATATATATATATATATATATATATATATATATATATATATATATATATATATATATATATATATATGTCGGTGTGTATGGCACAAGCAAAACATCATGCATGCCTTTTATGTAGCCAATGGGGAGTGGAGCGTCTATAACGGACACATGTACTACGTGGCTGACGGAGACTTGTATACATTTGATGACGCTCAGGAGCAGTGTGAGGGCCTGGGGGCAGAGCTGACGAGCATAACAAGCCAGGGAGAATACGACTTCATTTTGTCTAAATTAACTATGTGAGATTTACTAAAGGAACTTCTTCTTTAACCTTGCTCTTTTATTTTAGAATTTAATCGATGTGGTTTGAATAATCCACATAGACTACTATTGACTATAAATTAAACTGACTAAAACTGCTCAATATGATAAACGTGAAATCTTTACAGTTTAAATCTGTTTTAGTATAGTGACCACTCATTAATGTTCTTTAATACTTTTATACTTGATCTTTCTATTTTCGGTATGGATTTTTCTTTAAATTTGTCAGAGCTTTGATTATAGTGATGTTAATACACTACCACCTCGTTGTTTTTCTGTTGTTTTCTGCTTTCAGAGATAGGTATTGGATTGGTTTGGAATGCCCGACCTGTTACACACAATGCTCATCATGTGCTGAGGGTCCCTCATCCTTCTGCTACCGCCAGCATTGGTCATGGCGGGATGGTCAACCCATGACAGATAACAACGCTTTCATTTTTGACAATTGGGGTCAATCAGAACCTGATAACTGTGATAACCCTAATGACTGTGGCGCCATAAAACTACTCTCTGGAAAGTGGATTGATGCGGCTTGTCATAGCGAATCTGGTTTTATCTGCAAAAAGGGTAAGTAATGCTATCAAAAATACTATCAAAAAGACTTTTCTGTGGGAGAATCAATAGCCCTATATCAATAGTATATATATATATATATATATATATATATATATATATATATATATATATATATATATATATATATATACTTATATATATTCACAAAATACACAAAATGAACTTAATATATATTAACTATGATAAGTTAATATATATATATATATATATATATATATATATATATATATATATATATATATATATATATATGTGTGTGTGTGTGTGTGTGTGTACTTATCATAGTTAATATATATTAAGTTCATTTTGTGCATTTTGCGTATTTTATCTTTGTTGCAATTCATATCCTAACAAATAAAATATAGAATGGTGTCGTATTTAGAAAAAATATATAAGAGTTTCAATTTAACATGATGCAATGGGCAAAACTTTGTGCTTGTGACATTAGTCAAGTCAAGGATCAGAACCGTAATAGAATATCCTAACACAAATGTACTAACTTTGATCTAAACTTTTGCTTACCTTAACCTTTTATTCTATGCCAAATCATAAGTCACCAAAATGATGTTTAATTGATGCCTGCATGAAAGTACATTTATGCGTCGGCAAAACGTGAAAAGTCATCAGAGCGGCATTAAGTTAGCAATTTATCCACTGGAAAAAATCATTGTACATTTATAGATAAACTTTTAGAAATTAGATAGGTATCTCTTCTTTCTAGATAATTCATTTTCTTTAGTTTAATTATGCTGTGGTTTGAACATGTGTAAAATCTTGGTATTTTGTAGCTGCAAATTGTTCTATTTTACCCGAGTTCGGATTCAGCACTCTCACAGTACTGACACAGTCCATCGATGGCGCAGTGAATGCAACATTTAGTTGTGAGCAACACTATGAGTACAACAACAGAACTGATGTCTCGTCATTTTCATGCGTCAACAATCAGTGGGTTGAACCACCTGAGGAATGCAATGGTGTGTTGCTATATAATATATATGCATGTTTTTGATGCACCCTGTGAGAGCTTAAATATAGAGCCATTGAAATTGCAAGTTAATGTATGACTTAAAGTGCCCAAGCAAAGTGCAATATTTCGTGTGTACAGAAACATTTCCCTATCGGATAACTGCTGAGTACTTGCATCAATAAGCATTAAAACCTGGCATATCATTTCATTGTATGCGAAGTAAAATATGCATTTAAATATGCATATAATTCCTAATATACACACCTAAATTCAGCTTAGTGAAAAGGGTAAACATTACGGTAAAATCTTTGGGTAGCAAAAGTACTGTTAAACCTGACTACCTGACAGTTCAAATTCTTTTGTAATCGAGTTATAGTGAAAATGTAACTCCTTATGCCTCGTTGATATTGAGGAATATAGTAGCTATGCAATATAATAGGTGTTGCTGACTCATGGTACACGTAGAATTAAAAAAACATGTTTGTTGTTGACATTGAGAAACACAGTAAATATATAATACCATATGTGTTGTTGGCTTATGGGAGATGTAGATAAATAATATCATGTCTACTGTTGGCACCGAGGAATGCAGGAGACGTGCAAGACATGTGTGTTTTCTGCAGAAGCTGTATAACATGATGTTTTCTGGGCATTGAAGCATGTGTTAGATATATAATACCTATAAGGTGCTAGTGAAACAAATGAAATTTTAATAATTTAATATCATATATGTGGCAGACATCGATGAATGCAGTGGCTCTCACAGCTGCGATCAAGGGGTATGTAATAATACGGAGGGAGGCTACACGTGTGAGTGTGACACAGGCTACGTTGGCTCATTCTGCAACGATAGTAAGTAGTCTTCTACATTCAACTTCTTTCAAAACCGATTGAAACAGAAACCGTTTTAAGAAAAAAACATATTTTGCATAGTTTGCTTGTATATACATAGTTCCTTTATATGTGTGGTGTGTTTATTTTCAATTTAAATTGATTTGATTTGATTGGAAGCCATAGGAACGTGGTGCGGGACCAATGGCAACATGTATTACATTTCAGATAATAGAGAATTTGGTTGGATTTGTAGATATAGGGGCATGATATTCCACCAATGAGAACATATATTACATCTGACATAGAGAATCTTGTCTGATTTGTAGGCATAGGAGCATGGCACGCGACCAATGAGAACATGTATTACATTTCAAATAGGCCGGAATTTACTTATGATGAATCACAGAGCATTTGTGAACAGCTTGACACTAATCTTACCAGTATTTCAAATGTTGAGGAGCACAACTTTTTATCCGATCTTGTTCTTAGGTAATATTTGTTGTCATTTTTATCATTATTAATAACTAGATATTGCTTACTGATTGTGCTAAATAAGTCAAACTTTTATTTATAACACGCACTTCAAAGAACTAAATCAAACTAGACAAGCGGGAACAGGACATCTGCCTACTGGACCATTGCCTACCGGATAACTGCCTACCGGGCAATTGTCTACTGGACAATTACCTACTTAGGACAATTGCCTACCGGGACTATTGCCTACTTTTCAAATAATTTTTCGAGACATCAATTGTCTAATTCTGGTCAATGTTAGATTAATCAATCTCCTTTTGAGTTCTTTGTGGTAACATTTATAGTCTTTTTTTGATAGTGATGAAGTAATCAATTGCAATTAGCTGTTTGCTATGATGTGCACAGACACATTTTGGACCATTTGCTTGGTATTTCGCACAATGCAAGGATGTGCAATTGAAAGCTCTTATTGAGGAGTAAACTATTACATGTGGCAAGTTTCTGACACGGGATATATCTGTCAAGATGTGGCTATCGTCAAATTTTATGATATGAGTAAAAAATTTTTAGCATGTTAGAAACATGCTGGAAATAAAGAAATCATTTGAAAAATATGCAATAGTCTCGGTAGGCAATTGATGTAAGTTGGCAGTTGCCCAGCAAGCAATTGCCTTGTAGGCAGTTATCCGGTAGGCAGTTGTCCAGTGGGCAATTTTCCTATACTCTAGCACAGCACATTAAACAGAATAGCAATTGAAATATCGTCTGGCGAGTCTGGTTTTATATCTGAACCCCACGCCTTACCTCTTAAATTAAAGCAAAGAGACTGTAAAGCTTCATGGTTTAACAAAAAAATTGCCCACTTAATTTTCAAAGTTGATTAACCCCTCCCCTAGATCTAAAAGCCTGTATTCACCACTGACGACATGAACTTGTTCTATTATGTAAAGCAACCGGCACTGGATAGGCCTAGAGTGCCCTGACTGTCCACAATGTGGCGGTATTTGTGCGGACTCTACACATGATTGCTACCGTCAACAGTGGAGCTGGCTTGATGGATCAGCAATGGAGGAGGATGGCGTGTTAATTTTCAACAAGTGGAAGAATGACGAGCCTTCTTCTTGCGTAATTCGGGGTTGTGCAAGGGTGGGACATATGGGGCGTTGGTCTTACAATGATTGTGATGATCTACATGGATTCATATGCAAACGTGGTGAGTCTAAAGCATATGCTGTGCAAGATTAAGTAAAGGAATACATCAGCTGATAATCATATTCATTACTACAAAAATACAAAAGCACAAATGTTTGGATGTTCATCTGTAAAGCTGCATAGATCGTCATATTTTCTGTGCACTACAACAGTACCAACACTAAAACATTAGTACAGCAAGCTCTATCCCTTCATGATTATAAACCATTGTTAATTCAGAAGTTAAAGAATAAAATAGAAATATTAGCAAAAATATTGTAAACACCCAAAAATATCCCTTCAAATAATTCCCGTTTTTAAGTATTGTATATAGATAGATACATTCTTACAGCGCCGAATTGTTCCGTATTGCCGATACTTGAAACCAGCAACCTGACGTCACTGATACAATATGATAATGGTGACGTCAATGCAACCTTCACTTGTCAATCAGGTTTATATTATGATAACGAAGCGAACAGTACGTCATTTTACTGCACGAACAATCACTGGCAAACAGCTTTTGAGGAATGTACTCGTGAGTATTATGTTATTTGCAACAGCATTTCACATTTTTAAAAGGTCTTATGTTTATTAAATGCTTTAGCCATTTTAAAGCTCAATTTGTTAAACAGCTTACAGGTTTCCCGTAAGTTTTCCTTGTCGTAAGATTAGCACTTCGTAACAAAGGTCTTTTCTACCCTGAGGAGATCCTACGCTCTCAGTTGCATAACTTTTCCCTGTGTGTAAATTTTCCCTGTGTAGTGATGGACAGCTTTCTGTAATTAGCTTCTTGAATCTACATTGTTTCTCCCCATAAAGCTGCGTACACTTCTTCAAAAGCATGAACCACTGAGTTTTCCACCGGCAAGACTCAGCACCACAGCGTGTTATAGATGCGCTTTGGTGGTTCTGGTGCACTTCTGTGGTACTTAGGACGAAAAAACTGGTGAATTGAACTTTATTTGAGCAAACTCGTTTATCATGCTTATTGCTTAAGCGTCACCCCTCATACCGTCACCCCACCCACCCCGATCTCCCCAAAAAGACTTCAATATTTAATTGACCATCTATCGAACGCTGTGAGAGTGTGTTTCCTCATAAATATTAACTGGTCGGCTTATCCGCAAATTACTTTTCAACATACCGTACAGAAGAGCAGTCCGTGCTTTAACAAGACGTCTTAGGGGATGGGTAATAACAGAGTAACAGACGCCCTTTCCCCGTGACTTATTAAAACGACCCCTAAACGCGGATTGCTAATTTTAAAATAAGATCCCCTTTTAACAAGAAGCGAAGTGTTGCTGTAAAATAACCCCCTGTTGTGGGAAAATCAGGTAAATGACAGTTATTTTTTAAACGAAATTGGTACTCTGCGCAGACCGTGTCTGACCGTGCCAGAATTGTTCACTTTTGTTTTTTGGATACGCATGGAAACACATATGATACCAACTGGGACCCAGGATTTTATTTATTGAAATAAAAGATAATTATAAGGAGGGATACGACGGGGAAGGGCAAAAGGAAAAAGCACCAGAGAAAAAGAAATATCTAGTTTATTGTTGAAATAAATTTTGAGACGTGAAAATGTCATTGCAACTTAAAAATACATTTTCAGGTATATTACTTTGAAGATTGATAGTTAAAAGTAAAAAAGGGACTTTTCTATGGATAGTGGCATAGAAAAATCATGTGCGTAAAACCTCATGTCTAATTTTATTATTGAAATGACTTTTCTACGTCTTGAGGCGTAAATACATCATTTTAGCTTAAATTTCCATTTACAGGTATAGTAGTTTGGAAGTTGATAATTAAAAGGAAAAAGAATTTTTTACGGAAAGTAGCGTAAAAATGTCCTGTGCGTCAGATATTTATCTTTGAAATGACTTTTCTAGGTTTTTAAGACATAAAATGCCATTTCAACCTACAGATAGATTTATAAGTATATTATCTTGAAAATTATCGCTAAAAGAGAAAAAAGGACTTTTTACGGATTAATGGCGTAAAAATGTCCTGTGCGTTTTATTTCTGAAGAGACGTCTATAAGGTCAAAATGCCATTTCAACTTACAGATAGATTTACAAGTATATTATCTTGAAAATTATAGTTAAAAGAAAAAAAATACTTTTTACCGATTAGTGGCGTCAAGTATTCACGTCTAGTTTTATATCAGAAATGAATTTTCTACGCCTTTAAGGCGTAAAAATTCCATTTCAATTTAAAAATGTCCTGTGTGTCAGAAATTCATTTCTAGTTTTATTGTAGAAATGACAGGCTGTTTACGTAGAAAAGGCCTTTTCTACAGCCAAGTCCGTTGTTTTACCTGTGAACTCATTATTTCAATGATTTTCCTTCCGTATGCTGTTTCTTTCTTCCGCTTTCGATAGGGAGACACAATGTCTAAAACTGAATTTTAACGGCACAGAGAAAAAACTTTTTCTATGCACATGCAAATCTTGCAGGTAATACGTTGACAGGTAAATTTTACTGGCTTGGCCGTAGAAAAGGCCTTTTTACCTAAAACAGGCTGTTTTTACCGCATGGAAGACTTATGTAACAGCAGGCTTATTTTAAAGGTAATCTGAAAATGCTTATCTCCAAGTAAATTCACCACTGTGACATCACTTCAGTGAATACACGTCCTGTATTATGGAAGCATACGGCATTTATATACCTCTGAGTGTATAAAAGACAGTGCACATGATGAGTAAATAGGCACATGTGTATTTATTGATATCCCAGTAAGTTTAATTGCGCTTAGTAGATACCACAGAAAATGTCTATTCTTAAACCCACTCGAAAGCAACTCTCAGGATACAGGTGTTGAAACGTGACGGTCCAAAGCTATTTTATGGACCAGACCATCAGCACATGTGGTCGTTATAGCATACTGTAAATAAGAATAACGGTTATATTACATGTGAAGATATGATTTGTATATTGTATTTAGAACCTTTGGAAACAACAACAATTCTTGAGACAACGAGTCTTCTTCAAACAACGCCACTGATTTCGGCATACGCAACGTCAGAAAGTGACTCGACAACGTCAAGCGGCCCTGAGAGTACACCACCTCATCTGGAGGCAACAGAGATTAGTACGGCACAAATAACTTCCTCTGACGTTACTGTCGCCACTACTGGAATCAATGACTATGTGACATCACATTTGACTGCTACAGACGAAATTGCGGTCGAAACAACAAGGCACACAAGACCTCCTGTCATTCCGCCAAACATAGAACCACAAGGTGACAATGTCTGTTTTTACTTTTTCAGTTCAAAAAGGTTGGGTAAAAGTATAATGTTATCTTTTTGTAGATGACATCATACCTTACTCAATCCTCTCATCGCTTCTTTCTTGTCTTTCACTATGTTATTTTCCATTTTCAATATGATGTGATCAAATTGTTACATTTACAACTAAAACATTTCATGTAAAGTATACAATTTCAAGAGATTTTTACAAAGCGGTTAAGTTAACTTGAAAAAATATATTTGATAAAATAAATGTTAAAAAATTATTTCATTTCTTTAACGTTTTGTTTTAGCTTTAGAGTATAGTCTCTGCGTCTTAAACAAACGTCAAGTATTTAGAGAGTAAATATTAAAAATAAATATATCAAATGTCAAATGTCGAAGAAACTAAGTGATTTTAGATTGTATCGTACTACTTTTTCTTTGCATTTTATAGATGTGATCTGTCCTTTACCGCCTGAGTTAGAGCACAGCACTCTGGTGTTCTTCCGCACGGACGAATCCGACCACTCGACGGCTGTGTATAGGTGCAGGGAGGGCTATTACTATGATGCTACATACTCTACAAAGCTCTTTCAGTGTACTACGGGAATTTGGTCACCAGGTTTTGTTGACTGCTCAGGTACGTGTGTCGTATACCTAACATACTTATAGAGTTATATACTTATACCTAATATACTTATACGCTAATATACAATACTGATTAATATCCAACAGTTACATCGTTATTGCGAAATTGTTACATTTCTTCAATGTGAATAAATAGATAAATAGACAGGTAATAGAATTAAATAGATCACTAGACTTCTATTACCACGACTAATCATAAATATTGATAAAATATCAATATATAAAGAAACACAACGCGGATGGTTTATATTTCAGCGATTAAATGTGACATACCAGACCTGCAGAATGCAGTACTCTATGGAGCTATGTACTCGTTGAGTGAAGAACAACCGCCTTATGTGTTTTATGGGGATGTTCTTTCTGTTGTGTGCCAACAAGGATGTGTTTTTCCGGATCATACGACGTCAATATCGTCAGAGTGTCAAAACGATGGGCAGTGGTCCACTCCATTGATTGGCTGCATTGGTATGCCTCCGTCCGGGAATCAATTAGTGCTAATTAGTTTTGATTAAATTTTACTTTGAAGGATTGATTGATCTCTTATAACATAAACCATACAATAGTACATTATAGTAAAACAGTTCCAGTAAGCAGTGCTTTGCTTACAAAATTTTTAATATATTTATCTAGAATATGGACTGTTTTGTGCTCCTATTTTATAGTTGACGGCGACTGTGAATACGATGGGGATTCTTATAACATCAGGGATATGTTAATCCGAGACTGCCCTGAAGGTTTGAAGAACCTCTATGGTTTGCCATACATACAAGCACATTGTTTAGCCAGCAACGAATGGTCTTCACCCACCACGTGTCAAGGTCAGATTTTTAAGTTCCACTCACATTCAAACTCATTAACATGCATATACATGAAAGAAAACAAGATATAAAAAATTATACCGAAATCATAAATCATTATAAAATACAAATATTTCAGTGCAACAAAAGATATAAAAATGAAAAAAGATCAAAGCTATCGGAATATATAATATCAAAATATATGTACAAGTTGCATTTTGACAGATGCAACTCACTATTTACAAAACAATGGCTTATTTGAAATTGTGTTACAAATTAAAAATGATACATTAATATCCGTGAGTTACTTTTCATATTGTGACAAAAGCTGACAGATGTAATCCGCCACCTATACTGAAGAAGACCACTTTAGCAACGATCTCAGTAGAGCGAGGTTCGACGATAACGTATACGTGTGATCTAGGGTACAGCTTTCCTAACGGTCACACAGAAAGCCTTGCTGAATGCACTGAATATGGATGGAGCATAACAGACGAAGGGTGCACAGGTAAAAGACAAGACTATAAATAAATCTAGCACCAAAAAATATGAACATGTAGATTTCTGTACACAATTACATGAGATACAATAAGAAACATATAGGTGTTAGATTCCTGTGTTTGCCTATGTCAGTGCTGTTGTTGTATATTGAAGTAGGTGTGAACATTAGCAAGGTCATGAACATTAAATCATATGATCTGCTTCAAGCTACGTATCACCATTACTAGGAATTCGTTTCGCATATCTATTCTTGATTTCATGTATTATTTGTATAGACTTAATCGAATCTAAAAACTAATACCTCAATGATTATTTCTCGTAAGTTACTCAAGTAAAGACGTATTTTTTATTTGAAACAGCCTAATTGTTTCTTGTGCAAATGCTTTTCAATATGTTATATTATACTGCTGGTTTTTTATTTGGAATTATAAATTAAGGTACCAATTTATTGCCTACAGTAAGACTAAACGGTTTCTATTTAAAGTGTCAATTACTGGAGGACTTAAATATAAAATCTATGCTTTATAGAAAACGCCTGTCCTGTCTTACCATGGATAAGCAATGTCGATGTTGACGATTACTCTGTGTTTACGAGGCATTCATTTCAAACTGGTACGCAGATAACACTCTATGCACACACAAACTATAAGTTTGAAGATGGCTCCATGCAGGCCGTGGCTATCTGCAGAAGTAACGGCACCTGGGCAGGAACCGCTCCTCCAAGAGGTGCGAGTTGACAAAGCTTCAACATTCAGAGATGGAGTTTACAAGATTCATGTTCATCACATTTATTAGTCATTAGATTAATTACGTTGTACGCTGTACTTCTTAACAAGTTTCAACAGAAAGTCCGACTTTATAAAATGATTTAAAAAGAGATCCTTTGATTTCGGTACATTTCTTCAAACTTTCAGAAGTCACATGTCATGAATCACACTTTAAAATATATGTAAAGTACAATGCTACCAAACACACATGTTAGATATTGAGAACAGACCACACAAGACCATCCAACGCTGTGTGCTCCCGCACTGCATTAAAATCCAAAGGAACTATGTTTAAGGAGAACACAGACAGTTTTTTATAAGAAGTAATATGTAATGTTATACGAACTCTGCTGCAGATAATTTTTCTCTTGTTGCATTCATTAGGTCTTAGCTTGCTTATACCCCCCAACATATTTGGTAAAATATTACTTCTTTCGTCGTATTTCATTATTGAAATCATATTTCGTCATATAAGTATTTTAGGTTAAATGACCTAGCATTGAATTGGATGTTGATGTCTGCATAGAAAATCGTTGCCCACCATTGCCAGAGATGAACCATACGCTTGTAGCAGAGAACCAACTGGATGTGTCCCTCTTCGCCACCAATAGACTGGTGTGTGAACGCGGCTATGAGTTTTCTGATGGTAGCGAATTCCATAATGTAACTTGTCAACCAGGTCTTCATTGGGAGCAAGATATTCCCCAATGTCAAGGTATCAATGTATTGAAAGGGTATGATGTACTTAGAGTATAAACCCCTGTGCTAATTTAGGTACAAATGAGATAACATACTTATTGTGTTGTGCTGAAATTGTACTGAACTTGCATGTTTTCTTAAGGTTCGTTTGCATGGAAACAGCTCAAAATCAGAAAATAAACGTCGATGGACGGTGTACAGACGTGCTTAATTCCACATACAACGTGCTCTGCTGTATACGTATTGCGTTGTTTTCAAAGTGTCATGAATTCCTTTTACTTTACATGTGTATTCTCATGGAAACTGCTGAATAACGATCGCCGCATGTATAAGTCTTCTGACTGGACATTAGATACTGTGTTGCCTTTTGATTGGACACACCGGATACTGACATTTGACGTATTTATTCCATCTCTAAGAATGCCTGCACAACGTCAGTTCGTGGCGGCTTATCTTATCAATAAAAGGCCTCAGTACACAAAGCAACTTTCTGGAGATACAGCTAAATGACATGACATTGTCAAACATACATTGAACCACAGCTTCATGTGAATCGGATTAATGACTTCTCTAACATTTGTATACATGATTTGATAAATCTGTTTTGTTTATATATTTCTAGCGGTACAATGCCCAGCAATTCAAACAACAGAAAATGTATTCACGAATACAAGCGACACAAGTAAAGATACAGTGGTGGAAATCAGATGCGCGGACGGTTACGAGCTCGGTGATGACGTCACAAGCATCATCGCTACCTGCTCGTGGCAGGCAACGTGGTCACGAGACACAAATAATCTGACTTGCTCAAGTAAGAATACAAGCATAGTTATTAGCTTATAGTTCCCACAAACATAACATGGCGCGTTACTTTTACTGACGTATAAGAAAATACATCAAATGCCTCGCTAGGCGTTAAATGCGACATTGAGTAATTATAATTGTACATTTGTATTTATCCCCACAGTGATTAGATAACTACACCGTCTTGTTATCGTTAGCATTTCTTGAAACGGTTCGTACGTCATCAAAAACCATAATGTCGTCATTAATGTAACGTTTTACTATGACGAGTGACCAACACCTTCCTGTTATCAGTGATGCTTCTAATCAGTAATCAGTAAAGTGTACAAGAGGCACCCCGTCAATTAGAGTGACCTAGAACATAGCTGTTGGTTGTCATATTTATAGTGGTGAGTTGCCCATACCCTCCAGTGATCGGCAACGCTACGAGAAGTGGTACACATAGCATGTTAGGCGCGGTCGTTGCGTATACTTGCCCTCGTGGTTACGTCATTAGCGGTTCTCATGACAATACATGGGCTACTATCAGATGTCAGAGCAATAAGCAATGGACAACACTGCCTAATGCTTGCATACGTATGTATATTTATTGTCACATTCATGACAGTAGCTATTTGGGACCCTAGACCAATTGAGCCCCCACGACCATCACCACCAACAAAGCAGCGACAGCCTACAATAAAACTTCTACAGGCACCTTATCACAACTTTCAGCATCCACGCACAATAACTTGTTTATCGCCGACACGGTCAGGGAAACGTTATCTGATTATGACGTTATTACGGGATGACAAAATTAGACCTAAACCACATGGGGCTGTTGTGCTTCAAAAGTGAAGGCAACAAAACTAACAATGATACATTTAAGCGCATGCTGTCAAATTATACCCCGCTGTACACTACATTAGAGAGCAAAGGCATTAACACATATGGAATGCTGACACATGTGTCCAATGTTTACGTCAGCAGTTTTGCCCACACACATTTAAACCTCAAAAGATAACCAATACAAGGATAAAAAAGACATAATATGCAAAAAAACACAAGCAAAGGATAAATAATGCTCATATGATATGATTATGATATCATAGCGTCATAGCGTACCATACATATATCGTACAACAGCATTAACAAGTAAGTGTACTCATTTAACTCCTCCTCCTCTCCCTCCTCCAAATACCTCCTCCCTCAATTGGTATAGGGTCCCCCAATCGCTACGCATAACACTATCTCTCAGGCTACTTTAATTTAACTAAGAAAAGTTAAAATATGTAAAATAGTTTTACTAGCTAGGACGTTGGTTCAATTAACCATATATTGAAAAAATTACAATTATGACTTTTTTTATAGTTTTCCTTGTTTGTTCTAAATTTAGCGCAATAAATATACAGAAAAAAACGGAACATCCATGGAAAATGTCCAAAGTACGAAATGGATAAATTACCTTTTATGTTTTGTTTTATATATCTCCAGCATGTTAAGCTAAAACATGTGTTTAAAACATGTAATATATATGCAAAGTTTTTAAACATCAATGTTGATAAAAATGAATTCAGTTTATTTGATAACTTAACGCGATTTAAGTGAGGCAGTGTGCGCATATGCCGGTATGGCAGGGCATCGTTGCCAACACAACAGCCAATACATACATGACGTCAGTGGCGTACAGCTGTGATGAGGGCTACACGTTCTCTGATGGTATTCATGCTGGTGAGAAACAAGCGCTGTGCACTGCGAGTGGTGAATGGGTGCCTGCAATAGCTAACTGTACTCTAGGTAATGTTAGGAAACAATAAACTTCTTGTATGCAATTAAATGTAGATATCTAAATGTAGATATTTAGATGTAGATATTTAAATATATATAATTAATGGTAGATATATATAGACAAATATTTAACACTAATACTCTGTTGATTGCACAAATCAAATTGTAATTATAAGTTGATAAAAGTAGTAAAAGTTGTTTCGTTGGAATAATCCTTTTAATTAGGTATCCCTTTTTATGCAGTATACAAAATGACATCTATTTTGATTATTTAGTAACATTTACATACAATAACGTTTTGATAACAGTGAACTTTTTGACAACGTTTTGACAACATTGAGACAGACGGTAACCAAGACATTTTTTCTTTGTCATTTTTGTCAATATAGAGCCATCGTCGTCGCGCTTCACCGTAGAGACAGAGCCAGAAGAGGTTTCCGACGGCTTCGCCTACGCGCTAGCCATGTTAATATGTCTAGGTCTGTTGCTTGTCGTTGCCGTGGCGATGGATACCATAACACTTACGCAAAATTTATCATACATGGCCTCTAACCTTGGCCTCATTGAGTGAGCTGAGTACCAAATATACTCTACTGGGAGAAGCTGAAGGACCAGATAGGAGAGAGGCGGAGATGGAGACGCAGAGACAGAGACAGAGAGACAGACAGAGAGAGGGAGAGAGAGAAAGAGAGAGAGAGAGAGAGAGAGAGAGAGAGAGAGAGAGAGAGAGAGAGAGAGAAAGAGAATTAATTTGTTTGAATTGTCTTGAAATATAGCTCATAATAAATACTATTTCTGTATTCTAATCATTTCTTCTTTATCTCTCGAGGCGGGCATTATGTATCATTTGGAAGTTCTGATTAGCATGGTGTTTTAGTGTGGTATACTATTATATTATGCTTTCTGTAAGCATGATTTCCCACTGTGTACCCACGCCGAATTATTTCTGTTGGAGTGGTACCTTTTGATGGGAGCATACTGCATAAACGCAAATTAGCTCTCCGTCACCTCTGTGTGCGGTGTCACTGAATGTAAGGCGCCAGTTAAGTATATACCATTAGCATCTTAGAATAAAAGACATCAACGTTAAAGTGAATTTTTTGAAATTGCAAGCATAAAAGAGTTATCATATTGTTGGCATATTGCCGCTTCCTACATTGCTGTACAGGAAATCGATGCGTTTTGTGCAGGCTTATTATTTCACACTGAATATACTTAACGAGTAAGCTAAACGAAAGTTTGCCTCAAAATAATACATTTGTGCCATTATATTCAGCCAGCCTGTCTAATCCTTGACTTGAATACTTTTATCAGCTCAAAGTTCTGTCCATTTTTACACCAGTTTTAAACTGCTATATATTTTACTAATAAGACGCCATTCTATATTTTACATTTTAAAAAATAAAAATAAAAGGAATTTAATACATACTAATTATAATATAGTCAGTGTATTTTATTTATGTTGCAATAAAATGCTAAGGAATGAATTGTAATGTACCATTCCTCTAGAATACAAAAAATCAAATTTACAAGTTAAGGGCATATAAGCATTAAATTTACCACTCGCTAAAAGGAGTATCAAAAAAACTGATTGTCCCAAATATTTATTGAAAGAAGTCAAAATTTTCATGATTTCCTTGAAATCAAACAACGAATCCTCGTGTTACTTGGAAGCAACATAACAATAGAAAACATTAAAGTGAAGAAGGTATTTCTTCCTTAGGTGGGTTGATTATGTTTGCCTGTCCTAACGCTTTTATCTCATAAGGGAAATCTAGCAATGGAAAGTCAGCGTATACTCACCGCACTGCTGGTGACATTATAAAAACAGTTTAACAAAGTCATGTTTGATCTCTTTATTTTTAATTATGATCAGTTGCTTGGTTTGTGCTTGCCTGTGTGTTGGTACGGTGAGACGGATGTCATTTGTGCAGTTGACTCTTGACAAATAACCCTAAGTAAGTAATATGTCTCTTGGTTGAACGCCAGTCGCTATGTCTGGTTTTGGTGACAATTTCGTAGCTCAGAAGGAGCAGCCCCGGTCTTTCCGGATATTAGGTGAATAGTTACATAAAGCTGCTGATCTACGTCTGTGTTATGTGTTTTATCTGTGTTGTCTGTGTTGTATGTGTTATCTGTTTTATCTGTGTTGTCTGTGTTATCTACACCGAAAAAATACATACCATACCAGATATAGAGAATATATATTTAAATCAATTTACCCAATTCAACGGTTCGTCGTTTCCCAAGTGATAGTATTTGCAGTAATAAAAAAATAAAAAATGAAACATTGTTAAAATAATTTTATCAGCGTTTGATTTTTATTCTGTGATTTATTATGCTTTTTATCTTTTATTCATTTTGATTATCTTCACCAATACTACTATACTTGTTATTGATAGTAGTAAATAGTCTACATTTTGATAACACATTTCGTGCTTCGATTGTGAGTTATGGGATGTCAGTTTTTCGTTGCTTTCTTATTCGCAATATAACTTACGACCTTCATGTACCCATAGCTTTTTCTTTACATTTTCATTTTTTATATCAAAACCATGAAATGCAATTTTTATGCATGTTTATGCTTAAAATGAAAAAAATTTGCTTCTTATAATAAATAAAAAACCTTTCAGTATTGTTTGTTTACTATGCTTTACTTGGCCTGTACAAGCAAGGCTGTGTGAGGTAGAACGTTGGCTTAGCCGAGCTCCTTCTGGTTGGAGGCGGCAGTAAAAAAAATCGGGGTTATCACCAAGCCATGAAGTATTATTTCCTGCATACATTTAATGACAGACTGTATGCTAATTCAGAAAAATTGCCTTAGGTTTTAGATTCCTTCTTATATGTACAAAAGGCTGAGAGATATCAAAGACAACACTTAAAATATTTCAAGAAATAAGATGGTTTAGTTTAATAACTGCCTACCGAAAATTTCGAATTGAGACTTGCACTCTGAAGAAAAGTACGAGAAAGCTTACAACAGATATATCTGGAACCAAACATGTACCATACACAGGAATAAAGCCAAAAGAAACTTATTTAAAAACCTTATCTGAAACCTTCTTTTCACGTTGTTGTTATTTTTACTTCTAACTGTTTTGATTATTTTGGGTTATGTTTCATTTTGCTATTTCCTTTTTTGATTCCTACATATCTTACCATGCATCTTTCAGGGAGTCAAATTAACCTAATAGTTACAAAGAAGCTGTTAAAAGCAAAGTTCAAACAAAAAATGAGATATAAATGGGTATTTAAATGACAAGACATGACAATGACAACTGGTCTATTGAACCGACAGCGTGTTGGGCTTTCTATGCTACATTAAAATCATTGACACAGGCCAAAAAAGATTTAATAAAAAGCCAAGGAGGATTTCATAAAAACGCAGAGGCCTAAATCGTCAATCCTAAATCGTCAATATGTGTTATCTGTTTTATCTGTGTTGTCTGTGTTATCTACACCGCAAAAATACATACCATACCAGATATAGAGAATATATATTTAAATCAATTTACCCAATTCAACGGTTCGTTGTTTCCCTAGTGATAGTATTTGCAGTAATAAAAAAATAAAAAATGAAACATTGTTAAAATAATTTTATCAGCGTTTAATTTTTATTCTGTGATTTATTATGCTTTTTATCTTTTATTCATTTTGATTATCTTCACCAATACTACTATACTTGTTATTGATAGTAGTAAATAGTCTACATTTTGATAACATATTTCGTGCTTCGATTGTGAGTTATGGGATGTCAGTTTTTCGTTGCTTTCTTTTTCGCAATATAACTTACGACCCTCATGTACCCATAGCTTTTTCTTTGCATTTTTACTCTTTTATATCAAAACCATGAAATGCAATTTTTATGCATGTTTATGCTTAAAATGAAAAAAAAATTGCTTCTTATAATAAATAAAAAACCATTCAGTATTGCTTGTTTACTATGCTTTACTTGACCTGTACAAGCAAGGTTGTGCGAGGTAGAACATTGGCTTAGCCGAGCTCCTTCTGGTTGGATACGGCAATAAAAAAGCCGGGTTTATCACCAAGCCAGGAAGTATTATTTACTTGCACTTAATGACAGACTGTGTGCTAATTCAGAAAAATTGTCTTAGGTTTTAGATTCCTTCTTATATGTACAAAACGCTGAGAGATATCAAAGACAACACTTAAAATATTTCAAGAAAAAAAATGGTTTAGGAGTTTAATAACTGCCTACTCAAAATTTCAAATTGGGACTTGCACTTTGAAGAAAAGTATGAGAAAGCTTACAACAGATATATCTGGAACCAGACAGGTACCATACAAAGGGATAAAGCCAAAAGAAACTTATTTAAAAACCTTATCTGAAACCTTCTTTTCATGTTGTTGTTATTTTTACTTCTAACTATTTTGATTATTTTGGGTTATGTTTCATTTTGCTATTCCCTTTTTTTATTCCTATATATCTTACCATACAACTTTCAGGAAGTCCAATTAACCTCATAGTTACAAAGAAGTTGTTAAAAGCAAAGTTCAAACAAAAAATGAGATATAAATGGGTATTTAAATGACAAGACATGACAATGACAACTGGTCTATTGAACCGACAGCGTGTTGGGCTTTCTATGCTACATTAAAATCATTGACACAGGCCAAAAAAGATTTAATAAAAAGCCAAGGAGGATTTCATAAAAACGCAGAGGCCTAAATCGTCAATCCAAGATCTTGGTGGGAGTGTGAGGGGGTTATAATATCTCGAAACACTGTGCTTAGTAAACTTTATCTCTCGGAGTAATCTCTATCTTTCTCTCCTCTCCACTCCTGCTTTTTTCTTTCTTTCTTTCTTTCTTTATCTCTTTCTTTATCTCTTTCTCACTCTCTCTCGCTTTCTCTCTCTCTCTCTCTCTTTCTCTCTCTCTCTCTCTCTCTCTCTCTCTCTCTCTCTCTCTCTCTCACGCAGCAAAACTACATTGCATTCTCATGGTTTAACTATTTATCTTTTTTCCCTTTAATATCGTACTTGAAATGCTGTACAGCAAACGCAAAGAAGCTGCTTCTTAAGCTTTACATGAACAAATTTCTTAACAATGTTTATTCTCTTGTTAGCGGGACCTTTTATTTCTATATTTACGATATTCGATATTCACAAATGAGTTAATTAAGTTAAAATGACGTAAATTTATTGCATCAAATAATTAGTTTGGGTACATCAAGCTTAAACTGAGTGAGTGCAATTTGCAACATAAGTGCATAAATGAGTGAGTGCAACATTACAAATATTCTTGTGTTTCAGAAACACTTTCAATTTTGTTTAATAATTGTGATCAAACCGATATTCGTAGCAATACTGTATTGTTCAGGAAACAGATTTTTAATCAGACAGTCACTTGCACAGTTTTGTCTAGGTTGGAACAACAAAACTCACTCGAAATAATGGCTGATCTTTTTGGTAAAACATGAAGTTTGACAGTCACTTCTCTTCGTATTTGGAGGGGGACCGGGCTTGGGAGGGTTGACTGCCGAATCTCCCTCACTTTTGATTACCTCTAACCACGATTTTGTAAAGATCGGAGTACTTTGTAATCGCTACCATCTGATCGATCTGATGCAGAACAAAGCGTCAAATGTTTTCACTAAATACGCGTTAAACATGTAAAGGTTAATAATGTGTTGTGGGTCTGGTTCATTGTCTTGTGAATATTTAATATTTCAACTGCATTTGATTGTTCTCATGTGGCTTTCTTAAGAAAGGACGTAATGGTATTTTGTCGAATTCAGTAATGTTGCTATGATTGTACGCTTTTGTACAGTAGAGACCAATCAACAACATAGAGATAATAGAACAGTTTCTGGGGCAAACCGGTGAGATTTTGATTTCAATAACCTTTTTTTGTTGTCATTAACTCGTCTTGGGAGATTTGACCGAATGTGTTAACGTACTTTTTTTGCTATTCTCTATCAACAGCATTAACATATATGTTTTTACTTTACATCTGTTTTATACAAAGTAACAAACAAGGAATAAATTGATATGCCGATACCCCAATTTCAACACGATCAATACTAAAATAATTGTTAGGGCTTCTCACACTTCGCTTAGATAATGTTTACAGTTGCACTTAATGTCACAATGAATAGACTTTTCAACTGTCATATTTAAAGTCATTTTAGTTATTGTATATTATCCGATACACGAATTCTCACATGGGTCAAGTATACGAACGATTCAGGTTTTCCTGTTCAATAATGTTGCTAAATATACAGCTCAACAATTCTAAATGTTTTTACTTGCAGAAAAAATGAAACATAGATTTATTATTTTGTTCTACATACTTGGTAATGATTGCTTACGCCAATTCAATTATGCTTAATGCTGACGAGAACGCAAACAAACAATCTAACAATGCATATATTAACTCATGATTCAGTTTGGATACATCATTAACCAGTTACGATACTTTTGACCTGAAGCTAGCATATCATTATTGTTTAGTTAAGCTTAAATGTGTTTCAGTCACGTTTATGTTATATTTTTAAGATAGTGAAAAACGTATTTGACATATTCAACATGTTATAGATCGTATGGCGACAGGTGAAACCAGTGCGGAATGTATCCCTGAATTCGCTATCCTTCCTGAGTACGCAATGAAAGATGAAACAGAGGTTACCATCACATGCAGATCAGATATCCTATGTATAAGCACCTTGTACTTTTACATGGGTGAGGATTATTTAGGGTCTGGATGCTCGCTGAAGGAGGATTTAATACCAGAAGGGGGCATAAATGCAATGGCGACACAACAGCTGATGACTGCACGTCCCATGGAGAAGGCGAAATTTTAACAGTTGAAAAACTACTTGCTAAAAAGGATGATTATTTCACGGTATGGGGGTGTTTCAATCTCGAAAGCGACTTCTGCGAGTTAAAAAGGCAAGGTGTGTTGTATGTTTTACCTAAAATATCATAATGATAGATGCAGTTGCTAGTTTGCTATTTAAATAATATAAAAAATGACTTATAGATAGATTATAATGCGGTTGGAAAAATAATAAAGGACTTACAAATAATCATTTCGAAGAAAAAACAAAGGTTAATCACTATTTTAAAAATATAATTTGGGGTTCATTTAAAGTTCGTTTTATTTTGAAGATGAGTTGGGAAAGTTTGGGGAATGAAGAGAGTCTGCTATCAGATATGTCCAGACCAATTATCTGAAAAACAAGAGAAAACTAAACTCTGAATGTTTCTTTATTTTTGCCATTTCATACTTTAATATACACCGAAAAAAAACGGCATAACCGCGGGAAAATGTCCTGTGCTGCTATCCAGGCAGAGGTTCCCTTCTCCGAATATTCTACTGAACACGAAGTTAATGTTCAATGTAAGTTCTATCCTTTCAGTAACTAGTTAAAATCTACTTGGTAGACTTAGTATGCATTTATTTTTTATGTTTTTATGTTTTATTTTTTATGTTTTAAGGAAGTAAAATCTATTAATTGATTAACTGTTACTCACACCCGTGCTGAAAGAACTTATATTCTGTTTATCCTTATTGTCTGTTAATGGTTTCGTATATTTCTGATCACTATCGGGCCATGCAACGATTCGCTTATTGCGTTGGAAGGAACAAATGTACAACTGCATTGTATCGTCATAGAAGCTAATCCAGCTGCAAGTACCTTCTACTGGTAAGGGTTATATTTTAGCATTATACAGAATCCACATGAGATAGAACTATTGATTAGCATTCCAAATTCTATTCCGAAAGACAAAATTTTAAATGGTATCAAACAATTATTCTGGCATTTAATGTAAGGATGAGATTAAATTTATACACAAAATATTTTTCATCTGGCTTAAATCTCTTTGCTGTGTATTTCTGCAGGGCAAAAGATACCGCGACTATAGTAGATGAAAGTGAAAGCGTATTATATCTAAATGATGTCAATAAACACAATGGTCCAGGAACATACACATGTCTGGCAGATAATGTTTCAGTTGGCGCATTAGAAGCATCACTTATACCTGCTCTACACTGTAAGTATCATTAGCATCACTTATACCTGCTCAACAGTGTAAGTATCATAAGCATCACTTATACCTGCTCTGCACTGTAAATATAAGAAGCATCGCTTGTACTTGCTGTACACAGCAAATATGCTGCACACGCCGAACTTATTTAATTCTTATCAGGAAAGCTTAATAGTTTTCACTAAAAATGTCTGTCGATTTTCACCATAATCGACTTTCATGTTCTTTTTATCTTGTGAATTATCACAAAATGTGAAAAATGAAAACTTTAAAATAGTTTTCTTCGAATGCCCTTTTCTACGGATAATAAAACACTACGATACTTTGTTTACTTATAAGTGTCCACTCTTTTATTTTAACAAAAACATTATGATTCACTATATGTATTCTAGGATTTTAAAAATACAGAACTATAAAATAAATTTTCCATGAACCATTACATCCACATAACAGTCTCTTAATTTTTTTGTAAATTAATGTTTAACTTAAGAAGGAAGAAGGGGATCCGTTCAATTTCGTTTTATGTTGGCGGCCAAGTGATATCTCTCTTTGTTCGTCTGGTCTCCAGTTCTAGGAATCACTTTTCATTTCTTTTTCCCTGAACTATTTTCCAAACCGGTCTGACTGAGGGGTAGAATTCCCATTCTAACCAAGGCATTCCAAACGTCTTCATGTCTTGTTTTAACCTTAGCTAATCACAACCTAGAGATTTTGTGCCAGTTCTACGTACAAAAATATTTCGTTAGGGTCGTCTATTCTTCGTAAGTAGCCTAGCTAGTGCAAACGTTTCTGTTTGAGCAAAACCTTCATTCTAGGGAGTTTTGCTGTCTCAAGAACCAGATGATCGATGATTTCGTCCTGCCATTTGATTTTCAATATGTAGTGGGGGCATCTGATATGGAAACTATTCAGTCTCATGCACAGATGCGCATACGTTGTCCAAGTCTCGCTACTGTATGGTATTTTGCTTAGGACGCAGGCACGGTGAATTCTTTTTCTTTTTGTTTTGCTGGTAAATATTGGGTTGATACACGCGTAATTTGTGAGACGACTGAATGTTGTAGCAGCTGTGTCGATGTTGAAATTTAGCTGTCAGTAGTGATTGATCTTAAGTAAAAAACTTATCCTCTACTTCGCGTAAAGCGTAAAGCTTGCAAAGGAATTTCCAATAATACATATCATCTGACATGTAAATATAAGCCATACTGCAAGACAAAAGAAAGTGAACGCTGGCGAAAATTGTCTAGTATGGGGGTCACCAAGAATTAAAAATGTATTTCTGATTACATCGCCTGCGCTCATTCATTAGCATTCCAACGCGCAGGCAAAACGTTTTCACGCAATCGTTTGATGACCGCTTTCGCTGTTATTCGGTTATTGGGACTTCCAAATGCCTTCGCTGCAGTCCTTGTGGCAGTTCGAAAGCGATCACGAGGTCCTGGATCGGTGTCCGCTTCTGGGTCTATCCATGGTACTCAATGTATGCAGATACCGCTTTCTCAGTTTGTACACGGTACTTTTGCAACACTCAAAACGCCTGGCAGCGTCGTGCATCGAAATCCCAGCCTGTGACATGCCGGGACACTTTTGTGCGGGCCGTGGCATCTTAATACCCACTTGTTTTAAAGTGCTCGCTACAACCACAGGTGCCACTAACCTTCGACTATACGTATAGGGTTACAAAATGTTTCAACAACCAAAGAATAACGCCTCAGATGGATTAACATGTCACATGGCAAACCCCAAATAACCACCTTGAAAAGTACGCTGGAGTACATAAAGTCATGTTGTGTAAAATTAGGGTAGTATCTTTGGTTGAAATAATAGTCAAAAATCTGTATAGCTTAAACTGTATAGCCTAAACTTTCCTTTGTCCCTTTGTATATTTGCACATTCACTTTGCTATCGACATTTTGGTATGTTATATTAATATATCATTGTCAGTTTAGATACACCAACTATCACGCAACCAGACGACCACATTGTAAATGCTGAGGAAAATAGTTACTTTGAATATACATGTGAAGCTATATCGGACCCTGTTGCAGTTTTTGAATGGTTATTTCAAGGAGAGCACCAGACAGATGGCTCTTAATAGATTCAGTCACTAGGGCAGATCATGGCACTTACGAATGTGTAGCTACCAACACTGTTCAACCTTGTGAATCTGATGATATCACTAGATAAAAGATAATTCATACACTAAAATGTTCTGTGTAATGTTTTTATTAATTAAGTATAAATATCTGTTTTATTATGTCTTTTAGGTAATATTGAAATAATGGCTACAAACTTGCATTAAGTTTGATATATGGTATAAAGTTCAATTTCATAATTTGGCATAATTTAAATTAAAATGAAAATTAAAACTAGAACATATTCACAGGTAGAATAATTGAAAATATAATTGCTGGTCAGCCACAAAACAGAAAATATATCACAAAGACTCGTGCATATTTAAGTCTACAGGTTTATTTAAAAACATTTTTCGAGGTCACCAATATCCTTACGTAAACACCTTCAGGTGGTTTACTGGCTATGCTTATTTATATATTAAATTTTGCAGTCAAGGTTCATTGGCAGTTTTCAATTTAAAGTTCCTCCAGAAATTGAAATTGGACCATGTCAAGATAACGGGTATATTGCATTGGAAGACTGTGATATCCAGTTTCACTGTGACGTCACTGCTGCCAATCCGGATGTATATTCAATTTCTTGGTAAGTCTGATCTTTCATGTCTTAAAATATCCTTGGCGGTTCTGAATCCATTTCTTTTAATTGTACAATCACAGCTTTTGAAAAGTTGATGAGTTAGGCATTAAAATACAGTTTTCATGTTTTTATAATAACCATAAAGTTGTGTTGGTCTTACTTTTAGTGATTAAATTCTTTACAACAGATAATACAAAATTATCCACGTATTATATATATCAAAGTCAAAGTAATTAAGTATAAAAGTACAGGCTCTTTGCTGGACAAAAGATGGAAACCCCATCGAAGGCGAGGCGAGTGGAAATTTCCACCTGAACGAGGTGGATCGCGATGGGCATCCGGGGGGTAATATATCTCCCTCGCAGAAAATGGGTTTTGAACAGGTGCAAAAGAATCATCATCTCTTCACCTTGAAGTCAATTGTAAGCTATATTTGAGAGAAATCTAAACGATATTAGTTTAGATTAGCTACAGCATATGTAAAACAATTTTTGTGATTGCACAAATTCCTTTTGGTGGGAAATTGGTAATTTAAAACCACGTGAGAAACTAGACTCACATTGAAACAGGCACCTCATCTATCTAACTATTTAACGCATATTTCATCTTTTCAAA
This sequence comes from Protula sp. h YS-2021, assembly GCA_949752745.1. Classification (NCBI taxonomy): domain Eukaryota; kingdom Metazoa; phylum Annelida; class Polychaeta; order Sabellida; family Serpulidae; genus Protula; species Protula sp. h YS-2021. Next base: position 7,373,061 of record OX457030.1, on the reverse strand, counting down.
GTGAAATATATTTTGCTCAAAAGAGTGAAATAACAAGAAAAGATAATGACGAGCTACGACTTTACTTCACATTTGTGCTGTGAACATAAACACTTTGATGTGTGATGTCTGATGCGGGTATCTGTTGAGATTTGAGATTTCAATCATACTTTTCTATTGAAAGCTTTTAGTATTGTGAGTTAAAAATTGAAAAGAAAAGGGTAGGGGGGGGGGGGGGTCACCGATGTGTCAAGGGAAATAAAAGACAATAAAGTGGTCACGTGTTTTACTATGAAAAACGGCCTTTTTATACAAAAAATGAAATTCAAACAGGTTCAAAAATTGAACTTTTTCTAATTTTTTGCCAGTTTGTTAATCACATTATTTGAAATGTTTTAAGTAATTTATATATATATATATATATATATATATATATATATATATATATATATATATATATATATATATATATATATATATATGGTGATAGTTGTTGTATCATATGATTTGACTGACAAGCTGTCAATCACAGTGCTGGTTGACGGATGACAGCTGTCACTTTGTAGAGTATATAAGCCCGTGATCCGTGATATCGTGGAGCAGTTTTGGGCTCCGACTTCATCTGTGTATATCATTTTGTTTATATAATAAAAGAAAGAATTTAACTAAAGGCAATCCATTTATTGACTTATTGCCACCCCAAAAGTAGCACACTTTGAACCATTAGTAAATATAGCACATTAGGAACCATTATTACAACTTGGTGGCAGCTTCGGTTGCAAGGTTTTTATTTATATTGAATATTACAGTTTCTGGTATATTGCATTTCAGTCATAAACTGTTGCATTATACTAAGAATCACTGATAATAGTTCAAATGTAAATAAAAAAAATATAATAGTTCAAATGTAAATAAAAAAATATATGGAGAAAATAGGTCTAAATTTGAGCGATATATAGGAATATTTGTTTTCTCCTCTTACGCTTAAGAATATACAGATATTTTTACTCACTCTCAAGATCGTTATACGTAGATATTAATAACACAACATTCTTATCGGAATCTTTTAAAATCCGATAAAAATTTTGCTTTTAAATTTCGTAGTCAACGTCAAGCTTGAATCGAACATTTTTGTTTTCATTCGAAACTCTTCCGTTTGGAATTGTCCCACTACTAGATTTTACTAGAGCCACTTTCTTCAAGTGGAATATCACTATTTTTTCCATATAACGAAATAATAATTAAATTTCAAAAGTGTTACTATTAATATTATTCTGTACTTTGATATTTCATATTCATATGTTATCAGGGTTTCAGAGGTATTAATTGAATATTAAGTACAATTACTGATATTCAGTGATATTATTCTGTACTTTGATATTTCATATTCGTATGTTATCAGGGTTTCAGAGGTATTAATTGAATATTAAGTACAATTACTGATATTCAGTGATATTATTCTGTACTTTGATATTTCATATTCGTATGTTATCAGGGTTTCAGAGGTATTAATTGAATATTAAGTACAATTATTGTTATTCAGTGATATTATTCTGTACTTTGATATTTAATATTCGTATGTTCTCAAACTTTCAGAAGTATCAATTGAATATTACGCAAACATTGATTCTGTTCTCTATCTCTTTGCCTAGATATATTGCTTAGATATTGTTAAGCTTACGATTGAACAATCTGTATTTCATATTTCATACCAAATTGTGCTTTATTTTTGTAATACAGTTAGGCTGTTGCAATTAAAGCATTTTACGCCATGGAAGGCAACAGAAATAATGCAGCAACCGAAGATTTACCTGACATAAACAAATTGGTGTTAAGAAATGGAAAGACATATGAAGCACCACCTACTTTAGTTAGACAACGCCCCCAACATGATGGCGAGATTATCAACAGCCAGGATTCACTTGGTATACAAGACACGATAGAATCACACGATTCACAAAGTACAAATGATGAAGAAGACGACGTTGCAATAAGACAAAAGCCGCATCAAAGCAGAGATTTAATTGATTTAGGGAACGAACAAGCTAATTGTTCGACAAAAGGCCCTTCGAATCATAGCACTCCAATTGCTCAACGTACACCACATTTCCAAAGAACAAATGCAATTCGTTCTATCCCTGCTTCTTTTCGAGTAAATCGTTCAGAATTTCCGCATAATGGTAATAATGACACAAATAGATATTATGATCCAAGCGGTTACTACTCTGAGCCATTAGGTGGGCCATCTATTAATAATTTACGGCAAAATTTTCGGTCAGTCAATGGTTCTTCACACAGTTTCTACACATATTCTCAACCTCATGTGTTTTCTTCTGGTGAAAGGGGAAGAGAGCGTAGTAGAATTAGTCGGTCTATGTCAAGAGGCCATCATTCAAATCATAGAGTTCATTCTCAACGAAGCAGTTCTGTAGGAAATCGAATCGCCAGTGAAAAACTCAACATAAAGTTGCGTTTGCCCCAGTTTTCAGGGAAAGAGGAGGAATGGAAGTCGTTTAAAAATCAATACGAACTGATGGCTTATTCTTTAGATTGGTCTGAAAAAGAGAAATTACTGCAGTTAATGACTGCTTTGGATACAAAATCTCGTACATACATTGACAACTGTTTTGAGAGTTTGCTACAGATCTCAGTGGATCAAGTACTAAACAAATTGGACGAGAGATTTAGCGACAGAGATGTCGACCATTATCGGTCCATGTTATTCAGTCAGAAACTTCACGTATCAGATGATGTCATTTCTCATACTGATAATTTAAGAATGCTCGCTAGAAAAGCGTTTCCTGGAGAACCTTACCATTTTATAGAGGAAATGACAAAGACGGCTCTTTTTAGAAGTGTCACTGATAAAGATTTAGCAAAGCATTTAACAACACAACGTAAACAACTGCACACGGTTGATGAGATATTAAAAGCTATTCAGGCTTATCAGTCTATAGAAACAATGGAGGGTATGTTTCGAAGAGACAGAGATCAAAAGAAACAGTTTAAAGCGCCATTTCATAGTGTTAATATGGTGGTCCCTTATCCAGAAGATGATTATGAGTACGATGAGGACGATGAAGGACAGAAAATGGAAGAAATGTGTTACAAAATGCATGTTATTAAGGACCGAAAGCGAGACTTTAACAAGGTGACTTGTAATCACTGCGGAGGCAAAGGCCATTATCAAAACGAATGTCCATCTAAAACGAGGATTGAATGTTTAAACGCGTGGGCTTCCGATCTGAAGCCCGCAGTCGGAAGCACGCTAGAGGAGAAACAAACAAAATCAAACAAACTGCCTCATTAGATTCCTCAAATGGGCTTACTTCTAGCATTGTTATTCAAGAGGATGTGGACAATGAACAACAAAAGCTAAAAACAGAAGCTCTTCCAAAATTAGCAATGGAGGAAGACACAGAAGATTGTTGCCGACTGAAAAGTGACATAGTTCAGGAATTTGATTTTCATGATTTTGATTTAGAAAATCGTTCAGATAGTAAAGGAATTGACATTATTCTACAAAATGAAATTATCAACAAGTGTAAACTTGGTATGAATCTCTACCGAAAAGGATCAAAAGGAATTTATTTGTTTTCAAAATTTTTTGCCCTAGACAAACCCGTCCCAATGTTGCTCGACACTGGGGCTTCTGTCTGTTTATTATCCAAAGCAATATATGATGCTTTTGAGGAGAAACCGCCACTTATCAAATCAAATTGTAAGATATTCAATGCTTCTGGAGAAGAGATGAAAATGCTGGGAAAGATTCGTCTGCCAATTACGGCAGGAAATACAACAAAAGAAGTGATTTTTCATGTCACAGATCTCCCAGGGGAAAGCGTTATCCTTAGTTTTAGGTGGTTAAAAGAGTTTGGAGGAGAGCTTAACGCAAGAAAAGATCTGGTTATTCTAAATGGAACAAAGGTTCCTTGCTTTGTTTTAGATGGGTTGCCTGCAATAAGACGTGTAACCGTAGCAAAGACATATGAACTGGAACCAGCGCAGGAGTATATTATCTCTGGCAAAGTTAACAACTATCCAAACAACAATAAACAAGCTCAGACATCAACATCAACAATACCGATGGTAATGGATCCTTACAGAGGATTTATAGAAAAATTTGGAGTTGTTCCCTGTTCATCAGTATGTGTTAATGGTGATACACAAATACCAATACGAATACTTAATTGCAACAACAAGAAAGTTCGCCCGAATACTCTAGTTGGGTTTTTAAAACCATCAGAAATTGTAACAGTAGTGCATGAAGATAACATAACTGAAGAGACTGACGATTTACAGAGTAATTCAAATGAAACAAAACCAACAGAAAAGGAGGAACCAAAAATGGATTTCGACCTTACGGATCTTCCTGATCATATAAGAGATATGTTTAATGAGGCATGTGTCCATTTAACAATGACACAGAGGGATGATTTAAAGACTTTGTTGCTAAAATATGTAGAAACATTCTCGAGAGATGACTTAGATGTAGGTTACACCACATCTGCACAACATGAAATTAAAATACAAGAAGGTGTTAAACCAATCAAACAGAAACTGCGTCCTTTTCCCTTACATCAACAGGAGGAGATTGACAAGCAAGTGAAAGACTTACTTGAAAGGGGATACATATCACGATCAAACTCACCTTGGAGCAGTAATGTTTTGTGAGTAAAGAAAAAAGACGGCTCTTACAGAATGTGCATCGATTATAGAAAATTAAATTCAGTAACCATAACAGATGCTCATCCTATACCCCCAATAAGTCAAACTCTTAATGCTTTAACGCAAGCTAAGTATTTTTGTGCACTAGACTTAAGTGCCGGTTACATGAATGTGCCAATGCATGAAAACTCCAAGGCAAAGACAGCTTTTGTAACACGTTCGGGACTGTTCGAGTGGAATAGAATGAGTTTTGGCTTAGTAAATGCTCCATCTACTTTTCAGAGGCTCATGGAATATGTATTGCATAACTGCCATTGGACTATAGCCATGGTGTATCTCGACGATATTTTAGTTTATGGGAAAACGATAGATGAAACTCTGCAAAATCTGGAAGAAGTCTTACGCAGGCTACAAACAGCTGGCTTAAAGCTCAAACCAAAGAAGTGTCATCTTTTTAAAACCGAAGTTCTATACCTTGGCTACATTATAGGTAGAGGAGAAATTAAGACTAACCCGGATAAAATTAGTGACATCAAGAATTTTTCTACACCTAGAAATGAAAAGGAGGTTCGACAATTTTTGGGTCTGACAAATTACTACAGGAAATTTATACAAAATTACGCCAACATCGCACAACCTTTGAACAAACTCTTAATGAAAAATGTAATGTTTAAATGGACCGAAGATCAGCAAACATCTTTTGAGGAATTAAAACAGCGACTTGTGTCAGCACCTATTTTGTCCTTACCGGCAGAGAGCGGAAAGTATGTCTTGATTACAGATAGTTCAAATTTCGCAATCGGAGCCGTGTTAAGTCAAATTCAAGATGGTGAGGAAAAAGTAATTGCATATTCGTCAAAAACCTTAAGTAAGTCTGAGAAAAACTACTGCATCACTAGAAAAGAACTTTTGAGCATCATTTACCACGTTAACCATTTCAGGATGTACTTAGTAGATACAAAATTCTTGATAAGAACTGATCATAAAAGTTTAAAATGGCTTTTGAATTTTAAAGAACTCAACCCACAACTAACGAGATGGTTCGAGTTGTTGTCTCAATTCGATTTTCAGATAGAATATACTCCAGGCCCAAAGATTGGCAATGCGGATGCATTAAGCAGGTGTAGAGCAAAAGACTGCCTTTGTAAATACAAGTGTAGTGACCCTACTGATGAAGACTTTAGTACTTACCCTTGTCCACAAAGAAGAGGGGAAGAAATCGTAAGGCTTATGGAGACAGGAGATGAATCAAAAAGCGAAACAATGGATAACACCCAATCAAATCCTATGTTTTCTTATCCATGGACTTACGAAAGCCTCAAAGACGCTCAGATATATGACAATGATATCAAAGTAGTTATTTGTGCTTTAAACAAAGGGGTAAAACCAAATTACGAAGAAATAGCGGTGTATGGAGAAACAACTAAAGCGTTGTTAGCTCAATGGAAGAATTTGTTCCTGCAAGACGGAATTCTCTATCGGAAATTTATAACTCAAACGAATCAAATCAACAATCAGATTGTTGTACCAAGAGTTTTTCGTCAAGGAATGTTACAGTATTACCACGATCATAAAGTTTCTGGTCATTTTTGCTCAGAAAAAGTGTACAAGAAGCTTTCAAAAAGGTTCTACTGGCCCGGAATGTAGTCATACGTAAAGAATTATATCCAGTCATGTTCAAACTGCCAGAAAAAGAAGAATCCTAAAAGGACTTTCTGCGCAGAGCTTCAAAAATTTGTCATTTGAAGCCCTTTTGAGAGAGTTGGAATGGATCTTTTAGGTCCCTTACCAGTTACTTACAATGGTAATCGCTATATTTTGGTACTTGTAGACTATTTTACGAAATGGATAGAAGCAATTCCCATCAAGGATCAATCCGCGGAGGTTACCGCAGATGCTTTCTGCAGTAAATGGGTGACAATGCATGGAACACCTTTTAAATTATTTACAGATGCGGGAAGTAATTTCACTTCCAGTCTTGTTCAAGAAATTTGCAAGATGTTAGAGATTGAAAAATTCCAAGCCATAATCAGAAGACCAAGCAGTAACGGTTTTGTTGAGATAATCAACTTTTCATTGTCACAGATGCTATCAAAGATTGAAAACTTAGACCCACACAATTGGGATGTATATTTACCGTTTCTGACAATGGCTATGAGGAGCACAGAACACACTTCTACGGGGTTTTCACCTAATAAACTCGTGTTTGGAAGAGAAATTATGATGCCTTTCGATGCAGTAACACCCCGAGAAAAAGAACTTTATGTAAATACAGACGATTACCTTCTAAAATTGAAAGATATGTTGGCTGACTCACATGAAGCGGCTAGAGGAGCTCTCCAGAGAATGTTTAATTACAGAGAAAAAGCATATCGAAGCAGAATCCGAAGTCATAAGTACAATCTGGGTGATCCTGTATATTATTGGAATCCGACTGTTAAGCGTGGAGAATGCAAGAAACTACTAAATGTCTGGAAAGGACCCTATTTCGTGGTTCAAATCATTAGCGACGTTGTGTATAGAATACAGCTAAATTTTAGAAGTGGTACAAAAATCGTTCACCACAATCAGTTAAAGCCTGCATTTATTAGGGAGGATCTTATCTCTGAATTAGATTGGGTGCAAACTTCTGTAAGAAGCTACGCAAAGGGAGTGAACGAATCTTTACCGAGTAGGGAACAAATAGAAAAGTTTCCTGAAATTCCAGTTCGTCGAAGCAAAAGACTTCAAAATAAACATTAAATGTTTATATACATATGTTCGATTATACTCACTTTTCGGGATATTTTCACACTGCTTTTAAATAAGTTTTGATTACTTATTTATTAAATTAAATATATATATATATATATATATATATATATATATATATATACACCTACCTTGCGACCTGGGGAGACCATGCTGATAAATAATAGATGGGGAGACCAAATGTATATCCTTTCTCTTCCGCATTTTTTCTTTTGTTATCGCATAGATATCTTAAATTAATATTATTATTATTATCTGTTATGGTTGTTTTGAAAAAAACACAACAATAACGAATAAACAAAAAGTCGAGGTCTCCTTTATTCGACCAACTTTTTTGCCAGAAACACACCCACTAAAAGAGACCGTCTCCTTAATTTTGTATATGAACCCGGTTCTCCAAATGATCACTTTTAGCAGAGTCAGTGGACTCGCTAAATCTCTTTTTTTTTAATTTTGTAATTTAATGATTTACTGGCACTTTATACAAGTTTTAGAGGGGAGTTATTCGGAATAAAAACAATTTCACAGTTTCATCTATTTCCGCGAGAGATGTGGTTACAAACTTCAGGTAATTTGTTTGTATTGTTTACATCTACCCGCCAGAGACGAAGAGAAGTAACTAATGAAAATAACTTGAAAGAAAGGAGTTAAACCAAATAACAAAATACTTGAAACTATTACATGCAGCCTGAAGACTACTTGACATATTACTGTCGTGCAAAGTAAGCTCTTATCTTATGTTTTAGCACAAAACCTACATTATCGCCCACTTCTGTACAGTTACCAATGGTAAAACTAGTCCCAGTGGACCCTTTCTATTCTTGACAACAAGTTCACGTCACAACTTTGCATCTACGAATAAGAATTAACATTTTCGTCACGTGATCAAAAAGTGCCAGTGCTTGCGTGGGGGCAAAACGCAGTTTCTCGTTGTTTTAATACCAAATATAACAGTATTTTTCTTGTTGTAGGCCGATTGCATATATTTTGGCCTATTTGTCACATGCTAGAAAGCTAGCTCTTTGTATAATTTTTACCGTTTAGAAAAGTTTTACTACTTAGCTTAAATATCGAAGAATTTGTATTGGTATAAAACTGCTATAAACTCCAAATATCGCTCATTATGCCCCAAGTTACTCACAAGCCAAATCACACTTAGGGTGCTCCTAATAAAAATGTGCAAAGTTCTGCGTTTCGAATAAAAGTAACCGAGTAAAAAATGAAAGAAATGACAGAGAGATTTCACCTAAATGTCAAATTTCCCTTGCACCAAAGAGCAGTCAGGTTTTTAACAACTTCTGTGCTATTTAAAAATGTATTATAAGTTTCAATTTCTTTTATGTTTCGAGTATAGCTGTTTTTGCAATATTTCTTCCATATTTCTCTGTCGTTTCTTTCATTTTTTTGGTTCCATCGCAGTCGAAAATCAAATTTCTTTCGCAAATTATTCGAAACACCCAAAGTGTGACTTGGCTCATTGCATGAAGGTGTCTGCGAGATGACTTGATCAATCTTCCTAGGACAGAAATTGTCACAGTTCCTGTAATAAGCCAGTTCGCATTTTCGGGTCTTTCCGGTGGAGGTGTTGTTTCGGCTGCAAATATTTTTGGGATAAATTATAAAGAAATGATAAGGAAAAAACATCAAGTTTCTAATTTTCTTTCAACATGCACGCTTTTAAATTTATGAAGCCATCACATGATCTTTTAAAAGCTATTTTACATATTATTCAGTCCCTTTAATAACCAACATGTGAATATGTTTCTGGCAAAATGGAATTTTGTTGATTTTTTTTTTCGTTTTGTTTTCTATCATTTCTTTATATCCTTATCCCACCTGAATTCAGCCGAAACGTAAAAACTTTTCTGAAAAAGTCAAAGTGCGAATTGGCTTATTGTAGAGCCATAAGCCAATTCGCACTTTTGGATCTTTCCGGTGAAGGTGTTGTTTTGACTGCAAATGTTGGGAGATAAATTATAAAGAAATGATAAGGGACAATATCAAAATTCTAATTTTCTTTCAACATGCACACTTTCAAATTTATAAAGCCATCATATGATCTTCTAAAAAGTATTTTACATATTATTCAGTCCCTTTAATAACCAATATGAGAACATGTTGCTGACAAAATGGAATTTTTTTTATTTTTGCCGTTTTTTCTGTCATTTCTTTATATCCTTATCCCAATTAATTCGGCCTAAACGCAAAAACGTTTCGGCAAAAGACAAAGTGCGAATTGACTTATTGTTGCTGTGGGAGATAATGGAAGATTTTATATCCTGATCCCAAGAAAACATTTTTCGCAGTACAAAATTGTTGTTTAACCATAGAAATTGTGCGTTGTATAATTGGGTCATTTGTGTGATGCACTCTTTCTAAAATAACGCCAGTGGCCTGAGTCATGCGCCGAGATTAGCAAAATTGACATCAACGACACGGTCTATTATAGGAACTATCGCTCTTGCTGTCATAGGAAGACCGCAAGAGTCATCTAGGACTAAGTTAAAACCAATAATCATGGCACCAAATTGTCCGTAATTACACTGACACAATTCGGTTATTGCCTGTAGATATTGGCAATAATTATTGTTTCGGGACAGGCCGTAACCATAGCCAATCTGGCATATTCACCCGTAAACCAGTGGTGGCATTCGCGAAAGTGTAAGTTTAAACTTAGAGTCAATCTAAGTGCAAAAATGTAAGAGTTAACTTTCCCGTTGGTTTAACTTAGCGGTATTCACAAAATGTAAGTTTAAGCTTCCACTCAAGTTTCAGTTCAAAATTCTAAGTTTACTTCGGACTACACTTAGATTTCTCAGTTCAATCCCACGCGATATTTAAATACCTGGAGTGCTTTGCTTACCTTGGCAACAATCAATTTATTGAGAGTAAATGAAGAATATGAAAGGGTTTTTATGAGGGAAAGTGTTTCGAGATAGGAGTAATCCGTTTGAAGTTTACAATGACGGTGAACTTTTAACTCGATATGGATTTTCAAGAGAAGATATTCATTTTTTGGTGGAAAATCTCGAAAATTTGGAGTAGGAAACAAGAAGAAGCTTTAACGCTCCGAAACATCTAAAAGCCTTCGATATTTACATTGACAACCAGTTTATACGATTACGATTAGTCGCACTCTTTATGAAAATTTTGCAATATTGACTTAGAATGTAAGTTGATAAACTTACGCGATGAATATGGCGTAAGTAAGTAAACTTACGTAAGCTTAATCTTGAGATCTAAGTTTAATATCTAAGTAAATAAACTCAGATGTTCGTGAATACGGCCACAGATACAAGAGAATGTAACTGTCGTCAACTGTACCTCACGACCGCCACTCCCGAAAAGTTAATTTCATCCCGTATCAAAACATCTATTTTACAAAATAAAACATTTCCTTAAGTGTTTATTCAAACACTTATTAACACAGAATAAGAACAAGGGCAGAGATGAGAATTTTTCTTTGCATGTATGCTTTTTTGGGTTCGACTGCCACAGGTTGCTTGCCTAACAATTTTTATGCAATGAACTGGCAATCTCCGGGCGAAGCACAGCAAGACAAGTATCGAACTATGCCACAACAGCATGTGAACCTGGTTTTTGAGACAGGCTGTCATACCATATTGAACAGTGATGGTTCATTTTTCCGTTTCTGATATTTTTCCGAGATACTACCCCAGATGACCCCTCAAGGCCACCGGATGTTTACACATGGAACGATATAGTAACTTATGAATGTATATCACCTACGGCCGCATTGAAGGCCAGACTTGGAAATCTTAATTTCGAAGTGACTACAATTTGCCATCCTTTTTGGGAGGGAGGGAAATGGGGGAGCTTTAATATATTTTCTGCACCCAAGGAACGAGGAAGGGGAAAATAAATACAAACAAGCATTTTTTTGGCTTTTCAATCTTTATTGAGTAAACATCAAGTTGATGCCATATAGCTTATTTAAATCGTTTTCCGCCCAAGCATCACATAACAAATAACAAAATGTACAGGCACATACACAGGAAAACAATGGGAGATCCATCGCGTCATTTCATTTCTCAATGTAAATTTACTTTGAGATTACTACACGACTATTTCTTTGAAGAACTACTAAAAAATGACAAACTTTATTGTATCAAAATAATTTTTTTTAAATCTTTACATTTTTAGAACTAAAATCGCGTTTTGTTGTTTTTGTTTTATTTCTATTATTACTTTTTTCTTTTACTACCAGTAAGTTAGTGTAACTGAGATAATAGTAAAGGATTTTAAATTATTATTTTACAGAGAGCATGCATGAAAATAGTAAATAGAGGGACCAAGTGTGCATCATATATAATAATCAATGATATATAACCCAAAAATACAACTTTGGGAGACCATGCTTTGGTCTCCCTATTTACTATTTTTTATCTATGGTCTCTCTAAGTGACACCTTTAGTGTCTTTTAGCATATACAAAAGGTCTCCCTATGTTGGCATATTCTGTGTGCATATATTATCAAATGTGTGCATATATTATCATATGATATTTTTAGTGTCATTGTAGGTTCAACTCCTACAGGGTGCACGCATAACGATTTCTTATGCGGAGTTACTGCGCTCTCCGGTGGTGGCACACCAAACTTTAGTAATATTGTGCATCAAGTGTGCATCATATATAATAATCAATGACATATAACCCAAAAATACAACTTTGGGAGACCATACCTTGGTCTCCCTATATACTATTTTTAATCTATGGTCTCTCTAAGTGACACCTTTAGTGTCTTTTAACATGTTCAAAAGGTCTTCCATTGTTGGCTTATTCTGTGTGCATATATTATCAAATGTGTGTATATATTATAAACTTTTTTGTTAGTGTCATTGTAGGATCAACTCCTTCGGGGTGCAGGCATAACGATTTTTTATGCGCAGTTACTGCGCTCTCCGGTGGTGGCACATCAAACTTTAGTAATATAATGATAAAATATATGACTATCCCATCAATACCCCTCACTCCTCAATAAAACATTTGAGCCGCTAGATCGCTTTCTCAACATATCTTCTAGCACTGGCTATTGTTTCACTTCCTGCACCTCCGTCGCAATCATTTGTTTATTTCGCTTTGCTGGAAGGAGCGCTCTGCTCAGCTCTCAAGTAGTTCTTCTTTAATAAGCACGCCCGATCTGCCCACCATTGATCTGATGCATCCGCATAATGTAGTATTTTAATAAAGAAGTCAGAAAAGACCTGTTTTGTTCACGCACTCTTCTCAGTATTTTGTCACTTCAGATACCTTCGAAAAATGCAGCAGTTTGAATGGAGGCTTCTTCCACACTGAGTACACAGTTGGTGTGCATTGAAGATGCCCAAGTCGCACTTGTCGCAGACATCGGTATTTTCTGGCGTTTCTAGTCTGGCAATGACGCCATCATTTGCTTTCTTGTGCTTAAGGAAGAAGCCATCACTGAAATTACGAAATATGCTCATTTAAATCTCTTATATATCAATTCGTGTACTTCATTATCGTACCGCTTTTAAAGTAATTCTAAAACAAATGAAAGTACAATACCATACATCTCTATATGCTTCAAAAATAAAATATTACACGACAAGCCACGTCAAGTCCATATCCTTCGTCACAATTTAAATTCCTATTAGGTATACTGAAATAAGGACTCGTGTCAATCATTAATTCTAACATTTTGAACACTTTAACCTAGACAAAAATATAAAATCCCACACCTGTTAACAACATTCAATACTAGCACAAGCAAATGGGAAACTACATCTGTAGCTTCTCCTGAGTACATGACACCATCTATTGAAGCTTTCTTGTCACTTGTATTCTGCGGAGTCTGGTTTTTATTCTTGTAAATCCTCGGGTCGCGTATATGCCAGGTTCGACAGGTTATCCTGCAAAAAATATATCCAATAAACGTTCGATAATTTTAAACATATTAAATGAAGCGAGTGACAACCTTTTAATCAGTACGAGTACTATTTCTCCTACATTTGAGTGGGCCACAGCGTCATATCTGTAACATGTAGGGAAATTAACTAATATCAACAATAACAAAAACATATGCTCTGTAGTTCCAATCTTCTAGTTAATGGATATGGGCAATATCAATTTGGAATATTATGAAAAACAAGTTGCTGATAGTGCACCGTGAACGTAAATTTGCATGCAGCAACTGAAGTTGGCTTTTGGCCTATCTGGGTCACATTCACTTCTTTTCTTCCTCTCATGGATTCTTCCTCACCTCGAGGATTTTAAAAAGTATGAAAGTACGAATTGGTTTATTCAAAACTTTTGTGCTCTATGTTATAACTCAAGTAGTAGTACTAGTCAGTCACCAGGTTCTACGACATCTAAACCCTGCCAGAATCAGTATTTCCATGAATAAAAACTTTAATATCTATCGCCGAATCGCAATTTTATTTACCTTCTAAAGTTGATAAAGGAGCAATCCGCATTTGAACGTGGCTCCTTGCAATTGGCACATCGCTGCAACCCTTTCAACATCATGGCAATCCTGGCTTTGTACCTAGGAGATTATAACAATATGCGGCAGAAAATGACATACTTTCCGTCAATGGCAAAGCTTGGGCTAACAACACAGGTTCTTCCAGGCTTTTCCGGCAAAAAAGAACGAAATATATTGCTGTTTTACTGTTTATCTACCGTTTCAGCACAAGTTTTTTTATAGGTTTCAGATTTGCAATCTTCGAAATATTGAAGGTGTGACATCTCACGGTGTTACTACACCGCACACGCGCCAAGGATCCTAGACGACTGAACTTTTAATGTAATTGTTAAATTCCTCAACGTGCTCTGAAGCTGGGCTATGTTTTTGGAATACGCTACTGGAATACGCTATTCCAATCTGCTGTTGTGGTTGCAATAAAACTACCAGTAACCTAGGACCGTTCGCCACTTTTCAATGGTTTTAGCGCAATAACTCTCATCTTTTGGACGCGATCCGGAGATGCTGTTATATGTAGCAAATTCAGAATTTTACACAAGTTTTGTGAAGTAAAATGTCATGATTTACGAAAATGCAAGGCCGGTGTATTTTTTTGGGCATGATTTTCCAGCTGTAACTCGCCACTTTATTCTATCATCCCGAAATATAAATTTTAAGTGCAAACTGTAAGACTATCAAATCGCTTTTCAAAATGACTGCTAAGAGCTATAATGGTTACACATGAACACAAATCTTACTTGACATGCGTATACTGACGGTTTACTTATAGCAGCTCTGTATTTTGCAGCCAATTCGCACTTTCGGATTTTTCCGGTGGCGGTGTTGTTTCGACTGAAAATGTTGGGGGATAAATTATAAAGAAATGATAAGGGAAAAATATCAAAATTCTAATTTTCTTTCAACATACACACTTTCGAATTTATAAAGCCATCACATGATCTTTTAAAAACTATTTTACATATTATTCAGTGCCTTTAATAACCAACATGTGACTATATTTCTGGCAAAATGGAATTTTGTTGATTTTTGCCGTTTTTTTCCTATCATTTCTTTATATCCTTATCCCACCTGAATTCAGCCGAAACGCAAAAACTTTTCGGCAAAAGTCAAAAGTGCGAATTGGCTTATTATCTCGTAAATCGCTCGATACATACGTATAAGAAACAAGTAAGTATTTGTGAAACACACGCAGGCCCCAACCGCCCCCTCCCCCAAAAAAAAAATTCATAGGGGTATAAAGCGATGGCGGACAGACGGACGGACACCCCAAACCTATTGTGCCCCAATCCGAAGGGTTGGTCGTCGTCGTCGTCGTCGGTTTACGCTTTCAGAGCAAAGCTCTATACGTTTCTATACAGATTCTCTCCACCTAGTACGGTTTTGTGCTAATATTTTGGCTTGTAAGATTGAGTAGATTCCTTTATTTTGTAGATCGCGTTTTATTGTTGACAGGTATGTTGTTTTTTGTCTTCCTGGGGGTCTTTCCAATTCCAACGACGTTTTCTGATCAGAATAGACCATGGTATTTGGGTTGGGGCCTAATTAATGTTAGCAGCTCTGTACCGCCATGTTTACAAGCAGACTCTTCACGGTCATTGTATGCACATCCACTAATAAAATAGTGCAAAATGCTTCAAGCAATACTTTACTATAGCATATAAAAAGAATTATATTCCATCACATTTCTGCTAAAACACAAAATTTATAGAAAAGAGGTGGTGGCAAGTAAGTATCCATATATTGCTACATATTAGTATCCAGCATCATACATAAATTTATACGCCCGAACTCTTTTTTTATTCGAAACAGTCAGAAATTTGTACTCCCGCAAATTCTTCCGCAACATATGTGTTTCGACTGTTTGCGACGCCGTCACAGGCCATTCAATAAGTAAATACAAAGCATACCTAAAATCCCGAGAATTTTCTTAATTTTATATATTTTATATATATTTATTTTGAACTGCAATAGCATACTATTACATTTCATCTAAGAAAAAAATATTGTGCAACTATATCCATTTGTTTTACGTAAGTGGGATTTTTAATACCATGCTTTCAATATGAAAAATTAGTATTTAACTTAGCTAATATTTAGATGGCTCCTAATGGGAGTATAAGTTTTTATAAAAGCGCTAAAATACAGAATTATACATTGATATATAATATTGCGTCAATTATGGCCAAAAAATTTTAAAATCAAAAATTGAAAAATTCGCCGAAAATACATTTTCAACGGAAATAAAAAAAAAACTTCGCAGTAAACATTTAAACGTTTTGTGAGTTCTTCCTACCAAGTTTCAGCCTAATCCAACAAACTGTTTCGGAGATATGCCAACAATATGGCCCAAAAAGTTAAAATTCAAAAATTAAAAAAATCGCCAAAAATACATTTTCAACGAAAATGAAAAAAAAACTTCGCAGTAAACATTTTCACTATATGTGGGTTATTCTTGCCAAGTTTCAGTCTAATCCAACAAACCGTTTGGGAGATATCGCAACAATATGGCCAAAAAAAGTTCAAAATCAAAAATTTAAAAATTCGCCAAAAATACATTTTCAACGAAAATGAAGAAAAACTTCACAGTAAATATTTGCACTATATGTGTGTTGTTCTTGCCACGTTTCAGCGTAATCCAACAACAAACCGTTTTGGAGAGATAGCCTGCCAAAGTGAAAAAAATGCACGAAACCCCCCCCTATGTTCAAAAATTTGCCAAAAATAGAATTTTTGAGGAAACGAAAATAAAATACCACGGGCATCATCTAGACATGTACCCCAATATGTATGTTTTGAGAAAAATCGACTCATTAATTTTATAAGAACTCACTGCGGACAGACGGACGGACGGACACACCAAATGCTATATATGTCTCCCTTAGGGGGAGACATATAATTCCACTAGACCAAGCCTATAAGTACATCAGGGTATAACGACATGGCGCTAATGGCGACGTTTTTATAAAGTCCAATTCTTTTTTCCCCATTTTCAAAGAGCTATTGTCCAAATTTGTTTTCCCAAAATTGTCTAAAAACTATCGAGAGCTTTAATGTAATTGTTTTTCTTTCTGGAGTCAATCACATTTTTATATGCAAAAAGATGGTGTAAGTAACTAACGACATAAGGTTTTGTTGCCAGTTGAGAAATGGTGTCGCCAGATGACTTCTGACTTAAATTTATCACACATTTTTGTTGTCAGTTGGCAGTTTTTTATCTTCACTGAACTACTTACACACTTGTTTAATAAATAAGTGGCTTATTGTACTATTTTCTTGTTGTTTGCTTCTATGTACAAGTGCACTAAAATAAACAAACTGTAAGCTTTGAGTAATTTTATTGTTTCATAGTTGCTTTACACACATTTGTTTATTTTTAAAATTTATTATTCAAAATAAACAATAACATATATGCAAAAAGATGGCGTAAGTAACTTGACTACGTCTCGAGGAGTACGTCTATCCCCCGTGGGGGATATGGTGTGCGTAAGGCTGTTGCGTGTTGACAACGCAAAATTTAGAAGTGGAAGGATAGGTAGACGTAGTGTCTAACATTTAAACGAACCAATCCATTAACCAGTAGGCGCGTGAGACTGTCGTAGGTACGCTAAGTCCAGCGCCGATTTTCAAAAGTCCGCCATTTTGTCAATTTTTTCCCGATCCGGAAAATTCTTGATCACTGCACTGCACAAGGATCCAGAGAAGCCGTGTACAAAATTTGAAACGAATCCATGGATTAATGTGGCCTGTAGGCGCGTGAGACTGCCCTATATACGCTAAGTCCAGCACCGATTTTCAAAAGTCCGCCATTTGGTCAATTTTTGCCTGATCCGAAAAATTCTTGGTCACTGCACTGCACAAGGATCCAGAGAAGCCGTGTACAAAATTTGAACTGAATCCATGCATTAATGTGGTCTGTAGGCGCGTGAGACTGAAGCGTGACAGACGGACAGACAGACGGACAGACAGACGGACAGACGGACAGACCGAAAAGTTCAAAACTATATCCCTCCGTTGCACGGGGGATAACTGACGACATAAGGTTTTGTCGCCGATTGAGAAACTGTGTCGCCAGATGACTTCTGACTTCACACATTTTTGTCGTCAGTTGCTTTTTACACGTAACAGTTCTCTTCTCGTCATGATGCTTGCGCTGAGGCTGGCAATGATGGTTCCCTACCACTGCAGGACCACGTAAAGCTTTTGCTAGCGGCCCAATCAAATTGCAATATTTGACCAAGTAATTTTGAGTGAACATAATGAGACCATCATCTTGACATTTCCCAACTAAGACATCATCTCCGTTGTAGTGGTATGGCTCAATTGTTATCAAAGCCATTTTCATCTATTAAACATCTGTTCAACATAAATACAAGCGGACTAGTCATATTTAAACTGTACCACTGACAAAGTTTCGCTACAATATTTTCTATAATTAACCCCGTAGAAATTCTATTCATATCTCACTAGAAAGATGAGATAGAACTGTGACACAACGTGACCTGTTTGTTAATTTCTTCGATATTTTTTTTTTTCTATAAGACAGTTTTTCAAATTTTCCAATTTTAATGTTTATCTTGTATTTCACTCGAAGTTTCGCCACAATAATTTCTACAATTTGACACGTAGATTTTTTCTTCATATATCATTTGAAAGCGTGAACAAAGTCATCAACCATGACATGGGCGTTTTTTTTCTATTTTTTGCTTACAATAGGAAATAAAACTTTTATAATGGTGAGGTCAACCCTAATTATCATAACCAAAGTGCGCCGCTCGCCATTTGACTTTGACTAAGTTTTATCGAGTAATATATGTTGATAAGGTTATGTATCGGACCTGCTTTTTACACGTAACAATTATCTTCTCGTCTTGTCTTGACGGTGCGTAGGAATAATAACAAAAGCACAGTGTTAATCACGTGCGTTTGTTTACATTTTACAACGTTTATACTTATATTTAAATGAAGCAAAGCGAAATAAAAGAGGCTCCGCTCATGTCGCGTATTGGCAGATAACTTGAGCAAAATCCGAGCTCCAAGTTGACGGTGGTTTTGATTTCGTTCAGAAATCGGTCATTATTTGACTTATTTGTCTGCTTTTAGTTTTTTGACAATTAAAAAAATCAAAAGCTAAATTTATTAATGCAAAATTTACTAGAAAAACTGAAAATAAAAAAGTTGTTGACGGTTAACTTTTCGATATCGGAAGCTGGAGGGTCAGCTTCGTCTGTGTGTGTACTTTGGTCTCCCTATTGGCTATTTTTTATCTATGGTCTCTCTTAAGTGACACCTTTAGTGTCTTTTAACATATACAAAAGGTCTCCTTATGCTGGCATATTCTGTGTGCATATACAGTGAAACCCCGCTATTAGCGACAAAAAGTAACTGAATAATTTTGCCCCTAATGGCGGGGTGTCCCCAATTTCGAGGTCCTGTTCTATCTGACAACTACAACTAAAATCTCCGCCTATTTTTCTTACACTTTTTCCATCACTAGCTTTGATTATTTTAACTTTATCAGATAGCGAGAGGTCGTTCCGTTTTCTTTTCACATCACCGATATTCAGACTTAACACGTTGTATAGCATCTTAACTGAGTATAACACAATGAATTAATTGTTTTATTTATACGCATTTTAAAAGACAGAGCACATGTCAATAGAGTTCAGTCGTATTTAGCTTCTCCCTTAAGCACACATCTTTTGTAATAGCCCTATTGTCTTTATATGCACTGTACTCAGTACCCATAGATAACAATAGCGTAAAAAACTTGACTAAGTCTCGAGGAGTACGTCTATCTCCCGTGGGGGATATGGTTTGTGTAAGGCTGTTGCGTGTTGACTACGCAAAATTTAAAAGTGGAAGGATAGGCAGACGCAGTGTCTAACATTTCGACGAATCAATCCATTAACCAGTAGGCGCGTGAGAATGTCGTAGGTACGCTAAGTACAGCGCCGATTTTGAAAAATCCGCCATTTTGTCAAGTCCCAGCCGGAAAATGCTTAATCACTGCACTGCGGAAGGTCTCAGGGAACTTGTGTGCAGAATCTGAAACGAATCCATCCATTTTTGTGGCCTGTAGGCGCGTGAGACTGCCGTATATACGTCCAGTGCCAATTTTCAAAAGTCCGCCATTTTGCCCAATCCGGAAAATTCTTGACCATTGCACTGCGGAAGGTTCCAGAAAAGCCGTGTGCAAAATATGAAACGAATTCATCTATTAATGTGGCCTGTAGGCGGGTGAGACTGCCGTATATACGCTAAGTCCAGTGCCGATTTTCAAAACTCCGCCATTTTGTCATTTTTTTTCCGATCCAACAAAAATATTCTATTCAGTGCACTGCGGAAGGGTTTAGAGAAGACGTGTACAAAATTTGAAACGAATGCATGTACTAATGTGGCCTGTAGGCGCGTGAGACTGAAGCGTGACAGACCGACGGACAGACCGAAAAGTTCAAAACTATATCCCTCCGTTCCACAGGGGATAACAAACACTACCGAGTAACAAGCTGATAGACGTTGTTTATATAACGTACAAAATATGGACAGCAATTTGACTGTCCACAATAAAGGGATTTTTTTAAATGTGTAACCGTACTTACGGGATAAAAATAGTGTCCCTAATTCTGAATAGAGGGGTGTCCACAATGGAGGGGTCTAGATATAACAGAACTCTATGGCGTTTTAAAACAGAGTGAAAAATGCTGTACATAATTCAGGGGTATCCATAATAGAGGGGTGTCTATATCCGGGGCTTTATTGTACTATCAAATGTGTGTATATATTATCAACTTCTTTGGTAGTGTCATTGTAGGTTCAATTCCTGCAGGGTGCACGCATAACGATTTCTTATGTGGAGTTACTGCGCTCTCCGGTGGTGGCACATCAAACTTTGGTAATATAGTAAATAGGGGGATCAAATGCGCATCATATATAATAATCATTGATATATAACCCAAAAATGCAAATTTGGGAGACCATACTTTGGTCTCCCTATTTACTATTTTTATCTATGGTCTCTCTAAGTGGCACCTTTAGTGTCTTTTAACATATTCAAAAGGTCTCCCTATGTTGACATATTAAGTGTGCGTATATTATTAAATCTGTGCATATATTATCACCTTTTTGTTAGTGTCATTGTAGGTTCAACTCCTGCAGGGTGTACGCTTACGATTTCTTATGTGGAGTTACTAAATAATAAGGAAGCCCCGATCTACCCACCATTGATCCGATGCATCCGCATAATCTATTATTTTAATAAAGAAGTCAGAAAAAAATTAAAAAGCCACATACCGAGTTTCATGAAATTTTTTGCAGGAGTTTTTAAGTGTTAACAAGCTCTTGCTGACAGACCGACCGACACGTGGGGAAAAATGAATAACTGTGAGTGTGGAGAGAGGGGGACAGCTGTTTAATGGGTTACGTATAAGTAAAGAATGTCAAAACACAGCAGAAAAGACGTCAAATTGGATCTGGCTGAAACGACACGACAAGCAATGGTTACCATCATGATTGTGCCTCATCTCTCTAAGACGGTGGAATGATCAACTACCGTGGCCCGGCCGCCTAAATGGTCTGATGATGAAACGGGCGAAACCAACAACCAACAAAAGGCGGTGCATCACTGATGACAAAGAGAGATGAAATGCAGGAAACAAGAAACAAACCTGTAAGCTATAGTTACCACACCTGGATACAACCCAGTGACCGCCGGGAAAGGCCGGCTTCAACTCGGTAAGACGAGCTACGACCTGGTAAGACGGGTGACATTGGCAGAGACCAAACAAAGCAGCATGAAGGGTCGGCACCCCCGCATGTGAAGTTATTAATCGCTACAAAGAGACATAAGAGAAAATATCCCCACGGCGACCCGAGAGGGGGGGGGAGGATGAGGCGTCGGAACAGACGGAACAAATGGAGACGATCACGCTTCCGGAGAGAAACACGAACCAAGAACAACGAGTATGCAAGTGTGGCAAAGTGTTGAAAAATGAAAAGGGTTTGAGAATACACCAAGGAAGGGTATATAAAAACGAAAAGCAGCAGCAACGCACAGCCCCAGTGGTTGGTCAGGCGGAGGAGGTCCAGAACCCGGATGCAAACCACAGTGTTCAGGACCACCATGCTGTTGAAAACAGAGCAGGCGAAGTAGAACAGCGAAAAGACAGGATTAAATGGCCAGCAAGTAGCAAGGAATTAGATTGGAAACATCTGGAAGATGATCTAGTAGGAATCTTGGACACATCAATGAAAGGCAAAGTGACCGAGAAAATAAATACCCTCACGAAGATAGTGTATACAGTATCAAAGGAAAGATTTGGAGTGATTGAGAGGACACCATATGTGAATAGTAACAAACACGAGAACCGAAGAGATAGGAGGAAAGAAGAGGTGAGAAGAGAACTGAAGGCGCTCTCAAAAAGATGGAAACAAGCAAAAGCGGAGGAAAAAGGAGCATTGGATGACCTACGCCAACAATTGAGAAAGAAACTAAAAAAGCTGAGACAAGCGGAACACCAACGTAGGAAATGTAAAAGGCGCCGTAAAGAAAAAGAGCAATTCATCTCACATCCATTTAAGTATACATCAGATTTACTTGGGAAGGAAAAAAGCGGGAAACTCACATGTAGTCAAAGGAAAGTTGAAGAACATCTAGCAACGGTCCATAATGATAAGAACAGAGAAGATCCACTCCCAGTTTTTGACTACTTAGAAACACCAGAAAGACCAACGACAGAGTTTCAGAGTGGAGATATCACATGGAAGGAGGTGAAAGAAATCGTCAAAAAAGCAAGATCAAAGTCAGCACCTGGCCCCAGCGGAATACCATACTTAGTGTACAAGAAATGCCCGCGTTTATTACACATGCTGTGGCACCAGCTCGTGGTAGTTTGGAGGAAAAGAAACATACCAGAGGAATGGACAAGAGCGGAAGGCTGCTTTGTTCCAAAAGAAGTAAACTCTTCCAGCATAGACCAGTTCCGCACGATATCTTTGCTTGATGTTGAAGGGAAAATCTTCTTCTCAATAATAGCAAGACGACTAACAAACTACATGGTCAAGAACGGGTACATTGATACATCAACTCAGAATGGAGGCGTCGAAGGTTTCTCCGGATGTTCAGAGCATAACAGTATGATAACAAAACTTATACAAGATGCCAAAACGAGACGAGGAAACATCACGTTAATATGGTTGGACCTAGCAAACGCGTACGGCTCAGTACCACACGAGCTTGTTATGTTGGCACTAGAGAAGTACCACGTACCAGAGAAACTAATCAACATTATCAAGAACTACTTCCAAAAGCTCAAATTCAGATTCACCACAACCGACTTTACAACAAAGTGGCAGCGACTAGAGAAGGGTATAATCACGGGCTGCACGGTATCGGTTATAGTATTCCTGGCTGCTATGAACATCATGATAAAGACCGCAGAAAAAGAATGCAAGGGACCAAAGGTGAATGAAATTCAACAAAAACCGATCAAAGCATTTATGGACGATCTAACTATAAATACAGCACAACCACAAGGCGCGAGGTGGATTTTAAACAAACTTTATGAGCTAACAGTATGGGCAAGAATGGCATTCAAGGCACGAAAATGTAGGAGTTTAGTCATCATCAATGTAGGAGTTTAGTCATCATCAAAGGGAAAGAACGTGAAATTTAAGATAGGAGACGTTACCATCCCGACAGTGAGTGAAGAACCGGTGAAGTGCCTTGGAAAATGGTACGATGAAAGCTTACGCGACACGGAAAATTCCAGGAAAACTATCCAGCAGCTACAAGAACATCTGTGCAAAATAGAAAAGGCCCCGCTACCTGGAAGATACAAGGCATGGTGTTTCCAGCACGGTGTGATGCCACGACTATCATGGCCAATGCTCATGTACGATATCCCGATGAGCAGTGTGGAAGAAATGGAAAGGATGGCAAGCAAGCAATAGCGCAAATGGCTCGTCGTCCCCCAGAGTTTTTCTGCGGTGGGACTCTATGGGAAAACCAACAAGCTTCAGCTGCCGCTGTCATCAGTGAAAGAAGAATACAAAGTTAGCCGCGTAAGAGGACAAGTGATGCTCGACGAATCAAAAGACAATACAATACGAGGAGCAAAAGTTCAACTGAGTCAACGTGGGCGCTGGTCAGTGCAGAAGAGCATTGAAGATGCGAAGAGCAGAGTACAAAACAAAGAATTAGTCGGAACTGTGAGACAAGGGAGAAGAGGCCTAGATGTAACACCACGAGTGAAATGGACCGAGGCAAACACCAAGGAGAGAAGGTCCATAATACAACGTGAGATACGAGAGAGTGAAGAAGATCAACGAAGAGTAAAGGCAGTGGGTATGGGCGCCCAGGGAGCCTGGACGAGATGGGAAAGTGCAACACCAAGAAAAGTGACATGGCACGAAATACTGCAAAAACAACCTAGGCAACTTGGATTCCTGCTACGTAGTGTACACGACCTACTACCAACACCCGCAAACCTTAAACTATGGTACAAGACAGAAGACGACGGTTGCAAACTGTGTGGAAAGAGAGGGACATTGGAGCATGTACTGTCATCGTGCAGAACAGCTCTTACTCAAGGTAGGTACCGATGGAGACATGACAAAGTATTAGAAGCTATCTCGTCAATATTAGTGCCAGTCGTTAACAAAGAAAACAACACAAAACCACAAAGAACACTTACATTAATCAAATTTGTCAAAGCAGGAGAAGAACAGAAGCAACGTAGAAGCACAGTTGGTGTCTTAGCAACAGCAACAGACTGGGAAATACGCGTAGATTTGCGTAGAAAACTGCAGTTCCCTGAAAACTGCAGTTTCCTGAAAACTGCAGTTCCCTGGAGAGATCACATCTACAACATTGAGACCAGATATAGTGCTGTGGTCAACAAAAACACGCCAAGTGATTATGATAGAATTGACAGTGCCATGGGAGGAAAACATAGAAATTGCGAACGAGAGGAAAAGAACAAAGTACGATGAATTGAAAGCCGCGTGTGAAGAAGCCCGCTGGAAAGTGTGGTGTATGCCTATCGAAGTAGGGTGTAGCGGATTCATGGGAAAATCAGTATGGGCGACGTGTAAATTACTCGGTATAGGTGGCAACATCAGGAAACGTATAAGTAAAGAATGTCAAAACACAGCAGAAAAGACGTCAAATTGGATCTAGCTGAAACGACACGACAAGCAATGGTTACCATCATGATTGTGCCTCATCTCTCTAAGACGGTGGATTGATCAACTACCGTGGCCCGGCCGCCTAAATGGTCTGATGATGAAACGGGCGAAACCAACAACCAACAAAAGGCGGTGCATCACTGATGACAAAGAGAGATGAAATGCAGGAAACAAGAAACAAACCTGTAAGCTATAGTCTGTTACAGGTGAACAACTTAAGTGCTACAATTAAGTTAGCCATTGATTATGTGAGCCCATTCAATACCAATGAGTATCTGAGGAATTTGAGACGAATCAAGGAAGAGAAGAAACTCACAGAGAAGATTATATTGGCATTGAGCGCGTTCTATATTACGGCCTGTTGAGAGCACTTAAGACTTTGCAAAGCGCTGATGAGGTCCGCAAACAAGTTGCCGAAAACAAGACAGAGGTTTGTACATAAAATAATACTATTATTACATATGTAGATAACCTACACAGTTCAAATGTCCATGAAATGAAATTGATTGGATAGTGACAATAGTTTTGCTGTAATTAACTTTCAAAATGATACCGGGAGTCTCCAAAAAGAAGCCCAGGGCTTATAAACGGAAACTCGACACTAACTCATTGACAATACCGATCCTTGTTAGTGCCCACAGAAAATACACACCAAGTTTCATTAAAATCCTTGCAGTTGTTCTTGAGATATCGCGTTAACAAACTCATTCCAATGCTGAATGATTTCCAGAATTTCATAAATTTCGAAGTGCATTCGGCTCATTTTCCTTGGGCCAGCCTAACCCATTGACAATACTGATCCTTGGTAGTGCGCACAGAATATACACACCAAGTTTCATTAAAATCATTGCAGTTGTTCTTGAAATATCGTGTTAACAAGTCAACTGATAGCTGAAATTTTCCAGCTGCTCCTTTTTGGCCCATTTGCAATGCCGATCTGTGTTTGTTGCCATAGAAGCTATAGGCCCAGTTTCATGAAAATCCTTGCAGCAGTTTTTAAGTTAGCGTGTTAATAAGCTCTTGCTGACAGACCGACAGACCGACCGACACGTGGTCGATCGCATATATTCACTCTGTGGGGAAAAATGAATAACTGTGAGTGTGGAGAGAGGGGGACAGCTGTTGAAGAGTATGACAGGTCGGTGCGTGTAAAATTATGAAGAAACCGCCAACCATGCACACCAATGGGCCCATTTCAGCAAGTACACAATGACAACGTACGTCAGAAGATTACGCACTTAAAAACAGGCCGCAATTTTTCAATAAAATGAACAACCCAACCAAAAGGAAAACAAAACTTTTCATAACAGTATATAAAATTAATCACACAAGAATTGTTCATAATAGCTTTGCTATTGCAGTGTGTCAAGCGATTTTAAAGCAAAAAATAATAGGAATTGGATAAAAAAATAGGAATGGCTTGGCAAAAAAATAGGAAAAAACAGGAATTAAAAAAAATCATTACAATCCAATTTCATTTCAATAACTATAGTGCTATATACGTTGGCCTCCTCCTCCCCTACAGCCAACCTTTCCTCACCAATTTCAAATTCTAACACAAGATAACTTCGAGGAAATTCGTGAAAACGAAGCACTTTTAGGTGTACTCCTGGAGTCTCTTTTAGCCAAGTCTGCAAAGTATTTGCAAAGAGGGTTCCACTGTTCAACAAGTCTGTCTACAGCAACTCCAAGTGTCACCCATCTCGACGGTACATGCCTAATAAAAACATGCTCTTCGACATCTTCCTGTAGTTGATAAAAAGAAAAATCTTCTCTTCTGGCAGCTGAATGTTTGAAAAAGCTATGAATGTCAACAGCCAGTTCGTCGATAGATAAGCTGTAACTGTCGAGACCTTTCGAAAAACTGTTGTGAATGACGTGAAGATTGCACGAGCCGATGTTAACCAGACCGGAGAATCCAGATTGCTTCAAATATGTGTCTATAGCCGTAAAAATAGTTTTATTTACGTTGGGCCCGTCACTTGCAAGAGAACTAAGCTTATTCAAATGAATACCGTCACTTTCCAATCGCTCAATAATGGTATCAGCAACTTTTGCCCCCTCGGCATGACCAAACATGAACGACGTGTAAAACTTTCTCTCTACTTCGCTACTGCTTTCGGACCAATATCGAATGTGTATGTCCATCTGTTTTTTTACTTGTGATGTGGTCGTTTCATCGTAATGAATGATGAAGGGGTTATTACTTCTATTCACATCATAAACCAGTTGCTTTGTGAAATACGGACCAAATCCATCTGATATCATGTACGACACTTTCGTCCTCGATATCCTAAAGTCTGTAGCAATAGGGCATTGGAACATGGCGCTAAACGTTTCTCCTAAGTTGTCACAAGACCGATAACTAAAATCAGAACTTGCTACTTTCAACCCCCATATGATTTCGGCTTTGGTCACGTTTGAACTATGATTTGATACTCCAACAGTAACAGCTTGCGATGACGACGCACTTGACTGAGATTCGTCTGGCTTACTAGCTGCACTAAAGAATTTCGATTGCTTGGGATCTTCAACAACTTTGCGGTAGCTAAGATGCTTTTTGGTCTTTGCGTGCTGCAGGAGCTGAGGTAAACCAGCATTTTCACACGATATGTCCTTTCTGTAAAATATGCAATGTCCCACATACTCTGATGAGCTAGATTTACACCACTTGCGCAGTGTATCTCCATTTCCATCCTTATCGTTAAGCCATCCTTCGTTAAATTTTGTGCGACCAGAAGGCATGACTTCGCCTAATGTTCAGCTTTATACATCAACAGAAAGTTTTCTGAAGTCCTTGTACAACCGGAAAGCCTTTCAAGAATCTGAACATAAGTAGATTTTATAATCATGAATCATACCGAGCAAACCCAACCTATAACTTTGAATCTTCAACAAGAATGTCCAGATACATTGTGACCAGCCGAGTGAAGAGTAATAATCAATTATTTACTTTTGATATGGGTAATAACCTGTTTATCTTTTCAGTTACTAGCCAAGTAGTATTTCAACGTTTTCTTACAGTGTGTAGTTACTGCCCATTTCCCTTTAATATTACAGTTTATTCGGAACTTGCCTAAGATCAAAAAATAGATTGGGTATCTGTGACTCATTTAAACAGTGGTGCTACAACTTTCGTAGAAAACCAACTGGGTTGTCTAAAAGAAGCACCATGGATGTCCCTCAGATGCGCCTCACTGGGACGGCAACCAGAAGAAACCTCTACGCTGGTTTTAACAAGAGAAAGGCTGAAAAATATAAGACAGAAATAAAACACAAAATAATTAACAAACGTATTTTAAAAAAATAGGAAAAAATAGGAATTTTGTTCAAAAATAGGAAAAAATAGGAATTAAAAAAAAATTGGAAAATATAGGAAAAAATAGGATACTTGACACACTGCTATTGAACTTAAAAATGTGATAATACGGGAGCAGAGTGCCATGGTTTTTTCCAATGATAGCGGGGTGTCAGCCTTCAAAACTGCACTGTATTTCTTCTCCCTGACATAGTTTATAAACTTTTTCCTATAGTAAAGTGACTTTTAAGAAAAAACAATGATAGTTTATGTAGCTTTCCGTTATTACGAAAACTGTGCAGCGATTTTTAGAGGTCTGAAAATATCAGCTTCCCGCCATACCAAGTTCACATCCCCACCATCTTGAGGTATACCCTACACGTGCTTTTAATTTGCCGCCATGTGATTGATCCAGCAAACATGTGAAAACCACGCTGAGGCCACCTGATTGACCAGAAATTGTCAGAAAACATAATTAATATGTACAAACCGTTCACACACTTTTCTATTGCAGTACCCCCTACAGTTTCAGTGAAACACACCAAACACACTGAAATTTTCAGTGAAAACCAGATTTTATGCAAAGTGGGCCCACTTTGCAAAAAAAGGCCCACTTCGAAGGTCTTAAATTGACGAAAAAAACTAACACACTGCCGAGTTCGCGGGGTACACGACCTCTCTCACACACACACACAGAACGTAGAAACACTATATGTCTCCCCTTGGTCGGGGAGACATAATGACCTGAAAGCAATCCGCATCATAGTTGGAGAGATAAGCTGTCGACAAAACAGGGCATAAAAAAGTGACAGATAGACGGACAGACAAGACGGAGAACACCCAATCTAATACCTCCCTTCCCGGGTCTAAAGCCCCTGGCTGGGGGTTAACAAACTGTATTCGTGAGTCAAAAATACAGACCAGACGATGATGATCTACATCTGAAGAGTTGCAAAGTGATACGTATAACAGTTTGTGGTTTGAGACCAAGTGTGCAAGAGACTGCAGTGTCACATACGTTCACGCATTGTGGACGTCTCGCAGGTGTCTTTTTAGGTCAAAAGCCCTAGAATAAGTTTTTCCACACATGTCACAGATAACAGCATGCACTTGCATATGCTCTTGCAACTCTGCGCTGGTCATAGATTCCCGTGTCCTGCATCTGGAGCATTTATAAGCAAGTCCTGTTTAGTTTTTCTAATTGTCTGTTCTTGGAGGACGTCGTCAAGGTTTAGCTCTTGTTCGATGTGCAACTGCTCGGCTGCGTGTACATCACCAGATATCGCTGTGACAGCCGAGGTTGTGCTTGCACTTCCTCTAGCAACACTGCACGTGGATGAAATGTCTGCAGATGTACCAGTGGAACAAATCGTAACCCTGGCTCTTAATGGCTCCTCCCCTCCCGGGTTTAAAGCCCCCGATTTGGGACTAACAAACCGTATTCGTGAGTCAAAAATACAGACCAGACGATGATGATCTACATTTGAAGAGTTGCAAAGTGATACGTATAACAGTTTGTGGTTTGAGACCATGTGTGCCAGAGACTGCAGTGCCACATTATACGTTCACGCTTGGTGGACGTCTCGCAGGTGTCTTTTTAGGTCAAAAGCCCTAGAATAAGATTTTCCACACATGTCACAGACAACAGTATGCACTTGCATATGCTCTTGCAACTCTGCGCTGGTCATAGATTCCCGTGTCCTGCATCTGGAGCATTTATAAGCAAGTCCTGTTTGGTTTTTTTAATTGTCTGTTCTTGGAGGACGTCGTCAAGGTTTAGCTCTTGTTCGATGTGCAACTGCTCGGCTGCGTGTACATCACCAGATATCGCTGTGACAGCCGAGGTTGTGCTTGCACTTCCTCTAGCAACACTGCACGTGGATGAAATGTCTGCAGATGTACCAGTGGAACAAATCGTAACCCTGGCTCTTAATGGCTCCTCCCCTCCCGGGTTTAAAGCCCCCGATTTGGGACTAACAAACCGTATTCGTGAGTCAAAAATACAGACCAGACGATGATGATCTACATTTGAAGAGTTGCAAAGTGATACGTATAACAGTTTGTGGTTTGAGACCATGTGTGCCAGAGACTGCAGTGCCACATTATACGTTCACGCTTGGTGGACGTCTCGCAGGTGTCTTTTTAGGTCAAAAGCCCTAGAATAAGATTTTCCACACATGTCACAGACAACAGTATGCACTTGCATATGCTCTTGCAACTCTGCGCTGGTCATAAATGCCCGTGTCCTGCATCTGGTGCATTTATAAGCAAGGTTCTCTTCGGGTTTTTTAATTTCCTGTTCTTGGGGGACATTGTCAAGGTTTAGATTTTGTTCGATGTGCAACGGCTCATGTACTTGTACATCACCAGATTTCACTGTTACAGTCGAGGTTGCGCTTGCACTTCCTCTAGCAACACTGCACGTGGATGAAATGTCTGCAGTTGCACCAGTTGAACAAATCGTCACCCTGGCTTTCAAAGGCTCCGTTGTTTGTCTCTCCTGGATTAACCTGCAATTTTATGTTACATGTAAATATTTCTCTCAACAGTCTAATAATCATTGTACTACCGCGAATCGCACTTTAAGAACTTAACACAAAAACGGTTGCACTTTCTGCCACTTTACTAAGTATATATATGTATACAGATGAAATCACTTAATCGCATACCGGTTAAACGCATAAATCGGTTAACTGTATATTATTCGCAAATCCCAAACCATTTCCAATGCTCTCTGTTGGAAATTTAACCGGATAATTGAATACCGCTTAATCGCATAAACTGGATAAAATGGGAAGCACACCGGTTAATTGCATAATTCTGGGTGACTCTCCAAGCATACCACACTTAAAGCAAACTAAGGCAGTGAGCTGCTCCTCGTTTATTTATCTAATCCATTGTCTTCTGTTTGCTTGACCCATTGTGTACATGTACCAACCCACTTGCGGTTGTTAACAGTGAATCTCTGACTCTTAATCACCACACTCTCTCAGTTCTCACTAGATAATGACCGTTAATATCTGCACTGCCTTAGCTGACGCTAGATAATGGCCTGCAACTCTAATCCCCGCGCTGCCTGAGCTCTCACTAAATAATGGCCTGAAACTCTTAATCCCCACGTTGCCTCACATAACCCTGAGTGCAAAGTCATCATTTAAATACGCGGCCAAGAAGAAAAAATGAAATGCGGGGAGGAGGGGTGGGGGTGCACGTCTAATAACAACCGCTGAAAATATAGACAAGAGTACTCCGAATAAACGCATATATCGGATAAACGCATAACAGGGCTTGGTAAATTGGCTATGCGATAGACCGGTTTCGTCTGTATATATAATTTTTCGATCTCTCTAAACCTTACAAATCAATACGTGAGGTCTCCTTAAGCATTACGCTATATATATATATATATATATATATATATATATATTTTCAATGTTACCTTAGGGAGGCAACTTGCCCTGTCATTTCCCTCATTTCACGTTGAAATTGCTCTCTCTCATTCTCCACCTTCTCAAGTCTACATGCTTGAAGAGAGAGCTCTCGTTTAAGGTTTTCATTCGCAGCTCGGAGAGACAAAAGTTCCTGAGTCATTTCCTCCTTTTCCTTTTTGAGTTCGCCAATCTATAAATATGCAAATACATTTATAAACACTTTCCTTTCATTCCAAATGAAAACCCCTCTCCCTCACAGTCTAAAATACGTTCGAATATTTACCGGCGACACTGTTACGCTTAATCCCACGAGGCACAAGGCAGTTCCCTTATCAAGCCTAGTACACACTAAGCAACCCCTACTAACGCCTGCACTTCCAGACTAGTACTCACGGCATAGGTGCATCTATTTGGTTTCAATATGAGAACCTCTGGCCCTGGGCTTCTTTTTGGAGACTCCCGGTATCATTTTGAAAGTTAATTATAGCAAAACTATTGTCACTATCCAACCAATTTCATTTCATGGACATTTGAACTGTGTATGTTATCTCCATATGTAATAATAGTATTATTTTATGTACAAACCTCTGTCTTGTTTTCGGCAACTTGTTTGCGGACCTCATCAGCGCTTTGCAAAGTCTTAAGTGCTCTCAACAGGCCGTAATATAGAACACGCTTAATGCCAATATAATCTTCTCTGTGAGTTTCTTCCTTGATTCGTCTCAAATTCCTCAGATACTCATTGGTATTGAATGGGCTCACATAATCAATGGCCAACTTAATTGTAGCACTTAAGTTGTTCACCTGTAACAGAAAATAGGATACTATATTTCCGTTCGCAACATCCACTTGTAACTCGTGGCCGCTGTGTGTACCATAAGTATCAATGCATGAATTTCTTGCTTGTACTATCTACAATAGTGTACACAAATTTTCTCTATTTTCTAAATTAACTAGACTGTCCAGTGTTTTTGTTAAAACAAAAACGGATATGTCTCTCCCGCCCCCAATCAGTCACGAGGAAAAAAATTCCTTGCTTAAAAGTACAACATTGGCAAGCCCAAAAAAAAATAAAAAATCGCCAAAAATACATTTTTACAGAAAATGAAGACATAATTAACTTCTGATTCATTTTGATTTACTCTTACAAAACTTTATTTTTTCATTAAACTTTTTCATTCATTATAACTTTACACCATTGACAATAAAATTGACTCCTTTTTAGCTATAATTAATGGCCTACTATACGTATCACACCTGATGGAGAAGGTTTCCTGGTATAACTACCAAATCCCCAACACATTGAACAATTGTCAAGGGCTGTACGCCATAATCTTCCTTTAAGCGTGCCATGTCTTCTGCAGACAAGTAGCATTCACGCTGTTGGATTGGGTCGTAGCTGACGCCCTTCTTCCTTTGCAAATATCTGCCTCAAAGATTTTAATAAATCACAGTTCAATGAATTAAATATGAACATGCTGCGTCCCGACAGTTCTTAGCACACATTTATACAAATGAATTCGAATTAACGAATATACTGTTTATCTGAAGAAAACAATTGGCTTTTTTCAGGTCTATTGCTGTGATAAAGTAGTAGACAAAAACTTACATAGATACAAACAGTTAAACATCGCAGACAGTTTCAAAATATATACCTGCTTCATTGTATGGGGCAACTAATTCCCTCCCTATCCAGTCACCAGGTAAATGAAAACTTGAGAATCCACTCACCTGACTACGAGGTTGTAGTCGTGCCTTTGAAAGATATGCCACTTGGCTGCCGCCCTTTTCTTCTTGCCATCAAGGGTATCTCTTTCAACTTTTTGAGGCAACTCTTGTGCAAAGACACAAAGGTTGGCAGCATCAGCAAGGTCTGAGTGGAGGTTTGTGGGGTCCTCTTTGGTCAGCGATCCATGCCCGCAGAATAACTTTGGACCGACGTCCGGATAGTACGTGGCCCAGTGGCATGCAGATACCTGGAACGTTGAAATATGTTAATGTCAGTGACAAAATGATAAGGACCCAACTTTTTTTTCTTCTGAACACTGCCATGTTAACATTACAACCATGTCTACATGAAAACATAATATTTACTTTCACTCTTTTCTCCTTCATAATGCTTTTATTACGTACGTACCATATTCATTGGGCCTTCTGGAGCCAAGAATCGCTTGAATGGCAGGATTTTTGTGAACTCTTCCACAACGCTTGGAAGAGAAAGTTGGAGGCATGGGTCTGTTTCTGGATAGTCGCATATCTTGACCTTTTCGGCTCCAACTTCACCTAATCCTCTGTAACACAACACATGTCTTTTATGTATAACAAAATAATTTATTGCGTTTCGTGTCGATATAATTGACACAATTTCTTTGCTATTGCTACTATACGTAGTACGGCCATATCAAAACTTATTAACTGCTATACGCAATTCTAATATTTACCTAAAGAAGTCCGATAACAGCATACGCTTCGACTTCTTATTCCCCATAACTCTGACAGTGGCTTCAACGTCGCCGCATGTCTCTGCAACTGACTCAGGTCGCCAAAAGTCATCGTTTACCTCCTTGTGGCATTCGACGATGAAAGGATACCCTTTAACAACATAAACAAGTAAGTATTTGTGAAACACAAGCAGGCCCCAACCGCCCCCCAAATTCATAGGGGTATAAGGCGATGACGGACAGACGGACGGACACCCCCAAACCTACAGGACTCAGTCCGAAGGGTTGGGGCCTAATAATAGTTTTTCTTCATTATCTGATCAACCACTCATATACAAATGAAACCATGCTAAATATTATACAAATTTCGTTTCTAATTTCAATAACCAGATCATTGCATACTACACAAATGTAAAAAATGCAAACAGGAAACGTCGTATAAAAAGACTACAATTTTACAATATGCATATATACATTTAACGATAACACCATTACTTGTATTTATGTAACATAGATGAAACTCTTATAAATCATATACAGTCAATGCAAAGTTCGTGTAATCACCCTCTGTAGATAGATATTCAAACAACGGAGCGCTGTTGGCAGAATTGGTGATGGTGACTAGTGTTTCACCACTGACACCAATCTCACAGCCGGGATACCGAGCACGCATTTCCTCAAGCAGTATTGGCTTTAACTTGCCCGAGCCACTTATCTGCTTCTCCACAACACCCCACTTTTGTGCAATATCTATCGCATTGTCAATGAAGTCTTCACAAGCTGTAAATAATTGCATTTGTGAAATCATTATCCCATTAT
Source organism: Protula sp. h YS-2021 (assembly GCA_949752745.1). NCBI lineage: Eukaryota > Metazoa > Annelida > Polychaeta > Sabellida > Serpulidae > Protula > Protula sp. h YS-2021. The sequence goes on along the minus strand of OX457030.1, from coordinate 7,338,024 downwards.
ACATAATTTGCTGAAAACGGGATGCTTACTAAAAACATTGAAACACCGTTTACTCGAAATCGCCAGGTATTTCCAATTTTATCGAGTAAATCGTATTTTCGAGTTAGCCGTGTTTTTTTTTTTGGTTTCTGATGGGAGCAAATTCCCAGATTATAAAATGCTGAAAGTTTTAAGGTGTGATATTCCGATGTACCGGTTATACCGCGCTGCCCTGAAAGATTCTGGCACAAATTTTTTTCATACGTTCTTTACCTTTTAGTGAGCTGTGTACCACTGCAGGTTCAACGACATGTTCGGTACGAGGACCGGTCGCAGACTTGCAGGTGTCCTCAAAGCTGCAACTTATGCACAGGCTTCTTCCACATTGTGTACACAGTTGGTGTGCATTGAAGATCCCCAGGTCGCACTTGTCGCACACATCTGTCCTTCCTGGCGTTTCCAGTCTGGCAATGACGCCATCACCATTTGCTTTCATGCGCTTAAGGAAGAAGCGATCCCTGAAGTTAAGAAACGGAAAAGATGCCTTAATATCAGGGCTTTATATTAACGACTGCCCCACTTGTCAGGGCAAGTGAAAGGCCTGGTGGGGCAGGCAGACTCGCCCGGTTAGCTGCTCCACCTGGCAGATAGATCCGTTGGGGGAAGGGGGCGTTGCGTGACATAATACCTTAACAACATACTTGTCAAGAAAGCGACTGTAGTAATTGAATCCGCTAGCTGCGCCTGACCTACATACTAGCCACTCGCACGTTGCCAGTTTCTATGTTGATGATGGACTGTGCCTAGACATGCACCAGATATAGCGTCGCGTCACTTGTGATACAATAATTGCAGCATAATATGAAAAATTATCGAAGTTAAGAACTTAAAAATTTCTTTAGACAAATAAGGATTTAAAGTTATTTCAAAGACTGAAAAGGAGAAAACATATTCCGAACAAGGTGCTAAAGAAGAAACATCGGATACCAAAGCTAGCAAATACGTTAAACACGATGTCAAGCGGTCACGACACTTTCACGTTCGAAAGCTGATTTTCCTGGACTGTTTGAGAAAGATGGAAAACTTTATCGTGATACATGTATCAATCATGGACCTGGAGCCACAGTAAAATCTAGCTTTGTTCTTGGAACTGAATCTTTAAGACATTCAAATATTAAGAGTCACTTTGTCTCAAACGAACACAGGTTGTCCCGCTGTATTTTGACCCATTTGAGTGGCCTGATGATAGAGAAAACCTGACCCAACACGGCACAGCAAATTAAGAATTGCTCTCAATTTGACAAATCATTTTGAACCACTGCTTAGAAAGTTTGACAAAGAGGATCTTTTTCATGGGTATACTACGTTCAAAGTGTTAGGCAGTCGGGCTAAGTAAGTCCCGGAATTTAAATGCGCCGACTTTCATGCTACCACTTTTCAACAACACGCGAACGAATTGCAGAACATTAAAAAAACATTCAGAATGTATCAACCTATATCAACCGCGATATGTGAGCGAGATTTCTCTGCAGTGAAACTTGTTAAAAGCGACTGGTGCGCCAGCTTAGAAACTGAACTGCTGTCGGATTTATTTCTGATATCAAATGAAGGACCGCCGTTTGAAGGTTATCAAGCACACACAACACTATAGCGCTGTTCATGGGAGGCCAGCGCAAGAAAAAAAAACAAAACCTTTACCAGCTGCCGCCTGGCCGAAGAACATGCTTAAGATGTAAGACTTTTTTAGGGCATCTGCGTTTTGACATTTACTCAGGAACTGCTATATTTGATACACAACGTCTATACATTGATGCATGCTATATAAGTGGAATGTTTATGAGTGTCGCGGATGGGGGAGTGGGGGAAGGGGCGGGGAGAAGGGTGACCAACAGAAGAGACAAAAGGTGGGGCAGGTAAGAGTACTGTTGGGGCAGGTAGATTTAAAATCTACTTGCCCCATCGGGAAGTTGCCGAAAAAGTTAACGTAAAGCCTTGAATATTAAATCTCTTATATATCAATCCATGTACTTCATTATCATACCGCTTTTAAAGTAATTCTAAAACAAATAAAAGTACAATACCAAACATCTCTATATGCTTCGAAAATAAAATATTACAGGACAAGCCACATTAATCTTGGCAACGATATACTATTCCATACCTGTTCACAAGATTCGATACTGGCACAAGCAAATGGGAAAGTACATCTGAAGCTTCTCCTGAGGACATGACAACATCCGCTGAAGCTTTCTCAGAACCTGCATGCTGCGGAGTCTGTTTTTTTATTCTGGTAAAACCTCCGGCCACGTATATGCCAGGTCCGACTGAAGCTATCCTGCACAAAATATGTCCTATAAACGTTCGATTATTTTTAACATATAAAATGAAGTGAGTGACAACGTTTTAATTAGTACAAGTACTATTGCTCCTTCATTTGTGCGGGCAACAACGTCATATCTGTGACATGTAGGGACCTCAATCAACATCAACAACAGCAAATACATGTGCTCTGTAGTTTTAACCTAGCTAGCTAGTGGAAAATTATGAAAAACAAGTTGCTGATAGTAAACCGTGAACGTAAGTTTGCATGCAGCAACTGAAGTTGGCTTTTGGCCTATCTAGATCAAATTTACTTCTTTTCTTCCTCTCATGTATTCACTCCACCTCGTGGATTTTAAATTGACCATCCTTGAAAGTATGAAAGTACGAATTGGTTTATTCAAAACTATTTCAGAACAAGTAGTAGCACTAGTCAGCCACCAGCCTCTACGGCATCTAAACCGGGCCAGGGGATCAGTATTTCCATGAATAAAAACAGCCGAAATGCATTTCTTTTTACCTTCTAAAGTTGATAAAGGAGCATTCTGCATCCGAATGTGGATCCATGCAATTGGCACATGGCTTCAACCCTTTTAAATCACGGCAAATCTGGCTTTGTACCTAAGAGCATAAAACGATATGGAGTAGAAACTGTCACACTTTCAGTCGATGCCAAACCTCAGGTTAGCAACACAGGATTTTTCCAGGCGTTTCGGGCAAAAAAAACGAAATATATTGATGTTTAAATGTTTATCTACAAGGGCGAGACAGTAATTGGGACACAATTATGGGTTTTTAATGATTTTAGGGAAATATCCCTCAACTTACACGTGAACAAATACGTACCATCGACAGAAGAGGTCTAACCAAACATTGCTAATATTAAACACAGTAACTTCCCAGTATACAGACATTAAAATACACAAAAGTATAAATTGTGTTTCTAAGGTAAACAACAGACAAATTTGGGACATAAAATGTTGGCCTGAACATGAACCAATCACAAACAGCGTTACAACCGATGTCCCAGGACCAAGATGGCGACGTCAACAAATAAACAGCTGATCAATCTGGCTGGTTTTATTAACTTTTCTCTTGAACAACAAATGATACTTTCAATTTTATGTTACAATATTATGAGATACACTTTCCCCAAGTATATGGATCTAAGGAAAATGAATAGTAAAACAAGCAAGTATTTGTGAAACACACGCAGGCCCCAACCGCCCCCCAAATTCATAGGGGTATAAAGCGATGACGGACAGACGGACGGACACCCCAAACCTATAGGCCCCAATCCGAAGGGTTGTGGCCTAATGAGTAAAGCAGGTTTCAGCCTATCTGCGTCAAATGTCTTATTCCACCCTCCGTCCCATTCTACGGTTTGGGCCTTGTACCGTTTCAGCACAAGTTTTTTTATGGATTTCAGATTTCTCTGGAGATACATAGATTATTCAGGGTTTGCGCTGGGTTCTCAGGAAAGTGAGTCAAAAAAGGAAAGTGTGACTCAGTTGGTTCCAGAAAAACTCCGTGGGTTCCGAAAAAGTTAGTCATTTCGTTAAGAAAAGGACAAAGAACAATAAGGGACAAAGTGGACAACGCGAACCCTGGTATTACATGAAATCATAAACATTTTTGCATTTATCTGGTATGTAGCAAACTCTTGGTCCCGACACAGCGGGGCATTACATTACAAAACGATATTCTGAGATATACAATTATCTCGTAACTTGCTCGATACATATGTATGAGAAATTAATGTTAGCAGCTCTGTACCTCCATGCTTATATACAAGCAGACTCTTCAAGGTCGTTGTAGTGCACATCCATTAATAAAATAGTGCAACATGTTTCTAGCAATACGTTACTACTAGAATCTGTGGAATATGAAGAGAATTATATTCCATCACATTTCTGCTAAGACACAAAAATTATGGAAAAGAGGTTGCAAATAAGTATCCATATATACAAATTTATCCAACATCATACACATATTCATACGCTCGAACTCTTTTTATTCTAAGCAGCCAGAAATATGTACTTCCGCAGCTTCTTCCGCAAGATATGTGTTTCGACTGTTTGCGACGCCGTCGCAGGCCATTCAAAGAGTAAGACACAAGCATACCTAAAATCCCCGAGAATTTTCTTAATTTTATACATTATATACATATATATATATATAAATACTATGGTCTCCGTATGAAAAATTAGCATTTAACTTAGCTAATATTTAGATGGCTGCTATAGGGAGCATAAGCCATGATATGCAAAAGAACGATCGAACACATTTTTACAATGCATACAAGCCTGGTGTCTATAGATAAAACCTAGTAACCAACATTTTACTGTTTTGAGTAAATAAATATCATTGCATAAGGTAAGGTTATAAATGAGTTGCAGCTACTAGGTTTTATAATTATAAAACGACGGTATATGAAGGCTTATTTGCAATGGGGTATAGTAAATTATGTTGTACATTAGCTAGTAACGACTTTGAAAATATAAACATAATTTTGACAATATTGCAGTTACTAGCTTTACCTTTACTAGTTTTACCTTTGGACACTAGAAGCTTGGTCAAACAAAATAGTACACTGATACTTATATATGTTATCTGTCAAATCAGTTAGTTTATAAAATCACTGAAAATTTCAATGACTTTGTAAAGTCAATGGTTTACTCAGTGACTTTGTAAGGTCCCTGGAATTTTCAGTAACTTTATAAAGTCACTGGTTTTTGGCCTCCAAAATTTGACAGATTCATTGAATTGTGTTTAAATGCAACATAGTAATAAAAAACAAACAAACAAACAAATTTGCCAAAAATAGATTTTTTGAAGAAACGAAAAAAATAACATTATCTGTACATGTTCATCTATACATGTAGCGCAGTATGTATGTATGTTTTGAGAAAAATCTACTCATTAATTTCATAAGAACTCACTGCGGATAGACGGACGGACGGACACACCAAATGCTATATATGTCTCCCTTAGGGAGAGACATATAATTATGGAATAACAAAGTGCTAAAAATGAAATTCTCGGATTTAAGGTACACTTGTGTATTGCATATTGAATGTTGACCTGCGACGCCGCCGCAGTTCATTCAAAGAGTGAAATACAAGCATACCTAAAATCCCCGAGATTTTTCTTTATTTTTTATACATTTATTTTAAACTGCAGTACCATATTATTGCATTTTATTTAAGAAAAATATTGTGCAGTTATATCAAATTGGTCTCCGTATGTTGGTTTTTAAATACAATGAAAAATTATGATAATGAAAGTAGCCTAAAGAGTTATGTTGACTAAAATCATGTAAATAGCAATGGGTCTTTTGATTTATATTTTAGTTTGAATGCCAAAACAAAAATAAAACAACCAGGTACCTGTCATTTTTTTATTTGTAAAATACCTTAAAATCAAAAATGCAAAATTCTTCTGTCTGGAACTAAAGTCTTCTCTGCCACTTAAAACCTGATGTTGTGGGCAACTCCACGCAAAAAGTCAACAATCCGTCGGTTTTCGAAGTCGCGGACTATTTGACGAATGCACTGCGCAGAGTCGGCGTCTGGCGAAGTAGTGGCTCGGGCAAGTGGCCACCCATAATACGACCAGGTGCACCGCGAGCATTACTGCAGATCCAACCAATGTGCACTTAAAAACCAACGACTCCGGAATTTCCAGCTTTATTTCGTTTTTGTTGGCCCTGATTTGGCTAACTCAAAGTTCATTGGTCTGGATAAGGCATATTAATTGCAATTGCGACAATGTTGAAAGGACAATTACACGACCTCCAATAAGAAGATAAAAGGGCAATAATTTGTTTAAAAAAGAAGAGAGAGAGAGAGAGAGAGAGAGAGAGAGAGAGAAAAATACAAAGAAAAGAAAAAATAAGAAAAATAAATTGTGGGGGTAGGCCTCGGGGAATTGCCCTACGAGGAAATTGTTTAGGGAGGAATTGTCTATGGGAATTGACTGGGGGAAAAGTCGTGTTCCCTGCAGCAATACATTAAAACTTTATTCTGCTCGTGCAAGTCGCAAACAGTCGAAACAGATATGATGCGGAAAAAAATTGAAGTTCAAATTTTTGTCTGTTTCGATTGGCATCTGCACTCAATTCTGGGTCACATGCATTAAAATCTAGGTCACAGAATTCGCGCCTTACGGTTTTGTTCTAGCAGCAATATGAATGTTATTGAAAAATCACAGAAAACAGGTATGTTTTTCTTCAAAAAAGATAGCTGGTTTAAGCATTCTTGTTCTACTATGCTATAAAGACCCATTTAGGGAGACCAAGCGGATCCGGTTAAATATAACCAAGACCCGGTTAAAAATAACCGGGTAAAAATGAAAGAAATGATAGAGAGATTTCACCTAAATATCAAATTTCTCTTGCATCAAAGGGCAACCGGTCACTTTACCACTTGCAGTCGAAACAACACATCCGTGAGGAAGATCCGAAAGTGCGAAATGGCTTATTTGCCACTAGCTGTTTTGCCGCCACCCCCGTACCATTTTGCCATTGATTTTTTTGAAGGTCTAATATTTCATAAGTTTAATTGCTTAGCTCTTTTCGATAACTTTTTTCATTTGTTTATGTTTCGATATCAGTGCTTATGTTTTATCTCGAGCCGCAATTGTCAATTACTTTTGGGTAAGGGAATTAAGACTGTATGAGCTTTGGGATTATGATTAGTGACGGCATGATAGCTTCGAGTCAGCTCTGACTTCTATAACATCGTATGTCTCTCTGTGACTTTGTACCACACCGCACCTACACCCAATTGCAGGGTTGAGATTTCGCGGTCGCCCCTGGCGACCAACTTTTGGCTCGGGCGACCAACTTTTTTTCTGAGTATTTTCAGATAAATAAATTTTCACTTTGTTGTTGTTTTTTTTTCATGTGAGATGGGCTAGACAAATGTTGCAAAAATTGCGCCGGGCGACTAACTTTTGTGCCGGGTGACTAAATCTTTAAAATTTTACGAAGTCTCAACCCTGCAATTGCCAACGTTAACATTTTCCCACAATTTATGGCACAATCGTAAATTTATATTTAAGGAAAAGATATTTCAATTGATTTTGCGTATAATACTCAAAAATAACGTATAAAATATAACCAAATCGGAGGTCCCGATTTGTTCCAGCAATTCGTGCGACTCAAGGCGGCGGTCTCCTTAAATTTGGGGATTTTTGTATATTTTCTCGAAGTTTGTCGATGAAAATGCAGGATTTTGACACACCCATTATTTCGCCGCTTTTTGGCAATCGGGTAAAGCTGGAAACACCAATGAGCTAAATTGCACTTTGTTTTTTTTCGAATGTTTGTTTTTACCCACACGTCACTATCACTGTTACCAAAAATCTTTGTTTTTACCCTGCACAAGCCATTGAAAATCTTCCGCGTGTAGCTGGTTATTTGGATCAGAAGTCCAGGGTTCGAACTTCGGTCTTCTAACATGGTGGCGATAGTCGCCGCCAACGTTTTGTTCTGGGGGCGAAATTGAGGTGACTCATGGAGAAAGTGGCCAACTGGCAGCAACATGAAAACAACAAGTCAAATAAGCGCTCCATTGTTTATTATCAATAAACTGGTAGTGTTAATCTAACAACTTGAGGATCGCCTGTTTACCAGTTAATAATGTTATTTATGAAAAGAAAATTGTTTAAATTTGTGAACTATGTTTTCCTCAGGTTTTCTGGCGGCAAAATTTCACCACTATGATTTTTTTCTGGTTGCAAAATGTCAAAACTGGGTGGAAAATCGCCACCTCGCCACCGTTAATTTCGAACCCTGAAGTCCAAATTGGCTTTTCCACCTTATATATACCATATTTCTACCACCTAAATATACCACCATCCTTATGTTACTGATTATAGAGAGGTTGCCGACACAGACGTTGGTATCGGTCGCAATGTCGAAGACGGCACAGTCGTATTCATCATTTATGTCAGTAGTTACACAAGCAAGAGTGGTATATATATTTTACGGAATAAGGATAAAAAGACAGAGCTAATGAAGATTCAAGATAGTGTTGAATAAATGTTTTTAGGATATTATATATCATACGTTTCACGTCACATTTCAGATAGAGATGTGAGTGGGTGTGCTGGCTGGTACAGCGTTTCCCTGAAGTAGGCAGTGACAGCCGTAGCAGCGCGGTAACACACAGCTCCTTAAGGTGAGTACAGTTTTTAATACCGCTGCAGGGTTGGGTGTAGCCGCTGAGCTTTAAGGGCGGCTTTGTGATGGCGTCGGTATGTCTCAGTTGTTTTTCAGTTCCATCTGTAGAGTAGGTCAACGTCCATGTCCTTGCAACTTGCACTGGCGTCGTCGCACACATGTCTCTTTCCACTTTCTGTAAATAACAGATAAGGCTTCGGGGTCAAGAACGAACAATATTTTACAATTAGCATTGCAAATTAAACCCTAAGTTACACGGACCACGAACGTCACACGTCATATATAACCACAAGAACAGCAAATAATCATCTGGGGAGGGCGGTTACAGAATGCGCAGTCACCCAGCTGTGGTCGATCCCGAGGCGGCGGTGTTTTTTCTTTGTGATAGTTTGCGACCACAGCCTTGAAGTAAACAAATGTTAAACATGAAAAAGTGCTTTTTAACCAAAAATTATTTCCGTGTTAAACTGAAGGAAAGCTGTTGTACAGACCTTCCAGATGAACTAAACTAGGCTAAAGAGTAATGCCCAGTGAAACTGTGTTTGGTAGAAACACAGTTACATTATCACTAGGAAATAAACAGCAATCAAATTCAGCGCAACTCCCGCCTACTGGCGTCTTGATAGAATGCTGCCTAAAATAATACCAATATACATGTATTGTTTAAAAAGATCTGCATTAAGAAACAGAATTTCATTTATACATGTCTCTCGTTTTGTTTCTCAGTGTTTTAAAGGATGGACAAAATATCGGAATACCTCTGGAGAATACGGCACTTTGCTGGTGAATGGTTTCTTATTTTCCTGGGTTGTTTTCTCCGGTGTCACTGAAATATCAAACATAACCCTACCAAATTTGAAGCTGATCATTCCAGAGTTATCTTTTTAACAAATAAAGTGTCTACAACAGACCCACTACACACATACAGAATGCACAAAAACAAAATCTTTCTCCTCTACGGGGGAAATAAAAGATTTACCTGATATATACTGTGAGGAGGTAATTTGGGCCGAGTCGTCTTTCAGGAATGGGCTGAGTTGTTCAAAAGCTGGGACGAGTCGTCTTTCGCGATGGGCCGAGTTGTCCAAAGACCCATATGAGGAGTAACTCTGTACAGGATTTAAAATGTGTGTGCTTACCCGTTCGTCGGACTTGTGCATACAAGACTTAGATCATGTAGCCTTTATAGCCGAAAAATATGCCAAATTTCGACCTCAATGTTGGCTAAATAAATGAAAAACTGAATACGAGGTGTACAACTACAATACATGAGGAGTAAATCTGTATAGGATTTGAAATGTGTGTGCTTACCCGTTCGGAGGAGTTGTGCATACAAGACCACTACCCAAAAGCGTGACGGACGGACGGGCTAACCAAATCCTATATCCCCTTCGCCAACAAAGTTGGGCGAGTGGGATAATAAGGTGTATCACTATATCTATGTAATGCCGAGAAACAAAACCAAGCCCTGCCTAGTTTCTGTGCAACTGAAAATCTACGAATTCTCGTTAAAGAAACTATGGATATTGATATTTTCCGGTCTCAGCTGAGACCTTTTCTTTGTAACGATGTTGCCTGCAAAGGTAAAAATTCTCTCTTCTTATGAAAAATAATTTAAAAATTATACAAAATCCAAAATATTCGAATATCAAAAAATAGGGTTCGAACCCCACTCAAATGAACGAATATTCGAATATTCGAATAATGGTCCCACCACTACTAAGAATAAAATACAGACTTCCAAATTCCCGAAAATAGAAAGAAAAGTTGGATTTTGTGAAGTAAAATAAACTTTTTTAAAGGGCATGGGAATTGTCAATGAGAGTAAATTGAGAAACTAGTTACAGTAAACGTGTTGCTTTGTACGATAACATAATAATAATAATAATAATAATAATAATAATAATAATAATAATAATAATAATAATAATAATAATAATAATAATAATAATAATAGCTGGTTTTTTATATAGCGCTTTATTCCAAAGCGCTTCACATAATGCATTAGCCTAGAGTTTACAATGTCCAAATATACTACGTATTAAGCCAATCATTATTATTAGACAAACAATACATGTAATTGCTACTGGGCATTTTAACACTACACAACATATTATAGAATATACATAAATTAACCCTACGTGGTCATTGCACTGTTGGTACATTTACAGTGTACGACAGACAGATAACCTATAAACACATTATAAATACAGCCATTGATTTGTCCATTAGTAGTCTTACATTATTAACAAAATGTAAGACATTCTAAATTGCGATGTATTTATGTCAGGAAAAGGTGTTTTTGCAACGAAGAAATTCCTTAATAGGGATTTTCCTTTGCAATACCGTGGCGAATACCTCAATAGTCGCCAATATCGCGACAGAAAACGCCAATACACAATGGACGGAAACGATGGATCCTATATATTTGAATTTATTACTAGGGATGGGAACCGCGAGCATTTCTGAACCGGTTCGAACCGCGGTTTTTGTTCAAAACCGCGGTTTTTGTTAAAAACCGCGGTTTTGAACCGCGGTTTTTTGCCAATTAATAATAACTCTAAGTTGACTGTTTAATTAATGCCAATTAATAATAACTCTTAAGTTGACCTGTTTAAGTTGACTATTCTTAATTAACCATATGGAATTTATTTTTATTGTTTAATAACAAAAAGAGATCAAAGTAAATTTAAATCATAAATCAGTTGAATTAGGTCAAACAAAACCACGATGAAAATTACAAAGGAACTTGTTTCACTATAATCACATTTCTAGAAAAAAACAGAACTTGAATAAAATTAATCTGTCCAGAAGTTCATGTTAGTCAGTTTTCTAAACTATGTTCTTGTTAAGGAAAATGAGCATGTCGACGTTATCTGCGGATAGTCGTGACAGCTTTTTCTTCTAAACACTGGGAGGCAATGGCACTACGATGGAAAAATGAAACAATACGCCGAATACGGCACATGAATGTTGCACTTTTCTCTGTAATTTGAGTGGCGGAAGCTTGCTCTGTAGCATGTTTTCTAACGTTTGCTGTACCGGTTTCTTTTCGGCTTTGCCTTTTGTTTCTTTCAGTTTCTCTCTGGTCGCGCTCGAACATTCTGAATGCAACATGGGCGTGGTGTCGTTTAGGTCGTTTATTTGTCCAAGTTGCTAGGAACCCGCTTCAAAAGGCTCTGATTTCTTAGCAAGCTTATCACGGAGAAGTACTTCGTGTATGAACTGGCTTTCCCTTCCTTTGACGTTTCCACCAGACGAGTCAATCACACCAACTCCTTGTCCTAAAATGTAACTAAAATGTAACTACATCATGTCTTCTATATACCCTACACGTTATATCTATATGAATATCTATATATTAAATTTGATAAGTTTGTTTGTATTTGAAATTGAGATTCCTCTTGATGGCATCAATGAATTTGTGACCTATCGTTGTTCAGTTCCACCTGGGCAAGAAGGCGACGTCCGTGCGCTTGCAACTTTCCACTTTCTGTAAATAACAATAAATAACTTACTCTGGCGTTGAAGCATTCATTTTTCAATTTGGGCCAAATTGGTTTTGGGCCGAATCGACCAAATCCCGTTTCTTTCCACTTTCTGTAAATGACAGATAAGGCTTCGGGGTCAAGATTCCTCTTGATCGCGTCAACGAATCTGCGACCGATCATTGCTTAGCTCCATCTGTGTGGGCATCCTGGAGTCAAGTAGTTTGCTCTTCCTTGGGCTTCCACGCTCAATAAGATTCCCTTTTCAATCAGCACCTCATTGAGGCAACGGCCAACTTTCTGTCCATAATAAAGCAGCACCTCGCAGTAGTCATCCATCTGCAATCAATAGATTAATCAACGAACCAGTCAATCAGATAAATAATCGCTCATTCCATTTGTCGATTAATTGGACATATAAACAAATTAATATCACAGTCACATAATACGTATAGTTTTACATATAAATCTGTTAAAAAGAATTTTACTGTTAGCCGCGTGTATCTTCGGGCCCAAGCGTTGTGTGTCATTGACTTTCACGAAGGTGTATCACGATGAACGGACAAAAGACTGATTACAATATCTTACACTTTCTGAAATTCCGTTTCTTTCCTTTATATCCCAGTAAACTAATCTCTCCCTTGAATATCCGTTTCTATTTTCCTTATTTACATTTTATCCGTAACAACAACTCTCCCTGCACCAGCACCACAAGCACAACACCCCGTGCACCATTAGGTATCACATCTAACGTGTGGCCTCTATGCCCTCGTAAAATCGCCCGCAGGTCGCCCAGCAGCACGTTCCTTATATAGTTGCTGGCAGAACAGCCGCCGCTAATTAAAAATGCAGCCAATCAAAGAGCTTCCCGCCTAATGCATGAACCAATGAAAAAATAGCTGCCCAAAAACATACCTTGCAAGTAACGTAGCGACCAAAAAGTGATGTTTTCAAAACGATCACGAAGTCCTTTACAAAGTTGCACTATCGGTTCTAATCTGAAGAATTTTTAAATACTTGAAAACTACATGAAAAGTTTGTGATAGATAGCACAAAAATTTCCCTCGTCTGAAAAACCGACAAAATGAAAAGTTCCAAACACAAAAACATTGCCATATGCACAATCTTGACTCGCTTTACGCAACGCTCTGTGAAGCTTAAAATTTCGTCGCCGACTTCCGAAGATACCCGATATACTTGATATATAAGTAAATTTTCAAATGGCACAAAATCTATCGAAAGGACTTCAAACGAACTTGAAACTAGTACCAACGTGTTCACTACACTACGATCCCTCCAAATTCTAAACCGATCGGCACGGGCCTGTCACTCAGTATACCCAATGCGACACGTCAACAGTTTCCCAATGAGTTCACTCGACTATTCACCACTTCTTAATACCTGAAAGGAAACGACTGCACCAACGGGCGCTTTTCTACATTTCCACGAAGCGGACGCATCCTCCACCACAACAAACGTCTATTTTAATTGATTTTAGTTTCAACTGAGTGTTCCTATAATAACAGAAAAGACACAATATGACCCTAACGGGTTGCCGGTGTCGTTAAACAAATCAATCAATCAATCAATCAAAATCCTTAGAGGCACCGAGAGTTGGAAGTCATCGGACGAAGGTCTCGGTGTGAACCAGTTGTTCTTGCTTGAAGCAGCTTTGTAGTAGAGTTTCGAGTAAGACAGAGACGAGTACAAGTTGGATGGCGTTAAACAGCTGCTGTGTGTGACCTTGCCTTTACTCACTGCAGCCTCTGGAAGGCCTTCTACCTTCCTGGGGTTGCAGGCTGTTTATTTCCATTTTGTAGGTCTAATTTCGAGGTAAAACGGCCCGGCCCAGAGACGGCGGCAATGCCTGACAAAGAACAACGTCAAGTTACTTCATCGCAACATGAGGGTGCCGAAGACATGTCATGAGAACGGGATGCAATGACGAGCGTGTATTGTTCGACCATCAGGAGTTATCAGTGCTGGGACCTTGTGTTTCTCTACCCAATGGTACATTATGACAATTTGGCTCAGTGACATCATACAATGACATCAGTGTGTGTCTGGTATTAAGTAACAGTGATAATACAGTGAAGTAAAATTGTTGACTGGATGCCAGACGCCATATATTTATTGAAATGGGCTGGGTGCTACCCCCTGATGTCGAACTGATCAAGCCACTACCATTGTTAGCTTTCAGCCAATGTTGGCTGAGCATTGCTATCGGTCTGTCCGTCCGTCTGTCCATCTGTCTGTCTGTCCGTAAACTTTTTTGTCCGGTCGATATCTCAAACTATTTGTCGGAGCTTCACAAAACCTTGCAGGAAGGAGTATATATAGTGCAGATGTGCAACGGAGGATTCAATTTGTCCCACGTTCATTCATCTGTCCGCAAGTCGCACTTTAAACTTTTCTTGTCCGGGGGTTATCTCAACTATTCATCAGATCTTAACCATACTTACAGGAAGAAAGTATATATAGTGTAGATGTGCAAGGACCGTCGCTCCAAAAGTTGCACCTTGTATATTGTTTTTGTCCGGGCAGTATTTCAAAAGAGTAAATGGATCACAGTGAGTTAGTTAGTTAAATGATTTGTTTAACGACACGACCGACCTTAGCGGGTTACATTGTGTCAGAACATGTCAGTAATAAGTGACTAGAAGACAATGCTACAAGCTAAAATCAAAGTAAGCTAAAACCATGTATATTCTAAATTCATAAAGTAAACAACGACTAGAAATACTGATACAGGTTGATTTCTTTTAAAAATTGTATAAATTTGCTAGGTTCTACTTCATCAAAGAGCTGCCTCAAGGCTCTATGATAAACCATTTCATCTCGCACACTGTTAAGTGGCGGGTTTTTTTGTCCGACTAAAGGTTTTGTTTGATACAGCTTGTTTGTTGGTTTGTTCAATATTTCTTGCCACAATCTTTTTGTGTATCTTGTGATGTGGTATTTAAAATCGGAGGCTGGTATGAGCATATCGATACAATTATCATTTAGAGCCTCTTTTGCGGCTTTGTCGGTTATCTCGTTTCCTTGGATACCCACGTTACTTGGAACCCAGCAGAACACTATGTCTTTGCCAGCTTTGGTGGCCTCGTCATACCTTTCCAGAAGGTCAAGGATAAGTGGGTTTGATATTTGTAGGTTTTCAATTGATGGGAGTACGGACATAGAGTCCACGCATAACAAACTTTTTGTATCGACTAATCTTCACTATCTGGATAGCGAGATGTAGAGCTTTAATTTCGGCTGAGGAAATAGTGGAACCATTTGGAAGTCTTGTTTTCAAGGTATTATTTTCAGTTACAACGGAAGCAGCCGATTTGTTGTCGAGCTTTGAGCCGTCCGTGTAGACGAAATGATAGTCTTTAAATTCATCCTTGAGCAAATTTTGATCGAAATAGAAAGGGGCTAGTTGTTTCCTTTGCATAGACCGAAAGTTTCTTTAGTACCACAGGTTTGGTGAGTTTCCACTGTGGTAGTTTTGGCACTCTGTATTTTGCAATTGACTCTATGGTGATGTCAGCGTTATCAAGGTGAGGCTGAACCCTGGCTCCAAATGGAGGTATTACGGTAGGGCCTCTTTCATGGAAGCGAGAAAAACCTTATCCAAAAACTGAGTTGTAGGTGGGGTTCTTCTTATTTGCATAAAGCTTTGTTGTTTACTGCATAGCGAGTTTAACTCGATTTTTTTAACCCGATTTTTTGTGTGTTCTTCTTCTCTGACACTATGGGCCCTACGACCATGAAACTTGGGACTTATGAAAAGCTTGATCTGAACATGTGCATGGCACTTTTTATTTTCGTCTTTGATTTCGTTTTCTTTGTTAAAACGCCATGTGAAAAGAGTGTATTTTCTGCAAGTAAATGCGCAGCATGTAACGTATAGCACAGAACACCACACAGATGGTCAGCTTTGTGCGAGCTCTCACTGCGTAAACAGATAACACAGCGTATGCCTGATCAGTCATTCAAACCTTAAGTCAACAGAAAACAAACACTACTCGGCTTATAAGACGTATTCAAGCTGCGTTGTTTGCTAATATATTTAGCTGGTATTAAGTTATGAACCTATGGAGTTCAAGAACAAACCCATTGAAGAAAGTTTTTTTGTGTTTTAATTTTTGTCAAGTGTTTAACATTTCGCTAGCGAAACGCGACTCTAGTTACACAAGAAGTGAAATATGATGTACTGTTTTTATTTGTGTTTCACACAGATAGTTTTCAACAATGAAGCAATGACACATTGGTTGTTATTTACCTTTAACCCTAACCCTAATACAGGCACATAAGCAAGAAATATTAAAAACAACAAAAGCACACGAACTCTGCAAATCCTCTCGCTCTTCGCACGTTTTATAGCATAAACACAGTGTGACATAGTTAATAAGTCAAGTTTGTATGCATGCATTACTTTCAAATAAAATGGCTAAGTTTCGACCCTAATTTTGGCTATATAAATGAAAAGTCGGAGCTATGTTTTCCCAGCTC
Organism: Protula sp. h YS-2021; assembly: GCA_949752745.1. Taxonomy (NCBI): domain Eukaryota; kingdom Metazoa; phylum Annelida; class Polychaeta; order Sabellida; family Serpulidae; genus Protula; species Protula sp. h YS-2021. The sequence goes on along the minus strand of OX457030.1, from coordinate 7,321,551 downwards.
TTCCGGTATCTCGTAACAAAAGCCGTCGAAGGTACTGTTGATGGACAAAAACTCCTTATGCATGCCTGTGAGTCTCCCGCGGGAGTCCAATCCTAAGATTGTAATACACTTATTATGCAAAAAGTGTGATTTTTTTACGCATTCCCAAAAACGCATTCAAGATACCCAGGTGCACAACCACAACATATGTTCTATCCTTATGCAAAGCTGGAATGGAATCCCCTTGTATTTCTCGTGATTAGTAGCAGAAACGACTCCTCATTCCAAATGTTGACAGATGGACGAACCCAAATCCAATACAGCTGTAGTAACTTGCCCCGTACTACGTGGCAGAGGGCTAATAAAGCAATTCTCATGACCTGGCTGTGTCAACAGAATGTTTTGGGATGCTTACTCAGTCACCAGACAGCAGGTCAAAATAATGTAAAAAGCAACTGGTGTCAGGTAGTGAGACAAGCACAATCCCTCGTTCACCTCACACTCTTTAACAATTAAAATGTTTGGAAGAGCTCTATTCAGGAGAAATCCATTTAGTAAGCAAAGAGGGGGGAGGAAGTCTTATAGTGTGCGTACGCTTATATTAAACTTCAAAATGACGTCACAATTGATGCGTGGAGGGAAGGGGGATAAAAACGGGTAAATTTTTGCGTACGTACTAAATGGAAGGCCTCTTATATTTGCCAACTTTTGACACCCCTACCCCCGTACGTAAAAACATAGGCATCTCAGATGCAGAGCCCTCAGCCAATAGCAGTTACATCACTGTGGGCGGGTTACCTTTTTGAGATATCGCCCGGATAAGAAAAAGTTTAAAGTGCAACGGTCACGTGACAAATCGAACCACTCGTTGCACATATAGACCCTATACACTTTCTTTCTGTGGGGTTTGGTGAAGATCTGATGAAGAGTTTTCGAGATATCGTCCGACAAAAAAGTGGACGGACAGACAAATAACAATAGCCTTCAGCCATATTGGCTGAGGGCTGAAAATGTGACGTCAATATGGAGATCAACATTAGCGTACGCACAGGGCTAGACCCCCTCTCTTCACGTAGGTAATATATGGATAGCCCCTTACTGAAATAACACACAAAAGTAAACACAGATTAAACAGAAATGCATGAATACTATGAAATCTATACACTGTTGATGTGACTGAGATATGCCATACTCATTTATGGTACATCAGGAGAACTTACATATTATCTTTTATTTTACAGTTTTCATAATTATTTATGGGGCTTTACATTAGGAAGGAACAATGTCACACTCGTTTACAAGCAAACCGTTGAGTATGCCAAGAAATGTTTTTATCTAGAGAATATACATGAGGTCTCCCTACTTTCTTTTCTCGAGCATGGTCTACTTAAGTCTGGCATTAGGGGTTCACAAATAAATGAAACGTTAAAGTACGCTATCACAGTCGATAATATGCTCAAAATTCATATATGAGAAGAGTAGGGGTGTGCCGGTTTGAGCGAAATCCGAGCAAATTTTCTCTGTTGGGTGAGAACAAAAACCGAATTCCAAAATTTCAGTTCGGTTTGGTTGTTTTTTAGATTCAATACCTTACTCAAAGACAGGCATTTAAAAAGTGATGAAGGAATTATGTGGTCGTTGGCAGGTTGCCAAAAAGGGGTTACACTGCTATAAAATGACATGCTGCTGCCTACGCATTTGCGTAGCGACGATATATGTGCCAGGCATAAACTTATGGACCCGCATGGGCGTTAATATATAATATATATACTGGAAATGTGCCCGTTGGAAAACAGATACTCCGGCCAACGTTTCCAGTGTCACGCTTTTTTTTAATAAGATGTAAGTAAAATTATTAAATTTTAAAGTATCAGTGTGACCGTGGACTCAGCTCTAGAACATATTGTATAGAAGCCATATACCAGCTTTGATTGAATCCGCCAATTGGAACTTATGTCATTCGTAACACACACCCTGGCAGAGACAAGTTAAAAACATTATGCACCTTTTGACCTTAGTCCGGTCGGTGCAAAATAAAAAACCGAACCGAACGTTTTGCCAACCGAACCTTACCGAGCTCAGCTCAAACCGACACACCCCAAGAACAGCCTCCCCTTGACTATTCATACATGAGAGCCGCATCAGCAAACAACGGCTCTGATGCAAACTTTCTGTGTCTCATGCACACACGTCACTCAGCGATCAATAGCAAGAGCCAACAAGAGTTCACTGGCAAGAACGCTAAGAATATCACAGATCAACTGTCACAAACTTGAAAGACTGGGTACTTTTAAGACAAGTGTTTCATCATCCTTCAACTTTATCAGCTATGTTAACCTGCTGTTTCTTTGGTAACAGTACCTTAAGATTTTTATTTATGTTGATGTGCACCGTCTTTCTTTCGTTGATCACTTTCGCTCGTATCTTTTTGTACTGTTCTTCTCGGGTTAAGTGTTCAATACTCTTTATGGATTTCATGCCGAGAAATTTCAGAATCTCTGCCTTGCCTTAAAGGAAAGAAATAGCCACTTAAAATTCAACCAATTGTCACCGTTATGGAGAGATGTATACCTCAATTTTTTTAAGAATAACTAAACCGCCCAGGTAAACTTTTCTTTACCTCATAAATTACAAGCTATAATGATTCCTAAGAACAGATCGTCCGAAAAACTCATTGAAACTATTTATAATTTTTAATATCTATAATTTTATTTGGTTCAATGACAGGAGTGAGATACATACTAGGATAAGACCCTTTTGGTTTATGCAAAAATGCAGAAAAGTGTGTTTTCACTGCAAGAGTATCTTCTGCAGACCACTTGACAGCACATCCAGTACCTAAAAGGGAAACATCAAACAAAATGCCTCACTGCATAAAAATAAAACAACATACTAGAAAAAGTTGTTGATTTTCAAAACCATAAACTGCTGTAAAAGTATTCTTGAACGACTTCAAACAGTGACTTAATTATAACGTCGAAGCCAAAATTGTACCAACTGGCCCACCAAAACTCGACATCTGAAAATATTTGCACAATTTACTGCTTCAAGAAGAGATTCTAACAGTTTTCTGTATGTTAAAAGACATAAACAAATTAAGAAACTGCTTATCTAACATGTCGGGGTTGTTTATTGTAAGGTTTGCCCAGACACTGGGGATCATATTGTGGCACCAATTTCTCTTTTAGCTGGCGAAAATCCTTACAAATGCTTTGCAACTGAAGCTTCAAATGAATAAATCAATGTTTCGATACCTTTTGCTTTCTCAACACGCTTTCTAGCCATAGAACCCCCTTCTTCCTCTTCAAGCATTGGCTCATATTCGCCTAAATTAAATCAGATTTATTATATATCATAGTGACAATGTCATCTTTTTAGCCAATCTAGCCAATCATACCCCTTGTACGCAGTGCGTACGCTTTGGACCATACCCCCTTCCCATCTGTGGCACGCTGGTGGCTTGACCCCCCTTCCTACCTGTGCGCAGTTTCATGATCATCAAGCAGAAGGACTGCTTACAAGAAGAGGTGCATTTGCTATTATTTTTGCAGAATTATATGCTTTTATTTCATTTTACCCAAGAGCACATGGTTTTTACAGCTGCTCGGCTGTATGGTGAACATATGCATAGTTATCATTTGATAAAACTGCAAGCTTGATTGCTTATGTAAATCAAAAGCTTAAACGGATATGCCCTGGAACGTTCCTCCTATTTTTGTGAAATACAATCTACAAAATAAAGGGTAATACGCAGGGTTGAGATTTCGCGGTCGCCCGGTCGCCCGTGGCGACCAACTTTTGGCTCGGGCGACCAACTTTTTTTAGTTGGTCGCCCGAGTGGCGACTAACTTTTTTCTGAGTATTTTCAGGTAAATTTTACAAAAATTGCGCCAGGCGACTAACTTTTGAGCCGGGCGACTAATTTTTTAAAGCTGGTCGCCCGAAGGGCGACCAGAAAATTTTACGAAATCTCAACCCTGAATACGACGTTTTAATGCGTTTAAAGAGATAAACGGGAGCATTCCAGGATATTGCCGATTTTTCATACTATCAGTATCCAGGCAGCCTCGTGTCCGTTTTCGGTGTGACTTCCCTGAGAAATCTTCCTTAGGCGCGTCTGAAACTCGCGATTCACTCCAATCTGAGTCTGAATCGGAGTCGCTATGGGCTCTCTCACACGCTTTCACATATCTAATTAAAGGGGCCTGATCATCATCACTATCAGATGAATCCCTGGTTCTTAACACCTCACAAGTGCTCCGAGATTGTTTTCGGGCTGTTGCTGCACACGGCTTTTCCAGGGTTCTTGCAACTGTTCATGGGAATTATTTAAGCCTAATTGTAATTTAGTTTGTGCATGAAGCTTTTCAATTTGCTCAAGTACCAAGATGTTTACTGCCTAGTGCCCCTATAGCACCGGTGAATAGTTAGGTTTAATCACTGCGAAAATATGCCAGTGACAACATCAACACTTTAACTTATAAGAAAACCTAAATTAATTTATTAAATCAATAGGTAAAGCATATTGAGAGGCAATTTAAAAAGTCAATACAATAAATGGAAAAACACACACCTAAGAGACTGCGCCTGGGTTTCTTTGGTTTAGCACCGGTTGAAGCAGTAGCAGCAGCTGACGCGCTACAAGTGGCAACGCTGCCGTCCATACCGGGCCTACTTTTACCTTTTAACAACATTACAGGATTACAGTAAATTTAGAAATCTATCTAATCGGTGAATTTTCAACGCAAGTTACAAACGCGATATGACTCCACAAGATACAATGTTATCCTTTTCACGGTCGTCGTTAAAATAAACTCAACAATCAACTTGCATTGGAGAAGTTAGTTAAGTAGAAAAATCCAGATTCTACAGAGGTTGGATATTGTTTTAGACCATTGGAAAAATCGCTGTTATATATGATATTACTGATTTTTATTTTTTAATGGAACATTGCTCTTATTTAAGATATTTTGAAAATAAATTTTGACAATAAAGATAAAACGAAAGTGTTTACCTTCGTCAACACTCTGCAAAAATCGGCCCATCACCAATGTCTCTTTTAAACCTGGCGGACATCTGTAGTTCTCACTGGCCGTCACATCGGAGTGGCTCAAGTGATTAAAGTATATTTTGGCATCAGCAGGAGACATATCCAAAGATGAATAAATCGTCGAAATCCTATGACGATTCATAGTCGCGTTTAGCGCGATTGGAATCATCTTTGTAACTTGATTCATTGCATGCCACCCAGAACAGTGATTGTATGAGCCTCTTGAAGCGAACACGAAATTGTTATTTTCTTTGATTCCGTACGCTTTGCGATACTTGACCAAGATGTCCAATGCGCCAACGACATTTTTGGGTATCAGTATGGGAACGAATTTTTTCCCTTTACCATGCAAGTAGGCCAATAGATACTGATTTGCCAGGAATTTTTCTGCTGGGTCTATATCCGAATCTATGGCCTCGTCACTAACCCAGACTTTATTTTTGGCATCCTCCCATTCCGTGATCAGCATCCTCGCACCTTCCTCACCGCGACGCGCGTTGTACAGAGTGAGTCGACAAACGACGAGATTCCTGAGCAAGGCATATTTTTCGACACCAAAGTCGTTCACAATGGCACTCACTCGATCATTCACAAACGTATGCAAGCGCTGGACCAGTTTGTCACATGGTAGCTCATTAGGCCTTCGCCTTTCAAAAGTGCGCTCGGTTGCGAGGTATTCCGCTTCAGCGAATACTTCGGGATCTCGAAAATGGAATTGCCTTCTGAACCCTTGCACATCTAATACTTTGTCATTTTCGGATCTTTCGTCATAAATGGCCTCGAGATGTTTCGCCGATCTCCTGAGCACTGCCTTGATGTTCTTCAAAAGCCCGTGCTTCGTTTTAGCTGAGGAAGAACTTTGTCCCCTTCTTTTTATGGCTTCATACAGAATGTTCATGTTTTCTCTACCTTTGCGGAACATGTCTTCAATGGAAGCATTTTGAGGAGCTCCAGGTACTTTCTTGTATTCCAGGAAGAGATTCCGAAAGCTGGCGCATTTCGGTCATTGAATTCTTCCTGCATTCGGCTGCTTTGGATTTTGAATAGCGCTTTTTGTTGAAAATGCGATAACCCATTTCCTTCAGAAAGCTATTACTTCTGCACAACATTCCCGTTTCATCCTCTTGAAATTTGTCGAGGATTCTTTCCTTGAACTCCTGGTCGTGATGTAAATTAGTCACAAGCGTGGATGGTCTTATCGCAGTCGGTTTTGACTTGCACTGATGCTTGTAAAACTTGAGCTTCCAATGAACTTATTGCATTCGCGACACATTTTTATCACATCTTGTGTTGACTTTGTTCTTCGCTCGCGCATCAGGTCAGCTTGATCAAAAGACAATTCACTGAGTACTCTTAGATTGTGCTTCTTGATGCCTTCTATTCGCTTTTCGTTTGCAAATTGGCTATCAAGTTTATTCTCATGCATGTTGGATTTCACTTCTTGCAAACGCTTGTGCACATTCGTGATGTGGCGTTTCAATTTACCACCCGTTATGACTTTGCCACAGAAAGGGCATTCTCTTGGTGGCTTCTGAAACATTAATAACAAATCTTCTAAGGCAAGTAAAAAAGCGTAATACAAATTGTTGATTAACGATGCAGGAATCTCCGCATGAGTGTGTACTAATCAAAAGCAGTTTTGCACAATTAAGTTTTACGCAGTATGAACAAGGTATGATTTTTTCCGAAAATTAATAATGCCTACAAGATTCCACAATTATTGTTGAATAACTAGAAAACTTTTCGTGTGAAATGGAAAGTTTTGGACTGATCTACATTAAGCATATGTACAATAGCAACAAACCTTGTAGTTCTCTTTGTCTTTTCTTGTGGTTGAACCACTTTGATTGGCACTGTTGGCCGTTTTTGCTCCTGAAAAAGAATAGGATATTTTGAGTATGGTCTAAAAATAGGGAGACTGTTAACCTGTCACCGCCTGTACCTCATAAACGCCATACCGAAAAGTATCCCGAGTATGGTCAAGGTTATATACGAGTAAATATAAGCAATGCACATTTTGTCCCTATTTACCAATTTTCATGTATGTCTTTCTAAGTAGTAACTTTGATATATATCTACATAGAAACACTTAAGGAGACCATGTTTCCAAGACAGAAAGAAGGAGACTGTCCACCTATCACAAACCTCACAAACGCCATACCAAAAAGTATCCCGAGCATGGTCTCCCAAAGTCGTATTTCAATGTGATATACGAGTAAATATAATCAATGCACATTTTGTCCCCTATTTATTTATGGTCTTTCTAAGTAGTAACTTTGTTATATATCTACATAGAAACACTTAAGGAGACCATTTTTCCAAGATATAGAAAGAAGGAGACTGTCCACCTGTCACCGCCTGTACCTCAAAAACGCCATACCAAAAACTATGGTCTCTCTAAGTAGTAAGTTTGGTATATATATATATATATATATATATATATATATATATATATATATATATATATATATATATATATATATATATATTTAAGCCGTCGATTTGATATTACGATACAATTGACTGTATTGACATCTAGCTCTCTGACAAGACAGTAAGAATAAAACAACTCGATTGGGAGTAATATTTGTATATATTGTAAAAAACATAACTGCTGTTGAAGTGACAGTACACTATCAATGAATAAAAATACACAGCAATAATTTTTTGTCTACACACAACTAGCACAAAACATTAAGCATGATAGTGAAATGTTAGTTATGTTAACCAAATAATGAGGGGTGGAAAAGGGGGAGGGGTGGTGGGTATTAAAAGGGAATACTGCTATTTTGTTTCGATGCGCGCTCGCTGCTGGCTAAAATGCGAGTGATACTTCCAGTCAGTAAGCGCAGTCGCTGTGACGTAAGAGATGCATCCTGAGTAGGAGGGGCTAAGCCTGTCTGTTTGCGCAGCTGACAAATCAGTCTTTGTTGTGAGAGCGTCTCACTGAGGTTCTGTTTGTGAAAGGTTGCCAGAGTTCCTGGCACCAATCCCCTAGTTACACACAGTACGCAGGAAATATACAGAGTATGCAAAGTAGGATAAAAGAGGGGTTTCTAAAACATATATAATGGGGTTTCTAAAACAGTGACGTCATTGTTTTAGAAGCCCCAACGGGCTAGTCAAAGAGTGACGTCACATGGACGTGATATGGACGTCATATGAACGTCATATGGACGTGATATGGACGTCATATGAACGTCATAATGACGTGATAGGGATAGTGGGCAGCCATTCAAACGGGCAGCGAGACAAATGGGCAGCCGGACTATATGTGTCACCGTAACACGGACAACTGGGCCATCGGAAAATCAATTAGAACTAAGCAACCAATGACAGAGTTTCCTTAAGCCAAGCTATTTTTTAGCCCAGACAGCTCTCTCTTCACGCATCACTGCACACATTGAGAAGCTGGCGAGGAAGCAACAACTATTTCTCTCTCTTCATACACACACACACACACAACGGCAAACCAAGCAGCCACTCATTCCCTCACTTTCTCGTTTGCTCTGTCACTCTCTCTCTCCACACACATCACACCACGGCACACACACACACACCTAAATGACCGAACGGGCAGTCTTTTTTGGTTCGATTTTCTCGCTGTCTCTACCTACATATACTAACCACGTACGGCTCATTTAGCGTTTCCTTTCTCAAGCCAGCTTTCTCGCTCTCCAAACACACATAACGGTAAACCAAGCAAGCAGCCACTCTTTTTTCGCCCAGTCTATCTTTCACTCTTTCAAACGAGCAAACGGGTTGTCTTTTCTTCCTCACTTTCACGTTTGCTCTATCACTCTCTCTATGTACATATAACACCTACGGCAGACGGGGCAAACTGGCAATCATTTTTTTAACTCTCTCTTTCTCCACACGCATATGCCATCACTAATGGATCTCCGTAAAAGAATTAAAAATGGCCATTTTTAACCACAGAGAGCTCTCTCTCCATGTATTACGGCAGGCAACAACTCTAATTTTTGGCTTTCTTGCTCTTCAAATACACATAACACCTACGGAAACCGGACAAACGGGCAGCCGGACAAACGAGCAGCCGGGCAAATGGACAGCCGGACAAATGGACAGCCGGAGAAACGGGCAATCTTTTTTTGCTTTCTCTCTCTTCACACACACCATCACTAGTGGGTCTCCGTAAAAGCAATTAAAATGAGCAACCAATAAGCCAATTCGCACTTTCGGATTTTTCCGGTGGAGATGTTGTTTCGACTGAAAATGTTGGGGGATAAATTACAAAGAAATGATAAGGGGAAAACATCAAAATTCTAATTTTCTTTCAACATGCACACTTTTGAATTTATGAAGACATCATATGATCTTTTAAAAACTATTTTACATATTATTCAGTCCCTTTAATAACCAACATGTGACTATCTTTCTGACAAAATGGAATTTTGTTGATTTTTGCCGTTTTTTTTCCTATCATTTCTTTATATCCTTATCCCACTTGAATTCAGCCGAAACGCAAAAACTTTTCGCACAAGCCAAAAGTGCGAATTGGCCTATGTTTCCTTAAGCCAAGCTATTTTTAACCCCAGGGAGCTCTCTCTCTCTCTCTCTCTCTCTCTCTCTCTCTCTCTCTCTCTCTCTCTCTCTCTCTCTCTCTCTCTCTCTCTCTCTCTCTCTCTCTCTACACGCAAGCAGCCAACTAATTGACCGAACGAGCAGTCTTTTTTTTGTCTTTCACTTTCACTCTCTCTCGAAACACACGACGGCAAACGCAACCACGGAGCCACTCTTTTTTCGCCCAGTTTCTCTTTCTCTCTTTCAAACGGGTCGTCTTTTTCCCCTCACTTTCTCTTTCGCTCTGTCTCTTTACACACACATATAACACCACAGCAGACGCGGGAAGACGCGGAAAGACGCGGGAGACGTGGAAAAACGGGTAGACAGCTCCCTGTAAGCTCTCCAACTGTTTTTTAAGCAGTGGACTCATAGAGACATGGTTAGAGCTCGCCTATTAGGTATTTTGACCCAGCAATGACGTCATACATATTGACTGAGAGCTCTTTCTTTACACACATACACATCACGGCAGCAGTGTAAACGGGCAATCATTTGTTTTTTTTGCTTTCTCTTTCGCTCTCTACACATAACACAACGGCAAACGCAACCAAGGAGCCACTCTTTTTTCGCCCAGTTTCTCTTTCTCTCTCTCTTTCAAACTTGTTGTCTTTTTTCCCCTCACTTTCACGTTTGCTCTGTCTCTTTACACATACACATAACACCACAGCAGACGCGGGAAGACGCGGGAGACGTGGAAAAACGGGCTGACAGCTCCCTTAAGGAGACAATGTTTTCAAGATACAGAAAGAGAGGGGGCGTTCACCTGTCACCACCTGTATCTCACAACCGCCATCATGAGAAGTGACATTTGATTTTGAAATTAAAAAAAAGCAATGGATGCGTATTTGGTACACCTATTTCCCTATCTCCATGTTTGGTCCCTCAAAGTCGTCAAAGTTTTTCTCGCATTGATGCAAACGCACTACGGAGTATGTGAATGTAGTACAAGATCATGCAAGTAGACTTACCTTCATGTTGTGGTTCTGCTTGTGTGTCGCCCCTAACCAAGCTCCGAAGATCAGCCGCTACCACTGCAATTTGCAGCGAGGAATCTGTAACACAAGAATCGAATCATATTTTTTTAACACATTGAGTTTAGTATATCTATGGTAAATTTAAATATTTCACATTTCAATTGATGCTGTAATTACAGGCAGATAAAATTACTGCATACAATAAAAGCAACCTACCTGAAGCATTGGCGATTTCTTCGATGGAGTTGGCACCTCCATTTTCTTTTTCTTCGGATTGAGCAGCTGCTAGCAAAGCTATATCTCTGTGCACGTCGTCAATAAGCCTGAAGAGTGTATATGATGACATCAGTGTAAATATGCATGAGCTAGAGATTTTGTCTATCTAATTGGAAATTCAATCTATGCAAAAAATATACAACCATTACCTGTAAAGATGTAAATGAATTAAAAATCCTCTTTTCCTTTTACCTCAATGGGTGACAACATTACACTGAGGCTTGTAAAACGTCCAACTATTTAGTCATACATTTTTAAAATTTATATTAACCTGACTACGTCTCGAGGAGTAGGCCTATGCCCCGTGGTGTGTGTAAGGCTGTTGCATGTTGACTACACAAAATTTAAAAGTGGGGGAAGGGTAGACATAGTGTCTAACATTTAAATGAGTCAATCCAATAACCAGTAGGGACCCGAGACTGCCATAGGTACTCTAAGTACAGCGCCGATTTTGAAACATTAGCCAATTTGTCAATTTAAGTCCAAAATTCTTGGTTAGTGCACTGCGGAAGGGTGCAGAGAAGCCGTGTACAAAATTTGAAAGGAATCCATCTATTAATGTGGCCTGTAGGCGCGTGAGACTGAAGCGTGAAAGACGGACGGACGGACGGACGGACAGACCGAAAAGTTCAAAACTATATCCCTCCGTTCTACTGGGGATAAAAAGCCACGGGGGGATACCACTGAACGTCATTCTCGTCAATCAACGCATGCGAGCTGACCCCCAGCTGTTTAATCCCAGCATTCAGATCGGATACAAACAAAGGTTCTTCGGGCTCTTCAGGGAGTACTGGACCTGAAAAATACATGTCGGGAAATCTCTTTATTTCAGCATTTCAACAAAAATAATGAAAGAAACGAACAATAAAAATAAATTACATTACAGTAAAATCTCCGTTAGCAAACAACTGCACTTAGTCAACACTATTTCCTCGGAATTTTGAACTGCTATGATGAAATTCACTTCTCATTATGAACACCTTTATGTAATAAACAGATTTACCAGGTCCCAGAGGTGTCCATTGCATAAAGTTTTATTGTTTATTGATCTCATAACTTACTCATTGGCTGCAATGGAATAACAGTTAATGGTGGCGGTAATGTGTTGTCGCGCTCTGGTGTGCTCCACCGCATAAATCGTTCATGGTCTGTTGCATTGCTCTCCTGAAGCAAATTAAAAAGAATGTCTAGTTAATTACGATTCCAAAAGGATTTTCATGAGCCGGAAAAACTTCTGTAAAGTAAGAATTGTTAACCAAGTGTTACTTAACCTTGTTAACTAACTTAAAGGATACCAGTTCAAATATCAGGGAGTCTTTAGTAATACCATAGCGCTAAACGACTACAGACAGTAATAAAATGCAATCAAAGCATTATCCGAATGTGCGCTCCCTTTTGTTGCACCTTTGAAAAGATTACGTGGACTGTATACATAAAATTTTTTAACACTTAAGGAGACTCACAGTTTCGGCGTCCTCTGCTTTTGAAATCGTTGCTGGAATCAACTTTGATGGAACACTAGTGACAAATTTATCATCAGTGCCCATACGAGTGATTGAACTGAGTCCGTGAAAGGTCTTGAGCATGATATTATCAAAGTGCGCCTTCCGGACAGTTGAAGTACCCTTGTCCACGTGCGCCTCCTCGATAGGGGGTGTGGCCATGTGAACCTGCATGTCCTCTACAGGGGGTGAGGTCATGTCCATGTGCGCGTCCTCGACAGATGGTACGGCCATTTCGGTGATCGACTCCTCGAGAGGGGGTGTGACTGTCTGAATCTGCATGTTCTCTACAGGGGGTGAGGTCATGTCCACGTGCGCGTCCTCGACAGATGGTACGGCCATGTCGGTGATCGACTCCTCGACAGGGGGTGTGGCTGTGTGAACCTGCATGTTTTCTACAGGGGGTGAGGTCATGTCCACGTGCGCGTCCTCGACAGATGGTACGGCCATGTCGGTGATCGACTCCTCGACAGGGGGTGTGGCTGTGTGAACCTGCCTGTTCTCTACAGGGGGTGAGGTCATGTCCACGTGCGCGTCCTCGACAGATGGTACGGCCATGTCGGTGATCGACTCCTCAACAGGGGGTGTGGCTGTGTGAACCTGCATGTTCTCTACAGGGGGTGAGGTCATGTCCACGTGCGCGTCCTCGACAGATGGTACGGCAATGTCGGTGATCGACTCCTCAACAGGGGGTGTGGCTGTGTGAACCTGCATGTTCTCTACAGGGGGTGAGGTCATGTCCACGTGCGCGTCCTCGACAGATGGTACGGCCATGTCGGTGATCGACTCCTCGACAGGGGGTGTGGCTGTGTGAACCTGCATGTTCTCTACAGGGGGTGAGGTCATGTCGACGTGCGCGTCCTCGACAGATGGTACGGCCATGTCGGTGATCGACTCCTCAACAGGGGGTGTGGCTGTGTGAACCTGCATGTTCTCTACAGGGGGTGAGGTCATGTCCACGTGCGCGTCCTCGATAGATGGTACGGCCATGTCGGTGATCGACTCCTCGACAGGGGGTGTGGCTGTGTGAACCTGCATGTTCTCTACAGGGGGTGAGGTCTTGTCGACGTGCGCGTCCTCGACAGATGGTACGGCCATGTCGGTGATCGACTCCTCAACAGGGGGTGTGGCTGTGTGAACCTGCATGTTCTCTACAGGGGGTGAGGTCATGTCCACGTGCGCGTCCTCGACAGATGGTACGGCCATGTCGGTGATCGACTCCTCGACAGGGGGTGTGGCTGTGTGAACCTGCATGTTCTCTACAGGGGGTGAGGTCATGTCCACGTGCGCGTCCTCGACAGATGGTACGGCCATGTCGGTGATCGACTCCTCAACAGGGGGTGTGGCTGTGTGAACCTGCATGTTCTCTACAGGGGGTGAGGTCATGTCCACGTGCGCGTCCTCGACAGATGGTACGGCCATGTCGGTGATCGACTCCTCAACAGGGGGTGTGGCTGTGTAAACCTGCATGTTCTCTACAGGGGGTGAGGTCATGTCCACGTGCGCGTCCTCGACAGATGGTACGGCAATGCCGGTGATCGACTCCTCGACAGGGGGTGTGGCTGTGTGAACCTGCATGTTCTCTACAGGGGGTGAGGTCATGTCCACGTGCGCGTCCTCGACAGATGGTACGGCCATGTCGGTGATCGACTCCTCGACAGGGGGTGTGGCTGTGTGAACCTGCATGTTCTCTACAGGGGGTGAGGTCATGTCCACGTGCGCGTCCTCGACAGAGGGTGAGGTCATGTCCACGTGCGCGTCCTCGACAGATGGTACGGCCATGTCGGTGATCGACTCCTCGACAGGGGGTGTGGCTGTGTGAACCTGCATGTTCTCTACAGGGGGTGAGGTCATGTCCACGTGCGCGTCCTCGACAGAGGGTGAGGCCATGTCCACGTGCGCCTCCTTGGCAGGACGTATGGCCGTGTCGACGTGATTGACCTCATTGACATCTACAGTGGACGTGGCCGTGTCACTGTGCACGTCCTCGACTGGAGATGGGGCCGGGTCAACGTGAATGTCGTCGGCAGGGGATGTGGCCGTTTGAACGTGCGCCCTCTCCATAGTAGACATGGCTGTGTCCAAGTGCGCCTCCTCGTTGGTAGTCGTGGCAGTGTCGAAGCGCGATTTTTCGTCACTGCTCGCGTTATTGTCAGAGTGCCAGTCATCGCTACTGCTCGCGTTATTGTCAGAGTGCCAGTCATCGCCACTGCTCGCGTTATTGTCAGAGTGCCAGTCATCGCCACTGCTCGCGTTATTGTCAGAGTGCCAGTCATCGCCACTGCTCGTGTTATTGTCAGAGTGCCAGTCCTCGTCATTATTCGTTTCCTCAACACCGGGAGCCTTGGCCTTTTTGCGCCATTCAAGACCTTGGACGCCATAGTCATACCGAGTTTCCTCACCCACATTTATGCCTTTCGACGCAAAAAACGCTACATAGGGCTTGTCTCTTACGACTACCTTTTTGACCGCTGCATTTGCCTTAGAGGCGCATCTATCATTCAAGTAGTGTGCTGGACACTGGTTGTTCGTCCCATCAATGCTGAAATAAAAGCAAAAGTCATCGTTTAAAAACACGTTTGCACATATTGTGGTGCTGAAAAAGTTATATCTTTAATATTTGACCTTATTACTTGAAAAAAGTGTGTCTTCTCCAGTTTCATTACAGCAAGGATTTTGCATGCAATCGTATATCTTTCGGTATAAATTTTAAAATAATCTTAAAATAAATAACCAGCGACATAAGCGGTTGGTGCATTCATTAAAACTTAACAACGAGAATATGTACTTTCGCACAAACGAAAAAGTAAAACGATGAGGCTAGGTTTTTCCTACTCATAAATAGCTCGCCGTAGTAATAATTTTTTTTCAAAGTAAGCGTCAAATTTGTCAAATAAGATCCACACAAAAAGAACACAAACATGTCAGTAAAAGTCAACAAGTACTTCTTAGTTAGCAAACAAGAAAATGGACAAAATTGAGGGACATAAAACCATTCAAGGTTGCAACTTGAAGCAACAGTACATAAAAGCAACACACACAGTCAGCCAGTCACATTCTGTATTCCGTCAGGACGTTTTGTTACTCTGTCGGGTGAGAACATCTTAGTAATCCATTCTATTTACTAGAGCTGGCATGGGTTCCGAGGCATACCCATCCCGCGGACATCCCGGTGCGAATGGCATTATGAAATTTGGACCCCCTGTGAAATTCTGACCTCCCCCCGCACCTGTTTTTGTTTTTCATCTAACACTGCAGTATTTCGTGCAAATCATATAACTGATTTATTTCAAGTTTATTTCAACAGTCCCTCTCGCGCACACACTGCATAAAACTTCAATTAAAGGCACGTAGTCATTGGCATTTCACATTTGATGATGATGATGATGATGATGATGATGATGATGATGATGATGATGATGATGATGATGATGATGATGATGATGATGATGATGATGATGATGATGATGATGATGATGATGATGATGATGATGATGATGATGAGAGGATTCTGCTTACTTGCTAGATGAAAAGCGTCTTTGGTTCAAAGCATATCATTGCAATTATGCTACTTATGCTAATATATGTCGGTAGTGGACAAAAAACCACATTGGTACTGCTCGTCATCAGAGCTAACCTAACTAAACAACTTAATTAGAGGTATATGAATACGAACTATCGTTTCTCTCCGCCATGATGAAATTCAAATATATAGGACCCAGACTGTCCGTCTATTGTGTATTGGCGTTCTCTGTCGCGATATTGGCGACTATTGAGGTACTCGCCACGGTATTGCAAAAGAAAATCCCCCTTAAGGAATTTCTTCGTTGCAAAAACACCTTTTCCTGACATAAATACATCGCAATTTAGAATGTCTTACATTTTGTTATCGTACAAAGCAACACGTTTACTGTAACTAGTTTCTCAATTTACTCTCATTGACAATTCCCATGCCCTTTAAAACGTTTATTTTACTTCACAAAATCCAACTTTTCTTTCTATTTTCTTCCTTTATAAAAATTTAGTATCATTCCACTGAATGACGCTTGATAATGTGCAGGGGCTTTTCATTTAAGTCAAAATCAAATAAGACAGCTCGACTAACCGTAGAACCATAACCTTCATGTTAGTCATTTTAGCATTTACCAATGTTGAAATTGTATCAGACTTACCTATTTTCGAGTTTATGAATTTAATTTGAAAGCCGTCTCTGTCTATCCCGAGCTTGCAGTAGAATTGTGCTTCTTCCATCGGAGTTCTCTTGAAAGGGTAGAAATAGGTAGAGTAAAATAAAAATAAGATGCAAATTGCCCTTTCAAAACTTGAAAGCTGTTCAAAAGAGTAACCTCTTTCATGAAATATTGAACTAGATGTTTGTCTTACTGTTAATCCCTATAATGAACCAGTTAAATTAATAAAACCAATCAAAAGTTAAGTAAATATACCCGCCTATACGCAGCTGTAAACGACGATCAATTTCTAAATAGCAGTATTCAGCTTACCTGCACATTTCCAGCAGACTTTTCTCTGGCAGCAAGAAGCTGAAAATTATGCAGAAAAATACACGATCAATTTGTCTAATTTAATATTTTAAGATTTTTTGAATCTTATCTCACCTCCTCATCGAAGTTAACATAATTTAGGTCTACCAAAATTTTAGGTGTCACCAACACTTATAAATTAGCAAACGTCTCTCAAAGTGGCACGTTCTAGTGCCTTATGAAAGTATATACATATTTGTTGTGTACGAAGAATAAAAGGAGACCTCTGATTGGCAGCTGTCACACCCAGCTTCATTTATACGCCTCAAAACCCAGTATAAAGTTGTCAATGTGAAGATAAAAGCACAGGTACTTCTTAAATAATAATAAATAACGCACCATACACTGAGCCCGAGTCCGAAACGCCATTTCGTCCAACTTCTGGAACGATAAAATAGTAATACTTCAACCCAGATACGTGTAATGACATTACTTTTATTATATGCCTAAGGGATCATACATTTCAGATGTATTTAAAGAGGGTGGGGTGTGTCTAGGCAAGTGCGTGAGCTAATGTTCAACCCCATATTAACGTAACTTTTGGCGTACCTGGGAAAGGTTTAGAAAATTGGCAAATTTTTTGCGTACGTCCTAACGATGGCTACGAAAACATATTTCTTGTTTCAACCAATAGCCATATTATTTTGTTACAAAAGTAACAGTCATCACAACATACAACAAGCTGATTTTGATACACAAAGAAGTCCAAGGTATCTTCAATCATGTTTTCTTTCACTTAGTTTTTTTCTGCAAATTACAAAAATCTATTTTAGAAGCTCCGTAAACAACTTTCTACAACTGATTTTTAACAATGGAACTTTAGTACAGTCTTACAGACTTAGCTGAGTCTTAACTGACGAGATCTTGCAACAGAAAAGATTTTAAATAAAATAACACATACATGTTAAGGAACACGATAGCATTCGTTCGTGTTAGTGCAAGAAATTTTAGGTTTTAAAAACCAAGTCTTAGTCTCCTTAATTATATGGCTACCTTTCAAAATGAGTGATACCGCACATGAAATCTCTTGTTTACCCATCCTAAAGCTTTCAGAAAATCTACTTCGCAGAAAAACAAAATTCCTTTCGTATCGCCACAGAAATAAGTTTGGATCTCAAGGCCAAAAGACTGGCAAAAGGATAAGGTGGCCTGAAAATTGTTTTTTTCATTTATATACATGATGTAGCGTACTTTAGGATGGGTACTCATCTTCTAAAAATAATAATTAAAAAAAACATGTTAAAAATCACTCATTTGATAGTGAAGGACAACAGAAAATCGATGAGAAATATATATCAGCGTCATGATTGCTTGATAGACTGAGTAGTTTAACGTCTTTCTCACCCCGTTAAGGTAATATTGTGTCAGTTCTGTAACAATAGGGTAACTCAATCCATATGTTCTTTCGATAACTTATGTGTCTGTTTAAGTAACTTGATGTTCGCCAGAATGACACTTGGAGCCCACTTGTGTTATTGTATTACTGGTTGATGTGGTATAGTGGTTGAAAGATGATAGAGTGTGTGTTTCATGTAGTTTACGCTCCACTGTGTTTAATTCTAATATCTTAAATATGTGTGCGTTGTCAGAATACCGAGCAGTCTCTTCCCTTTCTTATGTATTAAGTAGAGAATGAGCTTTTGGCACGAGCTAACTTTGTGCGAAACTAGTGATGTGATGGATTTATTACAAAGCGCGATAGGATCACGACGAGCAGCTTTGGATCTAGAGGGATCTTGTCGTGAGGAGCACCGTGAGATTGGTTTCGAGTTTGTTTGAAATGTTTTTGATAGATTTTACATTTAAAAATTTGCTTGTTTTAAGTACAGGGGATATCTCAGGAACCAGGCTCTGGATTTACAAGTTTTATATATGATATGAAAGAACTCATTGAGATGGGGAGGGTGGTTGCAATTTCGGTTTGAAACTTCCGGTTTTAGTGGTTTTTGAGAGGAGTAAATTTGTTGTGCTACCTAGCACAAAATTTTGTTCGAGACTGCTGGTGTAGTATGAAATCAGTGTCACAACTGCACCGTAACAATCAATATCAACTAGAAGCTCATTCCGCTAGCGAAATGTTAAACACTTGACAAAAATTAAAACGCAAAAATACTTCCTTTAATGGGTTATTTCTTGAATAACATATTGCAAACAACATAGCTTGAATACGTCTTTTAAGCCGAGTAGTGTTTGGTTGTTGTTGACTTTAAGTTTTATTGACTGATCAGGCAGGCATACTCCTTGCTATCTATTTACGCAGTGAGAGCTCACACAAAGCTCACTAAGCAATTTCTGTAATGTGTAATTTGTGCTGTCGTTAAATGCTACGCATATGCTTGCAAAAAATACAATCTTTTCACATGGCGTTTTAACAAGGAAAACGAAATCAAAGACGAAAATAAAAAAAGACATGCACATGTTCAGATGAAGCTCTTCGTAAGTTCCAAGTTTCATGGTCATAGGGCCCATAGTCTCAGAGAAGAAGAAGACACAAAAAATCGGAAAAAGTGTAAAGAAGAAAAAAAAGGACGAATTTTGCTCGCAGAAATTCATATAACACTTGCAAGCCAAAGGCTTGTCAAGTGTTAATTAATACTCGACTCGTAAGGCCAGGAAGACTCCGTAATATTGGTACATTTTGTGTGCGATCTTTTTTTTTGTCAACATTCAACAGAGAGTTTACAGATGTTGTTATTTTGTCGTTCTGGGCAGTTTGGAGTCTCTCGTTTGAACCCCGGTCGCAGTATATAAGACTCAAAACGTTTGTTTCCAATGCAAATTGGGTAAAAATGTGCTGATGTGTTTATTGACAATGTTAACATCGTGAAAGCCCCAATCTGAGAGGTCACAGCACCCAAAGCAAAGGCAAAAGAATGAAAAAGTGATTCTTCTCAGCGACATTGACATGGTTTATTTCCAATAAAACGACAACGTCATATCTTTAAGTTTGTGTAGAGAGGGGAATGGCATGGAAAGAGCAGAAACAAGGTAAAGTTCACCGCCTGGTAACCCTGAAAGGCAAATTTCAGTATTCCGTTTCTTGGCTGAACGAGAGCAATCCAGTAAAGATCGATATGAAGCTTCCAACAGACCTCAAGAACCCATTGTGATAAAACAAAGTGAATATGACAAAAATTTCCGTTGAAAAGATACAAAGATACCACTAAGAGAGACCTAATATAAAAGTAAGTAAACAGGGGGACCAAATGTTCATCGGTTATTTTTGCTCGTATATAACCCTAAAATACGATTTTGGGAGACCATACTCAGAATATGCCAACATGGATAGACCTTTCGTATATCTTAAAAGACACTGAAGTAAACATTTAGCGAGACCATACATGAAAAAAGGGTAAATGTGGAGACGAAATGCAGGGTTGGCATGTTTCTTCCATGGAGGGAAAAAACCATGGTTTTTTGCCGTGTTTTTTCCCATAGGGAAGAAATACTTTCTTCCCTCCAATTTCAGGGAAGAAATGGAAGTAACCTTAAAAGGTGTAATATTTGGAATTTGTTTCAAATAATTTTCTTGAACTGCACTCAGAGTAATTCTTAAATAGGTGCGAATTCACACATCAAACGTCTGTGTGATAAATTGGATCAATAGGGATTAGATAAACGGTCGTGTTTCAATGTGTGTTGAAAGCTGGGCAGGCTGCAATATACCCTGAGCACTTTTGGTCAAGTGTTTAAACTTTGACTTTGTGTATGAGAATTAGTGTTTCATTTTGTTTGCTCTTAATGTGCCAGTGAAAACAAAAGACAAAGGCTGTGTTTACCTTAAATGGGGGGTTAAGTATTAAGATTAAACGGGGGTGATAAGAAAAGGGTCTTGCGGAAGCACATTTGCAAAGCATATGGTATAAGGTCATTATTTCTTCATTGTGTTTTGGTGTTACCATGTATTTTTTTTTCGTTTGTTTTTTTTTTCGTTATTTTGTATGATAGTACAATAGAACACAGTAAATATTGGTTCTGTAAAATCAATAAATAGATAGTACGTCGCATTGATGTTTTCTTTACAAAGTAGGTTTCTTCAAATTTTCTTCCCACTTTCTTCCTTTTCTTCCGGGAAGAAAGGTATTTCTTCCCGTTTCTTCCCAGTTTCTTCCCTATTTTTTCCAGTGAAGGGAAGAAATACCTTTCTTCCCGGAAGAAAACCATCATATACATTCACTCATATATATATAACCCTAAAATACGACTTTAGGAGACCATAAACAGAACATGCCAACATAGGGAGAGCTTTTTTATATCTTAAGCAGGGCTTGAAATTAATTCTTTTGGGAGGTAGCAAATAGTCGTATATCTCTCTGTCAGAGCTACGAAGCATTTCATTGTTCCACTAACAGGGGTCAACTTCATATGCACTGACGCACGAATCATGCATACCAGTCCCTACTATTCAAACAGTTACAGAAAGTTCATGTCCATACACCCTTTTGTAAAACAGGCACAATTTTTAGTGAGTTGTATATCATTTATTTGTTCATAAAAGTGCAGAAAAGTTAGCTTCAGCAATGTCAATGTTTGTTTACATTCTGGCCTTTAAATGCTACGTGGCCAAAGCCAAGTGACCAAATATTTAAACAAAGGGGTTATGGTTTTTTGTGGAGCACGTATTTTCCTCCACATTAAACCTTTTCAATGCACCTGGTTATTAATTATGATAAATAATGATTTAAACTCTCGTATTGATCTCACTTTTAAATCCTAACAATGGTAAAGTAAGAAAAAACACACATTTATTTCGGTGGCACCGTTATCATGAAAGTACTCGCACACGTACACTTTACCGTAAAACAACCTGCTACTGTTTCCGTTTCACTTCACTTCCACACTTCACAGAAACCAAAGAAAAAATAATAATGCCGCCTCACTTCAGCGTATATTTTACTATCTGTTCACTGAAATCACTAGCTCACGCCCCCCCCCCAAAAAAAAACGAGAACGAGGCGAGGGGGGTTTACGACTGACCTTACGGTCAAAATCCAGTTACGTTTTATCAACAGGCAGTAACTTTTGAATTTTTTTGTTTCATTTTTTTAAATGGAGTCAACCCATCACTGCATGAACACAGCTTTACACATTGACTAAGGATAGACGCAGTTCCAATCGGCAGTTACTTAAAACCACGGGTTTCACGGATTGATTTTACTTGGCAACGCCTCTTGTATATCAGCCCATTGCTTCATCCAATTCATTTAAATAACTGAAATAACTCTAGCTTAAATTAAAAAATAACAATAACTAGGGAGGGGGGTTCACACTGACACTCAGGTCAACATGTAATTAAATTTGATCAACAGGTAGTAACCTCTAAATGTTTTTTAAGAAGGCGATACGGCCACTTGCCGCTTTAGTTTAATGCAAAAAAAAAACAATTTACCGGACTCCACCACACCTAACGCACCACCAAGCAACTGTCTTGTTTTTTCTCATAAAACAAGGCGACCTAACATATCTACCCTACACTGGGATACACCTTTGCTGTGAATCGACCCCTAAACACACTGACTGAAGGGAAATGCAACTCTCATTTAACAAGTAAGTATTTGTGAAACACACGCAGGTCCCAACCGCCCCCCTCCCCAAATTCATAGGGGTATAGAGCGATGACGGATAGACGAACGGACGGACGGACGGACACCCCAAACCTATAGGCCCCAATCCGAAGGGTTGGGGCCTAAATACAGCAAATACAGTACTTTGATGCGAAACTTCACGGTGACAAGGATGTAGTATAGTACCGTGAAATGCTGATTCACCAGAGAAGAACGCACACAGCGTCCCAGACACGCAAAGTACCTTGACACGCAGGCTCGTAGCACACTTACTTGTAACGATCACTCCGCTTGGCCAGGAACTGTTCAAAACTAATAGCGCACTGCGATATGAGACGCGTTGTTACTGGTTCAATGCATTTGACGTGTCATCACGAACAGGCGGACGGATTCCAGACAGGAAACTACATCAAGAGTCCCACAGCATTGCCTCCACGACTACCAGGAACACACCGCCAGGTGCTGATATCTTCTTCACAGGTGTTTATATTTACATCCTTGACATAACTTTACATGTCTCGTGATTCTGTCGAATAACCCTCACTTTCATTACAAAACCTATTTATTGATGACGTTCCTTGGACCTGATTCGCTAAGGTTGCATTTGTTTTCCGTAGTCAAGAGTACCACACTGCGAGTCTGCGAGGCTGCAGCTAAAGTAACAAGTTACCATACCTCTCGAATCTCCCGGGAATTTATCATATTTAGACTGCTTCAACTCTTCACATTAAATAATCAACAAAAGTTTTTTCTGTCATACTTGACACATGCGGAGCTCCAAAGAAATATATAAGGTATAAATAAGGAAGAGCTGACTTGGAGCTAGATACATGCGGTGACAGGCTTTTCACTAGCATGACAACTCAATATCGAAAAAAGTCAAAATACTATGTCAAAATAAGCCAAATCACAGTTTAAGCGTTCCCATTAAAATGCGCGAAAATTCTGCGTTTCGAATAAAAATAACCCCATAAAAAATGAAAGAAATGATAGAGAAATTTCGCCTAAATGTTAAAAATTTCCCTTGCACCAAATACCGGTCGGGTTGTTAACAACCCCAATGCTATTTTAAAAACTTTTTAAAGATTTTAACAAATGGTTTCAAGTTCAGTTTCTTCTATGTGTTTGCAATATTTCTTCTATAGTTTTCTACCAGTAACCTAGGACCGTCTGCCACTTTTCAATGGTTTTTGCGCAATAACGTTCGTATTTTAGACGCGATCGTGATATGCTTTTGTATGTAGCAAATATAGGATTTTACACAAGCTTTCTGTTATGTACGAAGTAAAATGTTGTGATTTACGAAAATGCAAGGCCGATGTATTTTTTCGGGCAGGATTTTTGAGCTGTAACTCGCCACTTTATTCTATCATCCGGAAATATAAATTTTAAGTGGAAACTGTAAGACTATCGCTTCGCTAAGAGCTATAAGGATTACTTGTGAGCATAAAACTGATTTCATATTGTATACTGACGGCTTACTTATAGCAGCTCAGTATTTTGCATTAGAGAACCAGTGGCAGTTGTCGGAAAGTTCGGCAAAAATATCGTTTCTGGGATAATTGTTGTTTTCGGGAGGTGGCGACACTACAGGCACAGGCGGATTTAACCTAAGTTACATGTATTTTTGCCCCGTTCTTGGCAGTCGAAATTCTTGCGCATTTTACTCGAAACACTCAAAGTGTGATTTGGCTTATTTATCTATGCTAAAAACAGTAAGGTTAGAACATGGATAATTACTGATTATGATGAGCAAATGATGTTGATCAACCAATACGCCAATTGGCACTTTACACTTTTGCTCATAAGTTTTGCGTTTCGACTTCATTCAGTTGGGATAAGGATATAAAGACATGAATAGAAAAACAAACGACCCGGAAATTTTTAGTAGTATAACTTATACTTACTGAAACACGCGGTCGTCGATACTTTACATAGCAAAGCTCTGTGCGTTTCTATACAAGTCTCTCCACCTAATTCGGTTATGTGGTAATTTTTTGCCTTGTGAAATTGAGTAGATGCATTTATTTTGTAGATCGTGTTTTATCGTAGACAGGTACATTGTTTTTTGCATTCCTGGAGGTCTTTTTAGTTTTTCGAAACACGCGGCAAAATAAGCCAAATCACACTCTCGAGACTTCTTGCGGTATCTTCGAGTGAGCTCTCGTGGGAAGCGAATAAAATTGGCATCTGAGAAATAATTAGAAAATGGTAACAAAATGAAGTACTGAACACCCTCCTTGTAATATTGAAAAAAAAACAATGGCTCCTGGTTTTAAATATGCATTCGTATTCTAAAGCCATTTGTTAAAGTCGTTCAAATTGTAATTTTACCATATTATCACTCATATAAACAAATCGCTGTCAAATAATTCCGTGTAATTTATATGTTTGATTTGTTATTCACAGTACATATTTCAGTGTTATCGTTTAGGATATGAATGTTACGATATATTTTGTTGTATATAGCATGTTTATGCATATTTCACAAGAATCTTGATGAATAGAAGTAACTAAAGGTCAGTATAAACCACTTCAGAGTTCCGAAGCCGCAATGCGTAAGACAAATCACACTTTCGGGTCTTTCCGGTGGAGGTGTTGTTTCGACTGCATTTTTTTCTGATAGATTATACAGAAATGATAGGGGAAAAATATCAAAATTCTAATTGTCTTTCAACATGCACACTTTCAAATTTATAAAGCCATCGCATGATCTTTTAAAAACTATTTTACATATTATTCAGTCACTTTAACAACCATGTGAATATGTTTCTGACAAAATGGAATTTTGTTGATTTTTGCCGGTTTTTTTCTTCTATCATTTCTTTATATGATCCTATCCCAAATGAATTCAGCCGAAACGCAGAAACTTTTCGGCAAAAGTTAAAGTGCGAATTGGCCTGTTGTGGCATGTCTTGAAGCAAACCAAACCCAGTTACAGGCGAACACTATTAACAATTTTATGCCCTTTTACCGCTCTCTATGTGCTGTTAAGCCATTAAAAAGTTTGGCCAGGATGACCGGACACTGAAATGAATTATAGGTTCTTGCTTGTCATTGTTGTAAAGAGTAGTAATAAAGAAAAAAAAAGGCGGGAAGAGGGGAGTGGAGGGATTGGGGGGGGGGGGTCGGAAGAATTCTTAAAATTTCCATTTCGAGCAACAGCAGGACGATTGAAAACAATACATAATTATAACAAAATTAATGTGTTCGACTTTTAACTTTGATTATCCTGAAAAATTTTATCTAGGGATATCCATTTTTCACTACCATATCTAACTCTACTCACGACTGTTTATTTGTTTTTTGTCAAGTTACTTTAATTAAAAATAAAATTGTCAAGTTCAATATTATGGGTAAAAAATGGAAGCATGATTATGGGCTCAAAATTATAATACATAATATGCATAATACTTTTGAAAATTGCCAAACATGCCATTAAAGATATGTAGTTAAAAGAATACAAGAAAAAAGTTTTATATTATTATAAACTTATCGCTTTTTGCTATTGTGGGTTCGACTCCCACAGGGTGCTGGCATAACGATTTCTTATGCAACGAACAAGCACTCTCCGGTGGTAGTACAGCGATTTAGGTGTGACTGTTTGGTTCAAGTGTAAAAACCGTTTGCTTAAGACATTAAAGCAGTTTATCTATAGTTATTTATAGTTGTACATCTATTACAGTAAACTCTCGATAAGTCAAAATGGTCGGAACCAAGCAAAATACTTGGAGTTAACCGAAATTTGAGTTATCCGAGATTGGCCCTGTCGAGTGGTCACGTGACTATCATGGTTTCGCATAAAGTGTTTGTTGTTTTTATGGTATGGCGATTGTTTTATATGATGAATAATATTCGGCTGTGACACAAATAATTTATCATATTAATGCTTACTACAGACGAAACCGGTTAATCGCATAGCCAATTTGCCAAGCCCTGTTATGCGTTTATCCGATATATGCGTTTATCCGGAATACTCTTGCCGTACCTATTTTTTTCATTTGCGGTAGTTATTAGAGGTGCACCCCGCCCCTCCTCATCGCCGCATTTAATTTTTCCAACAAAAAAGAAAAGTAACGATTGCTTAGGTCTTTTCATTTCGATTTACTTTCTGCCATTTTGACGAATTAACCATAACCGACACAGTTTCGAATTATAAATGGTAAAATTTCTTTTTGGCTGCGTATTTAAATGATGACTTCGCGCTCACGGTTATCCGAGGCAACGTGGGGATTAAGGGTTTCAGGCAATTATTAGTGAGAGCTCAGGCAGCGCGGGGATTAGGAGTTGCAGGCTACTATCTAACGTCAGCTAAGGCAGTGCGGGGATTAAGATAAAGGTCATTATCTAATGAGAACTGAGACAGTGCGGTGAGTTCGAGACTCACTGTTAACAACCGCGAGTGGGGTTGGTGAATGTACACAATGGGTCAACAAACAGAAGACAATGCATTAGATAAATAAACGAGGAGCAGCTCACTCCCTTACTCCGCTTTAAGTGTGGCACTGTTTGGATAGTCACCCAGAATTATGCAATTAACCGGTGTGCTTCCCATTTTAACGGGAACAAGCTATGCGTTTATCCAGTTTATGTGATTAAGCGGTATGCAATTATCCGGTTATATTTCCAATAGATAGCATTGGAAATGGTTTGGGATTTGCGAATAATATGCGGTTAACCGATTTATGCGTTTAACCGGTATGCGATTAAGTGATTTCATCTGTATTTATAACAGAGTTACAAATCTTTTTTTTATATTTTATTTACAGCGACCTTCTGAAATATATATGATTTTACGCCACCGTTTACTTCTAGCAACACTGTCATAATATGTAGAGGCAAAGTCACACTAATTCTACACAAAGGGGGTTGGCATATGCAAACAACTGAGACATGAGTTTCCGTGTTATTTTGGTGAAAATACAAGGATTTTCTTGCAAAAAAAATTTTGAGGGTTCAAAAAAATTACTTTGAGTTAAAAATTTGACTTAAGTGGTGAATTTAAAAGACTTACATAGTAAAATATATCGGGACTTTTAATTTAATTTGAGTAAAGCGAAAATTTGACTAAACCGATTTTGACTTAAATGGAGGCTACTGTAGTTATAATCATTTCGTTCTTTTTTCTCTGTCATGATCCAAACTACAGGTGGAACTTCATGTATAAAATTTTCAGACCTCTTATCCATCTAACACAGTGTCAACATACAGCTTCTGTTGAAAATAATTATATCCTGTGAGGATTTGTTCGGGTGGGGGTCCCAACCAGTTTTATTTCTTACTTGTTCTAGTTTCATGCTCATCTGGTTGTGCTACCACCGGTGAGTACAAGTTTATTGCATAATAAATCGTTATGCAAATACTCTGTGGGAGTCGAACCCACAATAGCAAACAGCAATAAGCAATGACCTTTGACATAAAAATTTAACAGTTATTGTGGTTTTGCATGAGAGTACTTATATAAGCCAAATCGCACTTCGACTTTTGTCGGAAAGTTTTTGCGTTTCAGCTGGATTTAGTTGGGATAAGGATCATATAAAGAAATAATAGAAGAAAAACGGCAAAAATCAACAAAATTCCATTTTGCCAGAAACATATTCACATGTTGGTTATTAATGGGACTAAATAATATGTAAAACAGTTTTTAAAAGATCATATGATATCTTTATAAATTTGAAAGTGTGCATGTTGAAAGAAAATTAGAATTTTGATGTTTTTCCCTTAAGATGTCATTATAATCTATCCCAATAAGCCAATTCGCACTTTTGACTTTTGCCGAAAAGTTTTTGCGTTACGGCTGAATTCAGGTGGGATAAGGATATAAAGAAATGATAGGAAAGAAACGGCAAAAATCAACAAAATTCCGTTTTGCTAGAAACATATTCACATGTTGTTTATTAAAGGGACTGAATAAATATGTAAAATAATTTTTAAAAGATCATATGATGGCTTTATAAATTTGAAAGTGTGCATGTTGAAAGAAAATTAGAATTTTGATGTTTTTCCCTTATCATTTCTTTATAATTTATCCCCCAGCATTTTCAGTCGAAACAACACCTCCACCGGAAAAATCCGAAAGTGCAAATTGGCTTATCAATTTGTAGTCGAAACGACACCCATCGGTAAGATCCGAAACTGCGAATTGGCTTATTGTTGTGCTACCACCGGACAGCGTCCATTTATTGCACAAGACATCGTTGTGCTAGCACTCTGTAGAAGTCGAACCTACAACAGCACAAACTGTCAAGTGCCAACTGTTGCCAAAATAGGCAGAACAAATAAAAATGAGCAGTTTTTGCCTCATAGTGCTTACCGTGTTGTGAGCGATAATATGGTATTTTCACTTATTCCACATTACACAACTAAGAGAGCCATTTATTAAAGATAATAAATAAAATGGGACAATATGCTTGTTTAATATAAGGAATAATGATTTATGACCTGTTGTAATGAGTGAGATTTGCAATTCAAATTTCGACAGATATTTCGCGCATGCGCCTTCAGAATGTTTTTGTTTTGATTTTGTATTTTTGTTTTGATTTTCGACAAATCAAATCGAAGCACGTGCTATTTTTCAGAAAGGTTGAATTTACAGGCCAAGAATTAAAAAAAAGGACTTTTTTTGTCTATCCTTCATGAAACTTTGCCATGTAATAGAGTAGACTTCTCTAAATATGGGGAAAATTTTAGTTTGCCCATATACAGCCGATTTTGTTCAAAAATGACAATTGCAAATGGTCTCCCTGAGTGGTATTTGATATGGTTGTGAAATATACAAGGGGTAGACTTCAGGGCGGCTTTTCGAATTTGTCTTTCAGTCATAATTTTTCATTTTGGTAATGTCTTATACACATTATGCTTTAGTTTAGTGTCCGTCTTAAAAATGTAAGAAGAATTGGCTACTTCTGAGTTTTCTGGAGGCCTTATAAATAAGGAGACCTGGTTCTGGTCTCCGAATTTTTTCGGTTTCTCTAAACCTTATAAATCAGCACGTGAGGTCTCCTCAAGCATTAAGGTATATATATATATATATATATATATATATATATATATATATATATATATATATATATATATATATATATATATATATATATATATATATATATATATATATATATATATATATATATAATTTAACTTCCCGAGATATTTCTTAAAACCACTTACTATTATGGCTCTTAAAATCTTCGGGTGTCTCATCTTCGATAACCACAGCAACGGATGTAAACATTCTTGGACAGTTGTTTCGAATGTAAACAAACAGCTGTCACTTTTCAAAATTCAAAATTACATGCGATTATTTGCGATAAAGATAACTTTATGATGAAAAATTTATAAAGATTGATAGTGTGTAGCACTATTATCGTTTCAAAACTTGTAATTTATAAATCGCATGTGTTTTCGCAAACTAAATTGAACTTGATATCTTATCGTCTGCTTTCGACTTCGAATTTGTTTATAGTTTCGCTTGATTTTATTACACTTTGGCTACAGTTCGGCATTTTTTTAAATTTGATTTCTATTGATTTTAACAAAAGCATTTTACTTTGGCTACTGTTTTATGATGTCTGATCAATTACAGATTTTTCGCTGTGATTTCTGCCCCAAAGTTTTCGGGATGGATTTTTCCCGTAAGCAACATATGAGAGCTAAACACAGCAGCATCTCTGATTCACTTATTTCTTTCCCAAATATACAGGAAATCATAACTCAAACTGTGGCCGCTTGTACAAAGTCAGGAGCAGGTGGTCCTGGTCAGAAATCGGACTCTGTTCCGACTCTGAATCAGAAGACCATCACTGCACCCCTGAAACTGGTACAGAGTGCTGATAATTCACACAAATCTGAGGAAGAAAACATTAAGAAGTTACCTGTAAATAAACGACCTCATATTGTTAAGGTTTTAGAGAAAGAAAGATGCTCCAAATGCAAATTTTCCACAGCTGATGAGCAGTTGATGATAAAACATATCAAATATACTCACAAGCCAAAATGTGCGGCATTTATTTGAAATATTTGCAACCATCATACAGTCACCGCAGATGAAACGTTTGCGCATGTTTGCTCTAAACACAATCACAGTTCCGAATCGGCTTATTTCTCTCGTTGTGTTTTGGTGAATTTTGAAATAATTCCCTTTTGTAAAGTCTGCAGATTCGCTGCTTTTGGGATGACTTTCTGTCAGTGTAAAGAGTCACCGAGTTTTGGGACTTCCAGTGATTGGTTACCAGAGCCAACAGCTAAAATTCCGTGTGTTGACATCAAGCAAGCAGACCGTCAACAGGGTAGGAAAATTTGTACAACTACAAATTTGGTGTCTGACAAAAATAATAAAATAGAATCAAACAATGCAAAAGAGTGTGAAACGTTTGATAATTTGAATTTACCAAACCTTTCATTAGGTGAAATAGAGCAATTTAATCTTTTCACAGAATCAAAAGCTCAAAAAGCAAAATTATGTTCTCCTTCTCCATTGGAAAAGTTGGAAAAATTGGTTTCAAATATTCCAGCTGCGTCTGCAACTTCTTGCCTCGAGCAAATAAACGGCGTACCAAGTGTGACAATGACAAACGAGTCGTAAAACATTTGCGTAAAGAAGAACAAAAACAAGAGAAGCGAAACACTAAATCAGAGAAACAAATCCAAAACGAGTTGAAGAACTTCATGGAAGACTTCAGTATTTCATTAGGCTCGTTAGAAGATGATCTTCTGGACGAAACAATAGACCTCGATTTTGATCTATCTGCAGATACCGAAAATCGTCTGTTAAACGAAATCTAGGTATATGTTTC
Source organism: Protula sp. h YS-2021 (assembly GCA_949752745.1). Taxonomy (NCBI): domain Eukaryota; kingdom Metazoa; phylum Annelida; class Polychaeta; order Sabellida; family Serpulidae; genus Protula; species Protula sp. h YS-2021. The sequence goes on along the minus strand of OX457030.1, from coordinate 7,290,283 downwards.
ATATCTTTTATTGTAGATTATTCTACAAACATCCATGTAACTAATATTTTTCATGAATAAATCTGCGTCATCTGCGTATTGTAAAGCAAATATGTTACTTTTGAAGTGTCGTCAATTATGTGGGTAATCGAACAGCAAATAGCTACGTTTAGTGTTAGAAGCTACTGTATTATACGCTTATGTAAAGTGAACAGTTAATTGTGTATTATTCCAGTTTCCGGTCGGTTTATAGATTGTTTGGCCTACAATCTAGGTCCCGATGTTGGTTGGACGCGCGCATTTGAATCGGGAGGGAGAGAGTACTGCGAGTTGCAAGAGAGTTCATTTTTACACAAAAATTTCAGTTATCCTTATGTTAATCTACATCTGTTTAGCTGAGAGATGCCGGCAAAATAGTATTGTGTTGTATCATTGTCCTGGGTATGAATCTGCCTAGTGTATCTGGGGATTCCAGGAGGTCTGATACATTCACAGCTTATGTAATATCTTTGTCCTGGGTATAAATCTGCCTCTTGTGTCTGGGGATTCCAGGAGGTCTGATATTCATATGGAGCTTGACAGTTTGTTGTAGTATTACAACCAGGTATGATCTATGTAGATTTACATCAACATTTGCAACAACTTTGTTTTATTTCAGATTCAGCATATCAACATAATCGACGATTTTATTTTACATTCAGTTACCATAGGACCAGCAACAACCAGTTATATGAAACAATCTGGGTATGATTTCACACTTAACCTATTACAGGAAATCTAGAGTCGCCGCTGTTCATGTCGTCATCGTATTGCTGTGCCGTTGTTTCCTTTCCTGTGCCGCTGTTTTCGGAGCCGTTCCTGTTTCCTGTGCTGTTCCTGTGTGAACTATTGCGGAAAATATTGTTCTCAATTGGACAGTTTAGCAGATTGGGAGAACAATACTATGAACGTTTGTTTCAGATTAATTGTTTAATGTATTTGTTTTTTTTTTATTAAAGAATGTTGAAAATAAGTATTTTAAAATTTTCAAATGCATTTCGTTTGTTTGTATGTACTTTTAATTGTGTGCATGTGATATGTATGTGACATGCATCTGATATGTATGTGATATGTATATGATATGTATATAATATGTATGTGATATGTATGTGATATGTATATGATATGTATATAATATGTATGTGATATGTATGTGATATATGTGGGATATGTTATTTGTTCTTGTTACGGTTCAGAGAATAAATAAGTAAGACAGTATTATCTTAATGTAGATAATATTTACTGATAGTCACAATGCATGTTATAATTTACAAACGTGATATCAGAATGAACTATTAAAATTCTAATACCTGTTGGTAGCTATTCAGTATTCTAGTAGAGCTATAGTAGAATAACCTAAAAATCGGATTGTGAAGTATTTATTCTTCACAAGTACTCATTACTAGCGTTCATTACTAGTGTTCACTACTATGGTTTTTATTATGAACATGTCTCACATTTATATTAATACGTAAAAAAAAAAAAAAAAAAAAAAAAAAAAAAACTTGCAAGAACTTGTAGTCTTCGAAGAGATTGCTTATTGCTACCATTTTGTATTGATCTAGTCAGTTAACGAATAAATTAATCTCGTTCTAAAAGCATGTGGTCATGCATTATTCTGTGTAGCACGGGGTAGTTGTGATAGTTGTTGTATCATATGATTTGACTGACAAGCTGTCAATCACAGTGCTGGTTGACGGATGACAGCTGTCACTTTGTAGAGTATATAAGCCCGTGATCCGTGATATCGTGGAGCAGTTTTGGGCTCCGACTTCATCTGTATATATCATTTTGTTCATATAATAAAAGAAAGAATTTACTTAAAGGCAATCCATTTATTGACTTATTGCCACCCCAAAAGTAGCACACTTGGAACCATTAGTAAATATAGCACATTAGGAACCATTATTACAATATATATATATATATATATATATATATATATATATATATATATATATATATATATATATATATATATATATATATATATATATATATATATATGAAACCTGTGTAGGTGATTTTAGGTAATGACGGCATATGGAATAAACGGCAAAATTTTCAACCAGCTGGGGTAGATAGATGGGAAATTCTGGCCATGGGGATGCGGTTACTTAAGATCCAGAGTTATAGCTGGCAAAATATCCACAATTTGAGTTAATAACCCTTTTACTTTGTATAACTCTTATTCTCCCGTGTTTATCTCTTCCGCCAAGCAATGCTTCTATCCCGTCCAGTCCATTCCACGCATGAGCCAACTTCAAATGTCCTAAATTTAGTCCCCCACAAGCTATTTTCTTAGCAACTGCAGAACGATAATTTTCGAGTCAATGAGAGTATGTAGGGAACATTCATTAGAGAGTCAAGCATTTTCCCGTTTCCCGCATTACTGCATTGATTTCAAAGCTATGCATTAAAATATCACTTTGTTTTACCTTGCTTTGTTGAACTACTTTCATAAGAATGCGTGCGTCTTCCATTGCGTTGTAAGCGCTATACTGCGTTTTCAAAATATTGTCAACTAAACTAACCTGTGTAAATGATTTGAATTCATTCCTGTATAACTTTCTAAACATAAGTAGAGTATCGGAAAACCCTAAAACAGTCTTCATAAATATCACAACCAACGACATGGTTTACTAACCGAGGGGCATCAAATACCTTACTGTTATGCAAGAATCACATGTCCATGTGTTGTATTTTCACATCAATTTATGAATTCTTTAATACACTCCGAGATAGAAAATGCCTTTGTAGAGCATTTGTTCATTTTCACATGTTATGAATGTGACACCTGAAGCTCTTTTTGAGATGGGTTTTAGGGGCAAAATATACCGATTGAAAGTGACGTATTGTATACAGCCGACAATGGTATGATGTCACAACATTTTGCTAACGACGTGGTTTCAAGGTCAAAATATACCAGATTAACTTTATCACTAGAAACGGGATTGTAAAGCGGGGCTAGTACTTGTGGAGGTATAACGGTGACGTCATTTGCTGTTAACACTTGAGTATCCACATGAGACTGATAGGTTTTTCCTTCTCTAAGTTCATTCGATTTTTGTTCTTTGGATTTTTCCCTAGAAAACTTCAATTTTCTCCGTATAAATTCGATCGAGCTTTTATAGTCAAGACAGTGTTTCCTTTTCCTGTCCTTTTCTCTGGAATGCTTGGAATAAAACTTTCCAGGTGATATCCCCGCTGACTAGAACACATCTGACAAGTATCCGTTTTTGTCATTTTTTTTAATAATAGAGCATGCTACACGTGCACTTAGACTACGAGAGGAGCTAAGATGGCGTGACTTGGGTGCTTTTGCAGCAATTATGTTATTAAAGCTTCCACACTGGCTTGTACTGGCGCAAGCTGCTATTTTTCAGCATTTCCAGCCAAATTGCGGAATATTCAAGAAAAGGCAGACTTCAACTCTTGTTCTGTAGGTATTTCCCATTTGGTAGATACTTGTGTGTGTAAGTAGACGGGTCTCTTCGATACTGAGACAAGGATCCACAATGGTCATGCTCACCAAATGCATGTGAAGTTATGTTATTCAGAGCGGTCTTTAAGCGGGCTGGGAACCATTTATTATGTGCCACTGCGTTGCACAAACACTTGTCAACCAAATATTTAATTACAGAAGTGTTGGGGAGGTGGGACTTTACATGACTTATATCGGACAATTTTTGAATATCATGGTCCAATTCTAATCGTATACGAGATATTGTGGTGCTATCGTCATCCATTATAAGTGTATCAACTTGAACTTCTCCTTCTTTTCTAAACGTTGAACAGTTTCACCAGCGACATCAGCTTCCATACTTGTGGAACTGCCCGTATAGTTTTTGAAGCATTCGTGCTTAGGCGGGACAGTGCCTCTTCGCTCCGAGTAACTCCACGTACGGTAGTCTTTACATCGTACACCGTAATCGATTGTTCTACCTGTTTTTCTCGCCAATCATAACACCGACACCAGACATACTATCATATTTTCTCCCATATGATCTCTTCTGCCACCCCATGTCATATTTTACAGTTAGAGGAATGGGTCCAGTGCTTCATCTAAGGTGACTGTGTCATTTGTTGTTGCCAAGTTTCTGAAAATGATAATATTAACCAATAATGACAGTAACGAACACGAAAAATGTAAGAAAAAAAAGAAGAATAGACTGAAGAATAGGGCAAAAACAATAATGAATGGAAAAATAAAGGAATAAATTCCAAAAATGTACCAAAATATTCTAACAAATAATAGTTTTCAATAAAAAGGTGCTTACGTTTTGTTCGTTAAATTTTTCTCTCCCTCAAGAACCCTTTCACAACCCCTTTCTGCGTGGACTTACATGTGCTTCGAGATTTCACGCTCCCGCTCTTTTAACGATTTATGTTTGCAAGCTGTTTATTTCCATTACAGCAAAAAAGCTGCTCACATAAGATTCACCTGTCCCGCTATGCACCATCGGTGTAAAAAAAAGCGCATTAACTGGAAAATAAGGATTTCCGCGTGACCACCACTCCCCCCTTCTCCGCAATACTATGCACAACAAACTATCACAGTAAACGCTTGTGGCAAATATCAACGAGAAAAATAAATCTTTTACCTGCTGCACATTTTGTGTTGATATCAAAATTGGCCTTGTTTTTGTTTTGTTGCCGTTGTAGTGCCTCTTGCTGGTTGAAAAGTTATTTCTGTATGGGCATTTGTCGCAGGTTATCTTCAGAATGTGCGCTAAACCGTGCCTCTCGGTTTTGATCAAATTACATATTCTAATCGGGGTCCCACAGTTCTTGCATCCCCTTTTTAGTTGCTCCAGTAAACAATCCATTTCAGTAATCATTCTTCCTGTTCCACTATTGTTTTGTTCACTTTGATTTTCAGTCGCTGTTATTGGAGATTCAACATTTTCTGAAGTGGCTTTTGCAGTCGGTTTCTCATTTTTTTCCGATGTATGCTGAAAACTTTTACTTGTATCTTTCACGATGTATACTGAAAAATGAAATATCATTGTTGTTTTTGTCAGTTTGTGGTTTTTTTCATAAATTTGGCACATTTCTCTCGCCTTTGTTTTTCCAAAATTTTCACGAAACGGCCTTGTTTGTCTTTGCAAAACATAATTACATACACCTGACATTGGCGGTAATTCGTACTTCCTTGTGTAACATGATTACAGTCTGACCCGTTTTTCTGTAGTTCCCAGTATAGTCGCTAGGTGTCTCAGAGATACATTTCCCTTTAACAAAGTGCAGGGGAATAGTGCAAACAAGTTAGATTAATTATATACATCTATTTCAATGAAAGGTAAAAATCAACATGAGCTGGGCAGTTAATGCATATTTCAGATAAACCTACAGTTTCCGAACCTACTGGACACACAGAAAGTCATGAATGAACGGGATCACTGATTTGAAAGTGTTTATTGTGCACATTCTCAGCAAGCCCAGCAAATTAATTAATATAAAACAACTGGAAACTAGCTAATTTATAAAAGATACTGATTACCGTGGGGATGTATCTACTTCGCACTTTACTCAAATGATTTCAGATCAACCTATATAGTTTCCGCACCCACTGGACAAACAATAAGCGTACAGGAAGGTAGGCCATTTTCATATGAATACGAATCTGATTCAAAGACTGCTGTAAGTTATAGATGGTTGTTTGCCGAAACCGAAATATCAAGCGACTCGATATTACTTGTAGCCGAGATTTCTAGAGAAGATCATGGGCACGTACGTGTGCCTCTAACACCACTTACCATCTGATGATGTTAATGGAGAAGACAGTGGATCACTTCATCTAAATATTTTGTGCAAGGCTGTTATTATTGTTTATTATTCATACGTTATTATCAAAACATTTTACAAGCTATAAATGCGTTTTTTTTTAAGTTTTCACTTTTTATCTTCTTTACAGAAAAGACGTAGTATTCCAGTCACCTTACTTCATGTGTTAATGTATGTATGTATCAAATGGTGTTTACGTGTTTCATTCTTTTCATTAATGCTTAGAAGGCTTGCAAGGGTAAATTGAAATTGTACAAGTCAATTGCTCTTACCCTCTTTAGTTCAGTGATCCATCATTTTATACTTGCTTATCATCTGGCCGTAGTGGCCCTAATATTAAGCATTATGGCGCATCTGTATAAAGTGATGAAAAGATGTACATGTTCATTTTCATTGTCAAAATAAGAATTAAAAACAGTGTTTTAAGGAAAGTGCACCTCATTCATAATTATGGGTGCTCTTTAATTTTAAGATAAACATTATAGTTCTCCGGGGATCGATGTCGAACATAACGTCTTTCCAGTCAACAAAAAACATTTGTTCATATGCAACACCCTAATCCTTCAAACGTTACTTATAAATGGCGGCTTCAGACATGAATCTAGATTGCAGTAATATCAACATCTATGATGGAAGGTACAAATCATTGGGGAGTATTGTCGTTGCCTTGGATGATACTTCTGCTGAATTGGATGAACTCATCGTGGATACTCACTGTATGTGCATTTGACACATTTCATTTTTGTAAGTTTTAAAACCAGACTGTCAATTGATGCATTATGAAAGCTTTATTAAAAATAGCAGTTTTTACGTCTCTTTAATTTTTGTTACTATAAAATACACACTACGAAAGTCTCTTATTTTGATAGCTCTTTGGTATCAATAAAACTAATATTTTAAAGCTAAAAATCCATTTGTCTATTTACTTTAGAAACTGATTTTGCCATTTGATATATGTATTTCTTGTATCTTTTAGTTGAAATATATTAGTTGAAAAAAGAAAAGAAAATGCTGCGCTTCTTACTTGACATTATATCCATTCAAATATATAATAATTTAATACGGTTTTAGCCCCCATGCTGCTCATTCATAATCTCAGGACATGTATTTATATGTACAAGCCTCTTATTTACATTTGCATTGTAGATTTATTCATAAGATTCAATCACTTACTATAAAAATGGAAATTGTTATTATGATGAAAAAAGCGTTGTTTCTTTCCACTATGTGCATAAATTTGATGTTATGCTTGCAGAAATTGCCATTTGGAACTCGAGCAGTGCATGAACAAGCAAACGCCACCGTGCACTGTACGGTGTGTGCTAAGCCATACCCACGCGGTTCATATGGTATTTTAATGGAACTATCATACAAGATAGCGTGAATGACTTCACAATTCCCATGGTTTATGATGTAGACCTTGGTGTCTATGTTTGCGAAGTGTTCAATAGCGTAGGCACTTCAGCCCACCTTCTACATTTAAATGAATCAGGTTGTCGCTATTTGCTCACATAACTTTACCATAAGGTTCTGTCCATTAAGAGTTTAGCTCACTTCGTCCTTTCTAAATAATCAAGTAAATAATCAAGTCGCTTAAATTCTTCTGATTGCCGAAATAAAGAATGATATAAAATATTTCATTTCTAGATAATTAAATTAATATTTAAGTCAATATAGGGAGTCAAACCTTTAGATATTTCTCATTGTAGAAAAGATGGTTAGCATAAGAGATTAGAACGTTTAACTGCATTATACTTCGTTATTTATTTTCAGGACCAGCTGATTATGAAACCTTTGGTGTCTATGTTTGCGAAGTGTTCAATACTGTAGGCTCTTCAACACACCTTCTATATTTGAATGAATCAGGTCGTTTTTATTTGGTCACGTAGTTCTACGTTAAGATTTTTTCCATTAATAGTATGGCTTGATTAATTCCTCAGTTCGAAAAAAATCAAATAAATATAGTACGTCAAATCGCTTATATTCTTCTGATTTAGCAAACGAAATATTTCATTTGAGCATAATTATATTAAGATGTAGATATAAAGGGTCAAACCGATAAGTTATTCTCGGAGTAAAAAATGATTGAAACAAGAGATCTGAGCGTTTGTATTAAGCTTTTGTTGTTTATTTTCAGGACCAGCTGGAACACCAGTTAATGTATATACCTATACTTTAGACAATGTCACATCAACTTCCATCACTACTTTGGCGGAAAAATGGTGGCTGGCCACCACGTACTTACACAATTGAAATGTGTGATTCTGATTTCGGTGATGGCTATGCAAATGTAATCCAAATAATAGGACCAGATGGTAATACTAAACATTTATCTTTCATTAATGCCATAGAAGAATTAGAAGAAAATACTGTTTATCACTTCAACATAAAAGCAAACAACAGGCCACCTGGTGAACAAAGCAATGATTACGCAACCCCAACTAGAGGTATTACATTATTAATTGTATCATAAAGTATTTCTTTTCCTTTCATAAACTGCATTTTTAATTTATGTGACTCTTATTTATATGCCAGTTATAGTGTGAAAATATATTGGCAATTACTTCTACATTAAATTTAGTTGCTTCTAAAACAGGCGGTTTAAAATATCAATTGACACTTTTTGTGCGATGCTAAATAATTATTTTTATATAGTTTTACAGTGTGATTTTAAAATGTCGTATACGTAGTGGCTGAAGGCGAATAAAATCCATCTTTTCTGACCTACACAAGAGGTTTAAAAATATCAATTCACGCTTTTTGTGCCATGCTAAATAATTATTTTTATATAGTTTTGCAGAGTGTTTCCAAACTTTTATGTAAAAAGTTGCTGGTTACAAAACAAAGTCTTTCTTTATCTACACATTGCTCAATGAGAAGATGTTTTAATTGATCTAATATTTCATATTGTATCTAGCGTCATCGAATAAGACTGAAATAGAGTCTTCTGAGTTGGTGAGAGTTGAGTAGACTTACGCATCAAGCAGAATAAACTCAGAAACAAGTGACTAGGTCGTTACTGTAAGAGTGACGTATCGTCAACAAGGCGAGAATACCGAGGCCATTTATCCTCACCTAGGAGAACCTGCTATCAATGCTACTCATCAATATGCTGACGTAGACGGACAATTTGATACTAAGCAAATTTATGTTGTTGATCTACAGGTCTATGAGTCAAAGGCGTCAAATGAACAAGTAGTGTTGCTGGGTGTAAGAGTTTACCTTAAATTCTATGTGTTAAAATTTTTAATTACAGTTAATAATGTCTTAGATGTTAAAAATGGGAAAATAAAATCTTTCTTCAACAAATATTTTGCGCACAAATATTTACACAATGATATCTAAATTAATAACGTTGCGCTTTCGCTGATTACAGTATCAGGAGGAGCCATTGCTGATATTGTGTTTGTCCTTCGTGCTGCCACTGCCATGGTAGCGGTGCTGTCTGGCTTCATATATAAGCGGCGCAGTAAACAGTGTAATGTTTTATACTGAAAGATTAACAAAGCACTTTGTGGGTTTGTTTATTTGCCATATGGAAGGTATATCTTGTTTGCTAAGGTAACTGATTTTACCTTATATTTTAATGATTCCCTTACCAGCTATTCATCGACTATATTTTCTTTTTAGACAATAATCTCAGAATGAGAGAAGTAACGTAAGCCGCTTTCCATAGTATCGTATCATATCATCTATTAGAAGTAAGAAAAACTGAATAACATAAAACATTTATAGAAGCATTGGTTGAAATTCAACACTTACATTCACTCCTGTGCTTTTATTGCTTATATTTTGAAACATCTTTGCAATGAAAAAAAGTTAAGATTGTTTTCAAAGGGAAATGAAAATGAATGAGGGCGATAATGGAGGTTCAACAACATAGGTATACCGGAGTCGCTTGTGGTAAGGAATAATTCAGCAAAAAGAATCTAAACATTTGTTTTTTTTTTTAACTTTGCGTATTTATCAAATTGATGCACATCCATATTGCCAAATGTAAGTTAAATGTTAAATTCACAACTTTAATTTGTGATGGCATTTTGAATGCCTTTGCTGTGAAGGTTTCCGTCTAATAGCATTTTTTAATTTAGGTGGAATCAAAGAAAAACATAGGCACATTTTCTACAAATCATTATTTAAAAAACAATTTCAAATTTGAAATAAGTATACCTAAGAGCACCATTTTACTGAACAATAGGAGTAATGTCATGATGTTAAAATAGCTTGGAATTTATAGTGTATTCACCTTATTCAGCTTATCATCATTTCAGGTGGTGCCCAATATGCCCAGCTTAAAACAAGAACAGATAGAAACACCAAAAGGTTTCATTATTTAAAAATAACCTAATTTCAACTAGTAAAACATGAAAGATCTTCATTTAAGAAAAGTAGCGCAACAAAACTAATTTTTACCCGAACACTAGATTTGACAATTTCACATTGGTCGGATTAGATTTTTCCTACTTTTTATTTCTAAAATGTTTATTTGAAATTTAGAGTAAAAATGATGATTTTAAATTAAATTATAGCTTTATCTCTAAGTTAGCAATCATTGTTGTGATATCTGGTGTTACAATTACAAGTTTTATGGGATTTTTTAGCTCTAAATTGTTACATGATTTTGAATTACAGCTTCAGAACAAGTATTCTCAAATAAACTGGTTGTAATTGTAAACTGGTTGGCGCTTTGCATTCTTCGGAACATCACAATATTGCATATTCCTAACCACGGTTCAGTCACTTGGTACCACATGTATTACCATGATCATGGTTGTCTAAACATGCAGAGAAATGGAAGAAAATTTCAGGCCAGAATCGGTCCGTGCTGAGTAGTAATTTTGAGAAAAAAGCGGGAGAGTTGGTTTCAGTCAGTGCTCCGTCTTTTATGCAACAACGGGGTTCTTTCGGAAATGCACTGTGTTTATTTAAAAAGAGTATTTTATTTCAAACTGAACACCCCTCACAGGGGTCGTTTTAAAGTCATGGAAACACATGATAACAACATTGTGCACGTAATTACAGTAATTACTGCAATAAGCTTTGACTTTGCAAATGATCGAATGAGATATTGATCTTGCAAAAAACAAAACGGAACAGGAGAATGGCAGAAACAATCAAATGATACAATTTCATTTACACTTTGAACTGCAACCTTTGAAAGAATCACAGCGTTCATAATATAAATTATTAAATGTTATTTACTTGAGCCACATCAACCCACTTCCCCCGATCCAAACGCACACCTAAACTTTTAATCTGAGTAGGTGCAATATTTACGAATACATAATAATCTTGTCAGTCCCGGGTCTTTTAAAATGTCATCGGCAATGTTTTGATCATACGTTTTGCTTGTGTTACATTTTCACAAAATGTTTCTACAGGAGAAACGTATAAAAACCTTGCACAAAGGTAGAAATAACGGATTTTAAAGCAGATTAATTTCCTAGTAATAATTATGTAAAAGTAGATGAAAGGTGAGGTTGAAAATTAAGAAAAGGAATGAAATTACAAGTTTTTCTGATTTAAGTATTACTAACTAAAAAAATCTGCCATGGGGGGAGAAGGACGGGAGCAGTTGGTAGGTGGGAGTCCGCCGGGGGGGGGGGGGAGACCGCCGGGGGGAAACCGCCTAGACCCGAAATAACTTATGCTTTTAGGTATATAACCCTGATGTTCGGTATGTAAATATTGGTTGCCCAGAAATCTCGCAGCGGATTTCATCCAAGGAAAGAGTGTTTCCTGTTATCTATGACAATGTAAACCTCTATGCGGAAATTGACTCTAGTCCATTCCCCTGACGAAGAAGAACAAGAAGATATAAATGAGGTATTCTACCAGAGACACGGTAGCAACATAACGAACGAGAGTAAAAACACTATCATATTTATGCAGTTAGCAAAGTGACATAGTGTAGAGCTCTACAGTAAAGAAGCTTTTAATTTGAACCTGTTATCCATTCTGTATTTTACTTTTTACCTATAATTTTTATTTCATTTAACACAGCTGCTTTTTATGGTAATTAAATCATGTAAATTTTGTCAATATATGGTTTATTGTCGCTATAAGATAGGAATGATCAGTGTTTCGTTACTTTCTTTTTCGCGAATTATAAATTAAGACTTTTATACAAGTTTTCTGTACGCTTTCTTTACTTTAATAACAAATCCAAAAAAGATGCAATTTTAACTTTTTTGTATCTTTACAGAATGAAAAATCGAAACTATAACATCATATTAACTAAGCAATGCTATTTAAGGTACTTTTTATATATCCATAACAAGATAATATAATCTATTCTGAGACACTGTTTATAAAGGCAATGGAGAGGTCAGGGGAAGGTGTAGGAAGTGGGCGAGGGGTGCAGGAGATGCTATGGATAGATGATCTTGATGCAAATTGGTGCATTGTGTTCTTGCTAAATGATGCGATTTAACACGTCAACATTATACGAGACCATGATAGCATGATATAATAAAACACTGCTTGGAATTGCTTATCAAGACTTCTAAACGATATAACATGCTTGAACAAAAGCAAATAAATAATGAGTCACATCAATAATTTTATTTTGAAGTATACATCACGATTATTAACATTACTATGCACCTGCACTTCCACAATTCTGGTATTGTACAAAACTTTAAACGTCAAAATAAAAGACAAGAATCAGTCGCATCCTCTCTACTTTTTCTCTCGATAGTGTGCCATTAGTAGAAATAGTTCAGTCAATGAGACCAAGGTTAGACGCCAAGTATGAGAGATTCTGCGTCAGAGTAATGGCGTCCATCGCCATGGTAACGATAAGCATCAGGCCTAGACATATGAACATGGCGAGAGCGTAGGCGAAGCCGTCTCCAACCTCCTCCGGTGCCTCCTCCACGGTGAACCGCAGCGATAATGGCTCTGTGTGGAGGAAAAACGAACAGAAAAATAATAATATTCTTTGTGTATGAAACAAAATACATATCAAAGAATAACAGCGATAAGAATTGCTAAGACAGCTAACTAGGAATTATTTTTAGCATTTAATTGTATTTACAATTTGACTATAGTTAAAACTTCTCTTTATAGTAAGTACATGTAAATAAATAAAACACATACATGTTATTGAGTAAATTCTATGGAGAAATTGACAAAATTTTATAGAGTAAGGTAACGAAGCAACTCGATATAATTCTGTTGTCAGCTAATACTTTTAATTATTACAATGACTGAGAGCATTGGTATCTTCATGCTTATATTTCAAAGTCTGCATTTAATTTTGATACATAATTCTAAATATCTAATTTAAATGTATACATTTGAATATCTACAAGAAGTTTATTGTTTTGGCTCATATTACCTAGCCTACAGCTGGCTATTGCGGGCACCCATTCACCATTCTCAGTGCACAGCGCTTGTTTCTCACCAGCATGCATACCATCAGAGAACGTGTAGCCCTCACCACAGCTGTACGTTACTGACGTCATGTATGTGTTGTCTGTTGTGTTAACAACGACACCCTGCCACACTGGTATGCGCATACATTGCCTCACTAAAATAACAATGATTAGCTTTTGATATAGCAAGCTGTGTTTTTCTTTTAATAATTACTTCCAATTTCACATAATATGCATTTAAGTTTTGACACCTTTTTATCATTTCATGCTTAAAGTTTAAAAAGTTGTTTATAAGCTAGTTGTACCGAGATCCTATATACACAGAGCCTAATAACCCAATGACAGAGGACGGTATATGTTCTAGATTAGCATACAGGAATACAATGTACACTTCCAGGTCCTACATACACAGAGATTAATAAGCCAATTCATTCTGTTGAATTTTGGATGAATATGTCGTTTCACTGCACATCTATTGGACTACATTACACAAAGCGATAATACATCAAAATTCAAATTTTCTTTCAATGTAATCATCTAAAATTTAATTAGTCATCAGTTTAGAAATTAAAGCTTTTTTGCATATTAGTCTACTTTTTTACATCCTACTTGTTAAAAGATTTCTAGTAAGATAGGATTTTGTTGATTTCCATGATTTTTTCAATAACAGTTTCTACGTTTAGCCCATCATAATATGGTTGAAACTAATTACTTCTTGAAGTTAACATAAAGTAGCATAATTCATAAGGCTGTACATAATCCATTTACGTATGCATGCGTTGGGCAGTGTTGACCATTGCTTATTGCTCTGACATCTGATAGTAGCCCATGTGACGTCATGAGTACCGCTGATGACAAAACCGCGAGGGCAGGTGTATGCAATGACAGCGCCTAACATGCTGCGTGTACCAGTCCTCGTAGCGTTGCCGATCACGGGAGGGTAAGGACAACTCACCACTGCAAATATATGGTAGCCAACAGTTACGTATATTGGCATCATTTCCATGACGTTTGTACGTCTCTTAGCAGCTAGACATTTTACTAATAAAATAGTAATTCCTTAAAAGTGTTAAGGTTTTTTATATTGTTTTTTTTTGCATATTTTCTTACCTTATGTAGATTCAATAACTACAATAATTAACGTGACATGATATAGTTGTTGGTATCAAGAGCTATATTAATTATGCCATTCTTACTAGAGCATGTCAGATTGCCTGTAGCAGGTGACCACGTTGCCTGCCGCGTACAAATAGTGGTGAAGTTTGTGACGCCATCCTCGAACTCGTATCCCTCCGCACATTTGATCTCCAGCACCGTGTCCCTACTTGTGTTGGTAGTATTCGTCAGTACATTTTCTGTTGTTGGTATAGCTGGGCAATGTACCACTAGAAACATATGAAAACATTTCCGACTTTGTAAAGAATGAATTCCTTGTCATTCTTTGTTTTATTTGACGTATGATTTGATTTGTGACAAATTTTGTGAAACATGCGGTTCGTCGCTGTTTGACAATTTTTTGGGGGCCTTGATAAAAGCCCGCGATTTTGAAGGGCTAAGGTTGACTGATTTTCTCCCCTTTGCGCTTTCAGGTACTATAAAAGAACTGAATAGCGCTCTTTTCATTAGTTAATATCTAGCCGCGATCGCTGGTGGGCCGAATTCCGGGTTGTTTTTGGATTTAAATTTAAACTCTTACACAGGGCAAAATGGGTAAGAAATTACTTTAATAAATTTGTCTTTGTCTTAATAATAATATGATATAAAACGAAATTTTTATTCAAAGAATGAATTACAAGGGAGAACTGGAAATATGCGTGGTTGTATATCTTACACACCATTTTCTGTATTTATAACTCGGTACTTAAGCTATCGGCTCTGCTTAAGCAGAATCTTATAAGTATCGATTGAAAACACGGTTCTAATATTGTTCCTTTTTTTATTTTATTATTGTAATTTCACGGAATCAAAGAGGGAAAGAAAGATGTAATTGAAGAAATTCTTTCCGTTAAAACCCCCTGTGGTTTTGGTCAATAAACCCGTAATATCTGCCGCCACAGACTTAGTAAATCTAGAATATTAGCCTTTGCTATAATGTTTAATCTAGTTTAAATAACTCTGTCCATGTCTATTTGAGAATCTTAAGTATTCAGCGGTATGTTTATAATTTGAAGTTTTGTTGTTGTTTATTCTGAGGCCAAACCTTGGCATCAATGTGCAGAAACCTCTCGCTCACTGATAAAGCATATCGATCAATCAATCCAAAGACAGCATGATAATTGAATAAAACATGTCGATGAGATGCCTATTCCAAGACAATAAGTCTCACAAATGTTACAAAAACATAAACAATTCAGGGCGATATCAGCACAACACCGCAGTGCGTTAAATAAAGCATCGTCCATTAGCAATTAGTTGGTTTTTCGTGCGAGCATAAACCTTGCAAAAACGTTCATAAAAAGTGTAACATGAGCACAACATAAATATGCACCTAAATTAGCATATGTTTAGCACTCAAAGCAGATCATACTCTTTCAATGAATTCATACCTTGGCACTGGGGAATATCTTGCTCCCATTGAAGTCCTGGCTGACACGTAATATTATAGAAATCCACACCATTAGCAAACTCGTAGCCGCGTTCACACACAAGACTGTTGGTGGCGTTGAGGGATACGTCTATTTGGTTGTCAACTACAATCGTATGGTTCAGCTCTGGCAGTGGCGGACAGCGATTCTCTGATAAAACGTCAACAACAAATTCAATGTTGCTTAATAAATGAACATAAGCAAATAAATAAACATAAGCACGAATTACATATAATTTCTGCAAGATCAACAGTTCTGACGCGATGCGCGCCCTAAGAGAAAGAAATAAAACGAAATTTTTCACATAACATTACACATAACTTATTCAAAAAAGACTTAAATTGTCCTTTATTATTCTTATCTATCTGCAAATCAGTAAGATCCTTTTTTCAAAGAGGTAGCACGGGGAGTAACCTTTGTACTCAGAGTTTAACGTGAGTTGCATTCATCTTAGCCTAGCTCATCTTAAGGTGCTCGACTATGCTGTACTGACGTAATCCAGTAGCCCATGTGACGTCATGAGTACCGGTATCTTTGTGAGGTTGGTGAGTATATGGTGTATTGTTTCGGGGACCTGGTTACACAGACTACATGCTGCGTTCGTGACTTTAGCGTTATCCTTCATTTTTGCTCTGGTGGCGAGGGCTTGAATGACAAAATAACTTAAATGTAATTTCTGTCGGTCTTATAAGAGTAAGTGTACTTCAAATTCACAACATATCAAATAAAACAAAATCTGACCTCTTGGAGCATCGGTTCCAGTCCAGTTGCCATTGCTCCTGCAGACAGCTTCAGCCTCCATGGAACCGTCTTCAAACCTATAGCCTGTCTGCGCATGCAGTCTTATCTGGGTACCCGTTTGAAACGAATGCGTTATAAACACAGAGTAATCGTCAACATCGACATTGTTTATCCACGGTAGGGAAGGACAGGCGTTTTCTATAAAGATTCAAACACAAATTTAATTCTTGCAGTATTATTCAAGAATATTGATTTAGACAAAAATGGTTTTCTTCATTCAAAGGCCATTCAGATTATGTTGTTATTCATAAATCCGCAAGAAAAATCAACGGTTTTACACAAAATTTATATAACTCTTGGCATAAAAACAGTACAGTTTCAAATAATTTATTTGAATTGCATAAGATTAAGATGAATAATGTTACATAATGCAACTTTGTAGACTCAATAATGATTCTGAGTCTATACCTAAAATTTTATTGTTATCTGTCCAGTATTGACAATATAACAGCCATTTGAAAAAGTTGCGTTTCTTTTTTTGTTGAGTATATATTTGCAGACAACAATCGAAAGCATTAACAAAACCATAACGGTTGCCTAACAATCGATATCGACATCTCTCACTAGATTAAAGCCAGTCACATCACTTAATGCATCATGACGTTGTCAGGAAGGTGAAACTTACTTCACTAGGTGTTAAAGGCATTAACAAAACCCACCCACACAAAGTGTTTTAAGATAACTTTTTGTTCGTAAGCTATGTATGGTATTTTTTCTACCTCTGCAGCCTTCGTCTATAATGTCCCATCCATGTTGTGTACATTCAGCAAAACGCTCAGTGTCACCGTTAGGAAAGCTGTACCCTAGCTCACATCTATATGTAATCGTTGACCCTAAATCCACTGATATCGTTGCTAACTTTGTTTTCTTCAGTAAAGGAGGCGGGTCACATCTATCAGCTTTGTAACAAAAGAAAGCGATTCACATATGTTAATATAATCTTTTCAGCTTAAAATTCTCCATTAAAGGCCATACTTCAAGTATTATGAATGACGTCTACTTAAAAGCGGTATGAATAATGTTTGATATCTGGATGTCTCCGAGCTCTCTGTTCTTATATCTTTGATATCAATGTATTTTGTATCTTTGGTGCCTCTGATATCTTTGTTTTTTGATATCTTTGATATGCTTAACATCTATTCATTTTGAAACTTTGATGACTTGATGCGTTGGAATTTTGGTATTTTTACATCTTTGATGGTATTGATATGTTGGATCTTGGCGCAGTTGATGGCATTGATATGTTGGTATTTTGACAACTTTAATGGTATTTATATGTTGGTATTTTAGCACATTTGATGGTATTGGTATGCTTTTATTTGAACATCTTGATAGTATTGATATGTTTGTGTTTTGATACATGTGATGTCTTTGATATCGTCGTATGTTGATATGTTTGATATCTTTCATATATCTTATGTCCTTCATATATCTTTCTTTTGATATTTATAATGTCTTTGCATGTCAACATCTTTGTAATTTTTTTTATATCTTTTACATTTTTCATTTCTTTGATGTTTTTGAATTCTTTGTGTTTTGATGTTTTTATGTAAAATATTTTGATGACTTGTGAGCCAAAGTGAAACCTCTGACCTCGACATTGTGTAGATGTGGACCATTCGTTGCTGGGTAGGCAGTGTACTTGTATGAACGGCAAACCAAGGGAGCTTTTCAGACCAACTGGGCATTCTCTGATTAACATATCTCTGACATTATAATAATCTCCATCGTATTCACACTTGCCGTCAACTGAAATGATAAGAACATAATTATCATGTTTTCTGCAAATCCTACAAGAAACTTGTCAATGTAGCATATAACAGCATAGAGCACCCGCATTCTGTCAAAGTGGGATGCGCAATTATATTGCTTACATTAATAACTGTAATCTATCCCGAGAAATTAAATTGAATCAAGAGTAACAATTTGCACTAATCGTTGCACGGACGTCAAAGTACCAATGCAGCCAATTAATGGAGTAGACCAGTTTCCATCGCTTTGACACTCTGACGAGATCGATGTTGTATGATCAGGAAAAATACATCCTTGTTGACAAACAACCGAAACAACGTCAAGGTAAAACCCATAATGCAGTTGTTCTTCACTCAACGGCAACTCAGCGCTGTAGAGTGCTGCATTTCGCAGTTCTGGGATGTCACATTTAATAGCTGAAATATAAAATCAGTTGCTTTGAGTTTCTTTGAATCTTGCAATAATTTCAACGAAAACTTGAAACAACAATAACTTCTGACCATGTAAGATGGCAAAGCCAAGCAAATTAATCGATTAGAATGTTAACAATCTTTCAGCTTGTTTAATATTGTCGACTTATTTAGTTATATGTATTTATCTATTAGCTGGCATTAAATTAATAAACGTGATAATTTCACATTAAAGATGCAGATGTTCTGGGATATGAGACACCCGGCGCACGTACCTACACAGTCAACGAAACCTGGGGACCATATGCCTGCTGTACATTGAAATCGCTTAATAATACTCATATCACCATAGTGATAGCCCTCCCTGCATTTATACTCGGTTGTAGAGCTGTTAGACTCATCCGTGAGAATGAACTCCAGCGTGCTATGTTCTAACTCAGGCGGTAGAGGACAAATCACTTCTGTAAAAAGCAAAGAAAAGTAGTCCATTGCAAGCAAAAAATCACTTTATTTCATAGCAGACATTGTCATGACATACGTTGCTCTTCCACCACCTCTTACATATTCGATGTTTGTTTTTAGATGGTGATGTTTTCGTTTTGTGTCTGATAAGAAATAGTAAACAATGCAAAATAAATTCACCAAATTAGTATTTGTGAAACGTGTGTGGCTCAAGTAAATTTAGCTGCTTAGTACAAATGTGTAAATCTCAAATATTTTCAGGAAATGTTTTATATATTAATTGCAAATGTATCGATATTACATAATCTAGTTGAAAATATAGCAACGTCGTGAAGAGTAAAGAATTGTACTACTGACGTCATGAAAATCACAGAAGTATACTTCTGACCTCATGAAGCGTGCAGAAGTGTACTACTGATGCAAAGAAGAACATAGAATTGCACTACTGATGTCATGAAGAGCACAGATATGTACTACTGGCGTCCTGACGAACAAAGAGGTGTATTATTATCTTCAATTTTTTGTGCCTCTTTCTTGCAGTGAAAACTCTGAGACTAGACATGGGTACCTTGTGGCTCTACGTTTGGAGGAGTAATAGGGGGTCTCGTATTTCTTGTAGTTGTGATTTCTTCCGTTACAGTGAAATCCGTAGTACAAGTAGTAACAACAGTTATGTCTGTAGACGTATTTGCTGTTGTACTATTTAGCCCTGTTGTCTCTAGCGGTGTAGTGTCATTGACGCTTGACGTCTCAAGAAGTGTTGTTGTTTCTGGAGGTTCTAAATACAAAATAACGCTTAGTCACACTTTAACTTGCAATATCTTAGTTATTCTCAGCTAGAATATATAATGGTAGGCCAAACGCCTCCTAAAGCCTTCATTTTTAGAGAGAGTGCGAAAACGAGCACCATTTTAAAGAAGAAAGTGCACATTAATTCAAAATGGATTTTATGCTTTGGTTTTAGATGTACTCTGCTCAGCTACACTTTCAGTACTGCGTCGCGTGACGTTTCTGCTACTCTGTAGCGTGACGTCTTTATAGTGCTAGCGTTCTTGGTGCATTCCAGATACAACCATTAAAAATTTGATACAGTTACTATTTATAAAACTTTATTCTCAAATTCAAAATTTTTATCCGTATTTAGCAGTTGTTTCTGCATGCAGCACTCTAAATATTTACAAATGGTATATGGTTGCATGGATTACCTAAAATATAACATTACAATCAAACTTATACATGATAATTGGATAGAATGCTTATGTACTACAAAAGAGAACGTTCTTCATGTATATCGATGAGTTGTTTTCGTAGATCATATCTTCCGAGGCCATAGATGTTAATAGAAATAAGATAGAAGTTATTTTCTCTGAAATGAAACCTTTATTTCTGAAGCTGTGAACATACGATGTATAATAATCAGCTAGAATCTTTTCAAAATGTTTAATATTGTGTTATTAAACGAAGTAAATTATGGCTCACCAGCACATTCATGAAACGCAGTCTGCCAGTAATTGTCCGTACAGTAAAACGAGGTACTGTTTGTTTCGTTGCCATAATAGAAGCCTGGTTGACAAGTGAAGGTTGCATTGACATCACCGTTGTGATACTGTATCAGTGAGGTCAAGTTGCTGGTTTGAAGTATCGGCAGCACAGAACAATTCGGCGCTGTAACAATGTATCTGTTTGTTTAGAATATCTCAAGAAGAAGAATTAAATTATTCTACGAAAAAATCTCTTTCCAATTTATAGTGATGTCGTTGTATCAGGATGACAAATGTTTGTGTCTGTAAATTTTTATCTTAGTATTGCATTATAAAGATAGAACGTAGCTGATGAGCCGCTTCAGGTGCATATATTTGTACTTATAATCCAATATTTTAGACAATATTAAAATCTGTGAAATTGTATAATTAAACATTCAAACATCTGGGCGTTTGATGTTTTATAGTTACTGCTGGTTTACTAACTGGTTTAGAAGATGAATCATTTACTTGTTTTTACACATCGTGTATTTGTACTCACCACGCTTACATATAAACCCATATGTTTCATTACAATCATCGATATAACAATGGGCTGACTGTTCTACCCTTGCGCAACCACGCTGTATGCATGGAGAAGACTCGCCAGCCTCCAAATTATTGAAAATCAGCACCCCATTCTCCTGCAATGCTGACCCGTCAAGCCAGCTGCAGCATTGGAGGTAACAGTCTTGTGCAGAAGTCGTACAAGTGCCACCACAGTATGGACAGTTGCGGCACTCAAGTCCTATCCACTGCTGCTCGCTTTCCGTCATAAAACAACTTTAAGTCATGAAACAACTTTACGTCATAAAGCAACTTTACGTTATTCAGGGGCAGATATGAGTTTTTGTCCAAGAGGAGGGGGGCCAATTTCGAAAATAGGGAGGGAGTTAAAATCCTTTACTACACTACTCTCCTTGGAGGCACCACTGCTGATAGTGTTTGAATGGGAATTTTTGTAACATGCTGTTATTGTTTGATTATTTCTTAATGTGCGTGGTCGTTGTGGACATTTTATGGTGTGAAATATATAAGAACGTCACAAACAATTCTAAAAAAAAGTTGGTAAAGTGAACTTTATTTACCACTTTGATGTATACACAACGGGAATAAAATTACGAGTATTTAATGCAATAAGCAGGCAATGTGTTAAAGTTTATTGCTGATATATAAAAATAAAATGTAGATTACCTGTTTAAAATATTGGATAAGAAGTTCTGCTCCTCAAGATTTGTAATGCTGGTAAGATTAGTGTCAAGTTGTTCACAAATGCTCTGTGATTCATCAAAAGTAAATTCCTGCCTTTGTGAGATGTAATACATGTACTCATTGGTCGCGTACCATGACCCTATGCCTACAAATCAAACCAGATTCCTTGCTATGTGAAATGTGATACATATTCTCATTATTCGCACACCATGCCTCTATGCCTACAAATCAAATTAGAATCTCTGCTAAGTGAGATGTATTCATATTCTCATTCGTCGCGTACCATGTCGCTGCGCCTACAAATCAAATCAGATTAACTGCTATGTGTAATGTGACACATGTTCTCATTGGTCGTATACAATGCCTCTATGCCTACAAATGAAATTAGATTCTCTGAGATGCAATGCTTATTCTCACTGGTCGCGTGCCATGCTCCTTTGCCTACAAATCAAATCAAATTTCCAGTTATGTGAGATGTAATATATGTTCTAATTGTTTGCATACCATGCCTCTATGCCCACAACTCAAATCAAATTCTGTGCTATGTCTCTATTTCTATAAATCAAATAAAATGAACTTAATTAAATTCAAAAAAAATACACCACACATATAGATCAAATATCACTAATATACCAGGAAGATATTTTATTTGTTTATTTTTTATAAATTCATTTAGGTTTGTTTCAGTGGGAGAGAGAGGATGTTATGTTTAGAAGATCCCTTACTCTCATTGCAGAATGAACCAACGTAGCCTGCGTAACACTCACAGGTGTAGCCTCCTTCCGTGTTGTTACATACCCCTTGATCACAGCTGTGAGATCTACTGCATTCATCAATGTCTGTAACATATGGTACGATATATTTGCTACATTCATCAATGCCTGTGGCATACAAGGTACAGCATGTTTACTGGGTTTATCAATGTCTATAACATATATGGTATAATGTTTACAGTATTCATCAATGTCTGTAACATATATGGCATAATTTTTACAGCATTCATCAGTGTCTGTGGCATATAGTATAATGTGTTTACTGCTTTCATCAATGTTTTCACACCTAGGGTATATATCTTCTACATTCCCCCATGTCAACAAGACATGTGGTATTCCTTTCTATAAATCGATTATAACAGTATTATTTGAAATGCTATCACGTTTCTTTTTCAGTCCTTCTCATTAATGCTTAAAGATTTCATGGGTGTTTTCCCACTGATCTTTGGTATGTTTCATATGAATAATGCATAAGTCATAAATATTAGAGATAGAAGTTTAAGCTACAAACTTGTAATTTTAATAATTCTGATATAATTAAGCTTCGAAAGCATTGGTATATATTACAGTGGTAGATAACAGGTTTTGTAAAGCGGGTGCGGAAGATCAACTTCTAAAATCACCGAAGTAGCAAGTTTACAAATCAAACCAATTTTGGTTAAAATAGTCTAAATGTATTATTTTTCGGGTAGGAGTAGGTGGGGAGTTCTGCAACTCTTGAAGCTCCCTGGATCCGCCACTGTATTGATTCACCTCTGCACTCCTGAGGTTGCACCACCCACTGATTGTTGACACATGAAAATGACATGACATCACTCCTGTTTTCATATTCATAGTTTTGTTTACAAGTAAATGTGGCAGTCACTGCGCCGTCGATACACTCTGTTAGTGTTGTAAGACTGCTGAATCTGAACTCAGGCAGAACTGAGCAGTTTGCAGCTACAAAATGCAAAGATTTCATACATGTGAGTGGGCGTAAAAAGTTATTAAAATTACACACACACACAAACACACACACACACACACATATATATATATATATATATATATATATATATATATATATATATATATATATATATATATATATATATATATATATATATATTCAGGTAGAACAGAGCAGTTTGCAGCTACAAACTCCCAAGAGTTCACATATGAATTTTATGACCAAATATATAAATAATCGGCTTCATTTTACCTAGAAATGATATTTTACAATTACTCAGATGACCTTGTAATACAATATTTCATAATACTTAATTATTGAAAAGAACATGAAAAGTATAGAAGTATTTGTTCTACAAGGAAATTTTATTATTGCTTTCCTGTTATATTTATTACTATTATTCTCATTTGAATAAAAATATCTTATTGCTTACCCTTTTTACATACAAAACTATGTTTATTCTGACAAGGCGCATCAAACCACACCCTGTGAACTTTATTTATGGCGGCGCAATCAGTTTCACTGTAGTCGCCGGGTTCTGAAGGATGCCATTTATCAATAATGAGAGTGTTGTTGTCAGTCATGGGTTCACCATCCCGCCACGTCCAATGCTGGCGATAACACACTGTGTTCAGAGTATTGTTGTATTCATTACATTGTGCTAGACAATTTTTGTACTCCAGTCCAATCCAATATTTATCTCTAAAAACATAAAAATGTGCTAAAAATTAAAATCACCTTTTAGCACAATTTCTTGGCAGATAAACACGATAAAATTAAATGCATTAGCAAGTATCTTTCACATCAAGTGTTGTATTGGAGTAGAGTGGTAAGAGGTGACAATATCGCTACAGAATTAATTTCTTAACATTTCCATTGCAATACGATCACGAATACTTTTGCTCTGATAAATGAATTGACTATACATTTATGCATTATTTTTCAAATCTGCACTAATTAAGCTTTTAATGAAATATAACAAGGCTGGTAGAAAACTCTCCGGTAATTCTCACCGAGTTAATTTAGATAGAATAAAGTCGAATTCTCCCTGGCTTGTTATGCTCGTAAGATTTGCCCCCAGGTGCTCACACTGCTCCTGAACCCCTTCAAAGTCATACAACGCCAAATCAGAAACGTAGTACATATGTCCGTTATAGACGCTCCACTCCCCATTGGCTGAAAGAGAGTGGCACGGTTTATACAAGAGCTTCTTTACTGCATGACACGCTAGTGTATAGAAACACAATTATGTGAAAATTTTGTTTAAAGCATTACAATTATGGACCATAATGAAAGTTAATCACTGAAAAATAATGGTAGTTGAGCATTGTTTGAAAGTCAGTCAACTGATATTTATTAAGTATAGGCGTTTTTGTTGAATAAAAAACAGTTAATTTTACAATATTTCATCAATTGCTTTAACATATGATAATAAATGGTTTTCGTTTTATTATCAAATATGCTACAATTTGACTTATAATATATATATATATATTAACAAATATTACCGTTATAAACGATATTAATAATAATCATAACTATGAAACAATTTAAAGGTTTGTAAAATACACTGTCGAATTTACTTCATGAAAGAGTGCTCTACTGAGTTGACAATTTTCTAGTTAAACATTTTGGAGTAAATGCCATTGCAGCCACTGTGTTTCAAGGCTGCAGTGCATATAAGCATATCCATTACCATTGCATTGGTTATGGTAGTTATGAGATTATCTGACCTCTGTTTTACCAATCTCTTTAAAAACACAAACGATAAAATTGAGCATAAAATGTCCCGTGTTTGTAAATATATACGACCAGTTGATACGCTAAACGAGAGAAAAATTGTGGTACTATGTATGACATATAACACCTAAGTCTTTGGGCAGATTTTGAGTAAAAATACCATTCTGTTATAATTACAGATATAAAGAGTATTTATGGGATAGGGCATTTTAAATAAGAAAACTAATTTTCTGGAAATATTGTTTTATGCAGCGATAGAAATATATAAATAAACATTTTATTATTTGCAAACCTAAAAGAAGACTCTATAATATCGTATACCTTGCTTGCAGATATACAGTAAAGACGAATTACAGTCGTTTACTTCCCATGTTGTTGTGTTCTCTCCACGGTTTAAAGCAGCACATTGTAAATTAGAGTATGAAAATGTCTGGTTGAATCCCCACTTATCCATGATTAAATCACCATTTCTGTCAATCATCTGTGCGCCATCCGTCCAGTGCCATTGATTGGCTGGTGTGAAGCAATCAGTTGAACAATTTGTCTCGCAGATATACCGCAGACCAATCCAGTACCGCCCTCTAAACAAGCCATTGAAATTGTCTGCATTATAATAACAGTATGGATCATCTTGCTACTATTCCATTAAAATAGCTTTTTTGCTCTTAATAATCAAGTTTAACTGAAGACCTGATAAAATCAAGAACAACTTCCTCATAGATTAAAAATAAATCAATTGCAATTCATCTTCCAAGAAAGGCTATTGAAATTTGTCACAGAATGGTGACATCAGATTTTGCGATGCCTTAAAATCTCCTACTGACAGAATCACTATAACAAAGAGTGGTAAAATTCCATTGTCATTTTTAAAATACTAAAAAATATAAGGATATATATGTGCTCCATAGCCTTTTTACGAAATACTAAGCATGATACAAAGATAGAAAAAAAAGATTTTTAGGCAATGAATAGATTATGTTTTGCACTGTGTCAAATACCCTTTGCTTTCTCTTCTCGAATTAAAAAATACAGAAAAGAAACTTTTAAGCATTGGATAAGATTCTTGCCCTGTGTCAGGTACTTTTTGGGTTCTCTTCTCGATTTAGAAATACAAAAAAAGAATTTCAAGAATTGGGTAGAATCTTTCGCCTTTTGTCAAATACTCTTTGGTTATTCTTCTCTGTTCCTGATTAATAACTGCAAATTTCAACATTTATTTCTATTCTTGTACAAAAATCAAGGAACTGTGTTTTAAGTTATTGGACGATGTTTTAATTCCCACAATACAGATATTAGGATGATGCACTCTTTGCATAAATAAGTAATCATAAAGCTAGAGGAGTATTTCTGACTGTTTTACAGATATTTACATTGCCAGGCTGGGGATCAAGAAGTCCCATTCAGCTTCAGTAGCTATGCTCGACAATGCCATGCCTAGTTCTGCGCAGGATTGATGTGAGTCGCTAAAGTTGAGTTCCTGCCCACCCACAGCATACGTTACTTCAGTGTGGTTTATAATGGTGTCTGAAATATTCATGTGTGTACATTTTTATATCAGTGTCCACTTCTGTAATCTTTCGTTTTTATCTTTCCAGCTTGCCGACACGTAACCTTTTAATTTAATTAAATCTGAAACAGCGAATGAGAATTATTTGAGCTGAAATGGATGCTATTTTTGTCGTTAGAAATGTTTTTTTGGAATTAAGAGATACAAGGCCAAAACTTGTGTGAATTTCGTTTTTGCGGTTAGAGAGGTGGTAAATTCCAGTGCTTCGTTGAACTAGTTAGACAGGGTATGCTACCATCAGCCGATTTTGAACCGAAAACATTTGGATCACCAGGCCAACACTCAAACCAAATGCGCTAAATGTCACTCTTTAGCGCTTACAATTTTATAAATTTATAAAGCCTTCTCTTGTATATGGAACACCGTCCAAAGTGTTTTATCTAAAATATATTGTTTCTGCGTACCAGCATATAGAATCTCTAGATTTTTATATTTCTGTATGATTTCATCGAGATCTCGTTTAAATCAATAAATTAATCTCTCGAGAGTACGTGTTCCGTTAAAAAGGCGATGTAGTAGAGAACAGAAGAGTTTGCAGTATTAACCCACAGATACCAATTGAACTATTAGTTGTTTTTGCCCAACTTTCTACTATGTGCCTATGTATGATTCTAAGTTGAAAAAAAACATATATCCTCTCAGGTTTCTTGCCCAAATATCTAAATATTTTAGTTGGAGGTAGATTTCATTAGAGGTCATTAACACCCACGTGGCTATTATTCGTTTGGTAATTTTTGAAAACTTGGATCCCTAGGATTTTAATAGACGGTAAGGGCATATATTAACACCTGTTAAGTTTTTTTGAGCTTTCAAAAACTCCTTTTTATAAAATTTAAACTCACACCAGAGGAACAGCGAAACTGCCATGAAATGTGAAATAAAAGTTGCATGCATTTCTACCTACCTTCTTTCTCTTTTGGTGATTTATCAAATACTGGAAGGAGAAAAACCAACTCTTTTCGGCAACAGTTTTTATAAGGCAATTTTGGTTAGAGATAACACTTTCTGACGTTAGGAGCATTATCTTATTGTATCAACAATTTGATTAAATAAAGCATAATCGCATACTAACCTTGTTTTTGTTTTCGTTTTGGTGGTGTGTTGCCAAAACTTAATAAAATATTGGCTGAAAACATCGTTTTCTTATATAAATCTTAACTGATACCAGGTATATGGCACAATGCCAGGTGTATGACAAATTTAGTAAAATATTAACTGACTACGGAAATGCTCTTATTTTCTTAAAATATACAATCGATCTGGCTTTTACTTTTGTTTGCTGATCTATCAAAAACTGGCGGGAACATTGGCTCAAAGCTCAAATTTCTTTAAAACATATCCTCTTAGGTTCTTTTTTAGAAATGTCTCAATGTCTTTTGATTGAAATGTCTTTTGATCGAAGTTGGCATGGGTGTATAAGCGTCCGCTTTGTGTTTTTGGATATTGCGCATTTTGCAACTCGCCAAATATTGGCCGAAGTCTACGCTTGGGATATAGCCTTACTGTCATAAAATGTAACTTAGTCGCACTTTTACGTTTCGGTGCGGCATTGTTCGCACACATATCTGTTATTGCAGATAATAGAATGTATTATAGAATTTGCCATAGGATACCTCTGGCGTTTACAGTTTGTTTTTATTTTATGCAAAACATAAATCAGTTTCAACAGAACACTCAGATATCAGTGCCATGTCCATTGCCTTGTGTGACCGAGAGAAATGGCATTCAAGAATTCCAAGACTTTGGACACAACCTTCAGAGAGACTTTTGTAGCTGAAAAATAGTATAAAAAGGAATCTTTTCAACTTACGAGCTTGGCACAAAACAATTAATGGCAGCAGCAACGTTGCAAATAAGAAAATCATTTCTCTGTTGCGATATAGTTATTCCTCCTGGAAGCACAATCTTAAGTTAATGTAGCAAGTGTTCCATCCTTTACCCTTTACTAAATTCGCTTTTACATTGTTGTTGTAAATATCTTCTCACAAAGCCCATCAAGGTATTTTTATATTTTGAAGCTGACAAATCCAGAGTTTTCATTTATGCGTAATAGCAAACCAAAATGAATAGCTGTTGTTGTTTTAGAGCTTAATATAGTATTGTTTCCTTTTGTACCTTTACAGGCTGCTTAATGCATTTCCCCCATTTGGTAAATTATTTATACCATATTCAGCATCATACAATGGTGCCTTGGTTTCTCTTCCTCGTTCTCCTCTCTCTTTCTCTTTCTCTTTCTCTGTCTGTTTGTCTCCCTCTCTCTGTCTCTGTCTCCCTCCCCCCTCTCTCTCTCTCTAAATGAGCCCGTTATTTCAATCTACTCAAAGTAAAGAGACTTTACATTTTTCTTATCTTTCTAGTAGAGTCCTGCCTTTAAATCTGCTAAGGGTTACTGTGATTTGATGCCCATAGATATTTCTTTTTGAAGCCAAACACAAATCACTTGAGGTTCCCGTAAACTGGACCCTTGAATGTGGAAGGCTTCAAGCTGGAAAATAAAAGCAAATCCAAATATTCCTTGCAACTACGCCCTGCATTTCTAAATAAAGTTGAGAATATGTTGTAGAAAAACCTTTTACAACGCTTTGTATAGAAGAAGATTTTTCAGTAACGTTCGTACATGTAAACAGTATGACGAAAGCAAATGACGTGGCATGCAACGTCATGACGAAGCACTGCAATGACTGACAAAAATGAACAGGGTGTTCCGCTTGACATAGAACCTTTGATGGACAGAACTGAATACTATCCTGCTACCTCTATCATATAAATATATTTAACCATCTGCTGGACGTTGTCTCATTTGCAAATAAATGTCAGTTGAAATTTCATCAAAGTGCTCAAAGTAAAGAGACTTTACATTTTTCTTATCTTTCTAGTAGAGTCCTGCCTTTAAAGTGTTAATAAACTATTGCAGAGTACTTTTTACTCTACCAAACGTGAGGTTATATATTATAATAAGATAAAAATTTCTTTGGTATTTATTGTGATAATACAAATAGTCACTGTTGAAGGATAACCGAAAGTTTAATAAAGAATTGCTCCATTCAGTGGATGTTATCTTAAATTTCATGACGCGCTGTCTAACTCAAGTACACTCACCTAATTCAAGCAATGCCAGCGAACGTCAAGGGCGTGCTATCAAACAAGGCTAAACTAACGCTTTAACCTAGTCAGAAATTTACAAAAAGCCTGCTTATCATCCCCAGACAGTTTCAAACCCAGGAGAGTGGTATCAAGAGACTGACGCTGCAATCAATTACGTTAACTGTCAACCCTCCTCCTTGCCCTTTCTCTCACATCACAAAGCAGATAAATGTATGAAATATTAACAAAATAAAAGTAGCAGTTCAGTGCCATGTGGCTGGAGTTTACATTGACATCTCATCCGCATTCCACACTTTGTCTGGCAGATAAATAATTAAGAGTTTTAGATGAATTGCGGAGATGTGAGTGATATATGGATGGGTATACAGACAATTTATATGAATAATGTACCTCCAATCTGGCTGTGATGCTCTTGGTTTCAGGATGTTATCAGTTGTAAATAATTCAGTGTATTTCTTCTGCAATTACTCCGTTAACTCACTCACTTTGAAATAAAAACAACTGCGTCAACTATTATTTACAGAGTTCTACGAAGATTTAAAAATTAATAATTAACAGCAATAAAGATAAGATTGTGTATGACTGGATTTTATTTTCAAGGCCTGAGCTGTGTTCCAAATTTCAAAATTTTCAAAGCAGTAGTTTACAGTGATGTTCAATTTCTATGAAGAACAATCTGAGTGACATATTGTCATTGCGATTTTTCAGGTTGAAATAATTTATGAAGCTAAAAGTAATGGCAAGAATTTCGCGGTACAGTTCGTCATTAAGCAATGTATGATTAAGTAACTAGACAGATAGGTCACTTAGCAGCATGCACATCATACTCAAGCCAACAATTTAATCGCCTGAATCATTCAGTACTCCTGCATGGTATTTGATCTTCATAGATTATCCTGTACTTTGTGTATTGGTAAGATTTTTTAACGTGATTGTAACGCCGATGAATTCGGCTTCTCAGGATTTGTGCATGTATTTGGTGGTTAGCATGACGGCGAGAACGTGGCGTTTTACTGCTACTTGGCTGAAATCTGTGGCCTAGATGTGTGATGTGAATACTGGGGAGTGGAAACAGGTCAACCTGTGCTCAGGGTTTGTAACAAGAAGATTCAGTATTAAGTTTAGTCTTTGCAGTGTACTCTCACCAAAGTGTCAAGTGACTATGATATCAGTTTTTCTTTTCCAACATTCCCAATGCTTGTTTCGGCCCAATTTACGTTATTAACGGTATAACGTTTACGTTAAATTACTGTCAGTAATAGTGCGGTCCTGCCTAAGAAACATGGCTTTCAATGCATATTTGGTACTTTTCCAGATGAAAGGATTTGTAATGTTATATACGGCAAAAGAACTCAAATAAAAGACAACATTTTGTGCACCAATAGTTATAGAACCCCAGTAGGGCCACTCACGTACCGACTGATTAGCATGCGTGTCTATAATCGGGGCAGGGGGAGGGGCACTCAGGTATGAGCTCGTTACCATACGTGTTTATGATCGCTGCAGGGGGGTGGAGGCACTCAGGTACCAACTGGTTAACATGCGTGTCTATTATCGGGGTGGGGGCACTCAGGTACCAACTGGTTACCATACATGTCTATGACCTCTGCAGGGGGTGGAAAACTCAGGTATCAACTGGTTACCATGCGTGTCTATAATCGTTGTGGGGGCACTCAGGTACCAACTGGTTAACATGCGTGTCTATGGGATCGGGATGGGGGCACTCAGGTACCAACTGATTAGCATGCGTGTTTATAATCGGGGCAGGAGGAGGGACACTCAGGTACCAACTGACTACCATACGTGTCTATGACCTCTGCAGGGGGTGGAAAACTCAGGTTCAACTGGTTAACACGCGTGTCTATGATCGCTGCAGGGGGGGTGGGAAACTCAGGTACCAACTGGTTACCATGCGTGTCTATAATCGAGGTGGGGGCACTCAGGTACCAACTGGTTACCATACCTATCTATGATCGGGACAGGGGCACACAAATACCAACTGAGTACAATGCTTGTCCATGATCGGGGCGAGGGGTACAATGCTGGTCTATAATCTCTGTGAGGGGCACTCCGTACCCTTCACCCATTCGCTGCCGTCATAGGGAGATATGCCATTCTGTTCAGGTTCTGTACACTCCACCCATTCGCTGTCAGGTGATGCTTTGCCTATTCGATTAGTCGATAACAAAGTAGTAATTTTGTTATAATATTTCCTATAACAGGTATGCAAAATCTTCGAAAACTAACATTAGCCAAACAGTTTACCTTCTATATGTTGAACAAAGTTGACATATTGAACGTTTATTGCTTTTAATATGATGTGAAAAGACCACACACGAATTTTCATAGCTGTACAGGGCCATTTGGTATTTGCTACCAGGGCGTTAAAAAGACAGCCTAGTAACCCGGCTCAAATTCCTAAGTTGTATCCTCGCTGTGTTGTCATGCTAATGTGGTTAAGCCATCTGTGAATTAACCCAGCGCCCATTTACCCATATCTCTGCTAATTGACGTGTATGAGTTAAAGATATTATATCTTTTATTTGAAGTAAATTACATATTTACATTGACATATATTTACACACATTTACATCTTCGCCTTTTATCAACATATTAACGTTTATAATATGCATGTAACATATATTTATTAAATATTGGCCTACGTTTATGCCATCAATTTACCTATGACAAAAACATGCAATGACGAAATTTGTGCAATTGTTCGAGATCAGTTTTTGTTAATTTAATAAAATACTGTTTAACTTACGCAGAAACTATTGCAATAACACCCACATGCAAAGGCGACCTGAGTAATTAATACCTAACATACTCGGCAAACGGATATACTTTGTTGCAGCGAAACAGAGCTATAAACATATTTGTTATAACAATAAAACTCTACATCAGCAGTAATGAAGGCCATATTGGGCCATGTTGAATTCAAGCATTAGCGATGGCACATCTGATTTATTAGATTACAAACATTTTCATCCATACATAACATGTTGTGAAAAACAACAAATCCTTTAGTTCATTGTTTTTTTTTTTTTTTTTTTTTTTTTTTTTTTTTTTTTTTTTTGGTTTTTCTTTCTTGTTGTTTAGGGTAAAACGTCATGCTCAGCCCCAAGGAAAGCTATACTGGGGCGTACTTGCTAAACGAATATGTTTGGAAACATAAGAAAAGAAAAAATACTAGTGAGCAAATGAGAGTTCGGGAGCAGATGCATAATTTAGTGAACAGGCCACTTGTGTGAATAAAAAGGCTGCAACTTTCCGTGGAGGTTTTTGTGCCCATACCAGTCATGCACATAATTTATTAACAGTTTTATTTCGTTGTAATTGGACTTTTTCTTCACATTTCTTCGGAAAGTTTTTAAAGCATAACTATTACTTGTGTCATCCAGTACAGTTCATTCATTTATATGAATCCGCGGAAGATGCAATAAAACAATGGATATTTTCAAGGCTTACACAATCTTTTTTATTGAATCTTACAAAAAATGATTTTATATTTCTTTTGAAATATTCTATAAAAGCAATAAAATGATTGTTACGATTTTATTTTGATGTCATATTGTTTATCGGACTGTTAAACCCAAAGTTTTATTTCATTTGTGCTCATCAAATAAAAAAAATCCGAAAAGAAAATTGACGAACAAGCCTGATCTACAACAAACCCAATGATGTCAATCCATGCCACGCCACTGTGTTATCAGAAATAAATCAAGTTTTCCCATTACAGTTCTAGTGGTATCAGTCAATATCATATCACACGACCAGTCACAGTTTCCGATCACAGTTCAGATTTACAGGACTCTACAGCAGTCACCTAATCACAGCACTTTCCCATCACAATTGTAGATGGATATTGGTATCCACTCTAGTCTGCTCACATTACCAGTGATGTCATAGAAAGGTAATCCCGGCGGTCGTGCTTCTACGTACAGTCGATCACGCGAGATTACGACCTCAAGATCTCATTACATTACCAAGAGCAGAAAACATGGGCGAAATGGAGCACTTTACTATAATAGCGACACCCACAGTGAGTTACAGTCACACTACATCAATACGAATTATCAAAATGAGCTTTGTTATTTTAATTAGTCTACAGCTGTTTCATTTTGTATCTGAATGTGATCAAAGTCTGGAATGGGTACAGGCACAGGGAAGGACACGCATTGTATCCGATATCATCGTGTCTGATATCATCGTGTTCGATATCATCGTGTCTGATATCATCGTGTCTGATATCATCGTGTTCGATATCATCGTGTCCGATATCGTCGTGTCTGATATCATCGTGTTCGACTCATTAACATGGCAGTCTGCACACGAACATCACATCAGTACTGGCGATAGTTTGACTGACATTCAAAACGAAAATGAAAACATTCTCGTTCGTTCTATCTCTGAAGGTAAATTATTTCAAAAATAATTTAATAATTATTACTTTCCCTTCCAGTTTGCTATTTAAAAGGGAAAACCCTTGAAACTACTATTAATAGACTGGTTAATTTATGTGTGATTTTGAATATGAAGAGAGTTCATTCTAGAAAATGAAAAGACCTACCAGGCACTCAAAAAGGTTTATTGTTTAATATCCAGGACCTAAACGCTTAAACGATAAGTAGATAAACAGCATGAAAGGCCTAAGTCTCTAAAGATTATAGATAAAAATAAGCTCAACTGATATACAGATGCAAACGAAAAGAGCTGCATTGGGTTTCTTACCAATGTTTTTTTTTCTTTCTGAAATATACAAATTGTTCTAAAAATTAACAGAAAATGCTGTTTACAATGATCTTTAAAAGTACAGTGTGGTGTGGTGTTTCTTAAAGTTTAAGACCATCATGAGACAACGTCACTTGCTGTTAGTTATCCTGTTTTTATTGTTTAACAAAAGGTATCCAGTCAGATGGTATAGTGATGTGACAAGTGCTTCTGTTGGACAGGCTCCGATAATTGTGATCACCATAATAATGACAGACATAAGCCTGCGTGTGAAGCTTCCAAGAATCAATCAAATGATAAACATTTGACTAGGAGTGTATACATTATTGAAAAAAAGACCTAGAGTTTCTTGTCAAACTAGCAGTAATCAAAATAGAAATAGAAAAAGGTTCTTGCAAAGACGCTTAATGCTTGATCAAAAATGCTATAACTGTTAGCATAATTCAGTTAATTACGCTATATTTAGCAGTTTTACAATACTTCTAAAGGTGTATGATTTTTGTTGGTTTGGTTTGGGAAAATAAATCTGTTTGGTATTTTTTTTCTCCTTCAAATGTACCGACAACAACCCTGCCATGGATACGGTATCACACAAAGGCATATTTCAGAGTATTTAGATTGACTGTTCAGAACAATGAATATTTCACAATGACGCATGGTCACATAACTTAATTTAACCGTTAAAAGTTTTCTATCAAAGTACTTGTTTGCTCTGCATTACAATATAATATTTGAAGCTTAGTGTAGAAAAACAGCATATTTTAATAAGCGTACAACATATCACTCCGTTCAGTCTAACAGGCAATGTATTTCTTGACTGATCAATTATGTCTATTGCTTATTCCTATGTACTTCAGCCTAAGTACTTTATTGTCTATTCAGGTACTTTTTTTACCTCAATATCAATTTTATTTAATTAGATGGTTAGTTTAGCTGGATATAGCTTCGTGTTTATTTGCGTATTTACTCCAGCAATGCTTGAAACAGTGTGCATAAAAAGAACAATGCCCAAGAACAAAGTCAAATAATTCTTTGCCGGCAAATTTTTTATGTAGCTGAAATTTTTTACGAACACTTCAAAATTTAATTTTTATTACTCGCCTTTGGTAGTCTAGGTTTTGAAATCATTTAACTTTTCAGGGATTAAACGAGTTACAAATTGCATACCAAGAATTTTGCATATTTACTACCTGTGATGTTGTCTAACCAAAACCTACAATTACAGCGGTTAACTTGCCAGTAACAGCGACGGCCTGATTAGCCCACGAGAACTTGAATTTGACCAATGGCTCAATACTGAGCTCATGAATGGCACTCTGATACATGATATGATGTTAACACTGAAATATGAATTTAAATTGAAGGAACATATTTATATATAATTAATGCATTATCTCTAGGTATTTTTCGCACAAAATGCTATTTTAGGCATAAAACTAATATCCCAGTGTGCTCTATTGTTTACCTAATTGGATAAGTGGGAATAGTATTTATTCTCATGGCATTTGATTTATTTGCTTTACCAGACAATTTGATGCAGTTTCTCGTGTACAAATAGACAGGTGCTGCATTAATTGATAGACAGAAATGCTGGCAAATTACATATCAATACATATAGTGACATCACAGAATCTAAGCAAATATTTGCAATCATTATAACAACTTATCGAAGTCCAGTAAAGAAGAAGTGTCAGAGACAAGCAGTTTTAACACATGTGTGTCATGTCATTGGATTGCTCCATTTTCCCACCTTCTGAAAATAAATACAATGCAGCTTCTTACAGTATTTTGTAATTTTCATGACAAAGATTTCTTCATAATTTTACTACCAACAGTTTAATTTTGAAGGGAGATGTACTGAATGGACGAAACATGCCGATCGTTGACGAGAGGTATACACGATGAACGGAAGATTTGCAAAACATATTCACACTAGTTAAAGGATGAAATATGCTCTAGTTCAAAAACGCTTACTTCTCTTTTGTTGGTTAAGAAGGAGTAATACATATACGATCACATGACTGTGTATTTACACTGGAAGTAACGTCCTCAAATTTTGTGTGGGTATTACGCTATTATAACAATGCGTATTGGTGATATGAATGGGCTTAATTTCCTGCTGTTGTGTTCTTTTTTGTCGTTATGTGATGCCATCCCTGGGAGTAGTCAAGGTAAAATTTCTCTAATTATTTATCGGCATATATATTATGTGAAGTAATTTATAGAATACGTTATGTATGCAGCCATAAGCAATGTCAAATGTAATCCTAAATCATACTAGTGCCGTCAGTACCCAGTCAGAATTGTACTTTTGGATAAGGGTATCAGAAAACCTCCTGGGAGAACAGATGAGGGTATCGTGGGACCTTCAAAGGGAATGGAAGAGGGCACTGAGAAACCTTCAAAGAGAATGAATAGGGGTATCAAAGAACGTTCAGAAAGAACGATGAAGGTATCAAAGAACGTTCAGACAGGATGGAAGAAGGTATCTGGGAACGTTCTTATAGAAGGATGAAGATATTGAGAAACCTTAGAGTAAATGGATAATTGGATCTGGGGACCTTCAAAGTGAATGTATGAGGGTATCCGAGAAAGTTCAGAAAGAATGGATAAGGGAATCGAGAAACGTTCAGGGAGAATGGATAGATTATAGGGAAACGCTCTAAAGAGCGAATCCCTCGACAGCTCCGTGCTCATCAAAGAGCAATGTCTAGTGCTATTGGGCCCCTGTACGTCGAATACCGAACGACGTGCTCTACGGCGAGATTAATGAAGGAAAACACTCAGATGGTCTTTCAAAGCCCCGCTTCAAAGATGTGTGCTGGTGTTTTCTCCGAGCGCTAGACTTGAAAACTGATAAATGGTAAAACCATGGCTTAAACTAGGCAGTCTGTTGCTCGAATATCGAAGGAGAAGATTAAAATAGGTCAACCAACCACCCCCAAAATAGAAAGGCGGGCGCCAACGGCAACGACGGTTATTCCTATATATTGTTATTATTGATATATTTGTATCGCTCCACAATGTTACCTTTGGATTGCTGCCGGAACAAATAAACTTTGAACAGTTCTAGTTTGTATAAATACATGATACTATTTAGTATAAAATGCTAATGGAAAGTTTAATTTGACAGAGTTGATATTAAACGTGGCCGCTGATAACACGGCAGACATATGGGCAAACGAGGTAAATGTGGGATCAATTAGCGGATGGAGTAACGACATGGACATTGCGTTACCTAGCAACACAACAACCGTGGCATTGCGAGCATACAATTCTGGGGGTCCTGGGGCGATCCTGGCGTCTTTTTCTAACGGCATGGTTACTGGCAACAGCTGGCGGTGTACGGCTGTAGACGTCACTCATTCACGTATGACTCTTTCACAACATACTAAATATAAATTACATAAAACGTATCAGTCTATTACAACTTGCTATGAATAATAATTATTCAAGTTACCAGTTTGCTTATTAAATATTTGAACACATCTCCACACAAAATGCAAGGATTTAATAATATTGGAGATGACTAGCATACAGCATGTCAGCCTTTTATTGCATATCAAGTAAATATTCCAAACGAAAAATATTTTACAAAATACTGGGTGTTATTTACGTACACCAGCTTGGAAAAGTGCTAAGTTTGATAAACGGTCTATAAAAACAATTTGCATAATTCGCATGCACCAGCTTGGCAAAATGCCACCTATGATGACTGGGAATGGGAGGCTTGCTCAGAATATGGACAGAATGGCATATCCCCCTGGAGAACGATATCCTTCGTATCGCCAGAAGCGCAGTGGATATGGACCTCAGATAACAACCAAGTTGGATATATTTACATCCGCATTGTATTAAGTATGTCATATTATGTTTATTTTAACATTCTCAGCAACGCAAAATTAAATAAAATGGGTTAACAATGATTACTTTTCAAGATCTAGCACTACATTACAGCGTTTTATCATTTTCGTTGATGAACTGGCTTCTTTTCTTCACCACATTTCGTATTTCTATGTAACATTTATTTCATTGCTAAATTACTTGAGTAAATGCTGTAATACCATTGGTCGATTCGAAAGTTCATAATTCTTTTCGATGTTGACCGGAACGTAGAAGTGTCTGGTTGTTGCGGTTACTTGTAAATAAAACGCCAGTTAAGCCATGTAGTAAACATGCAGATATAATTAACCAGTTTTAAAGATCTTGACCTGAAGGTAACATTTCACAGGTCAGTAATACTTTATGGTGACTTAAAATAAGTAAATATATGTTAATAATATGTCAGTGTTAGTTATAGTTATTCAAAGATTCTGAATGATGTTATTTGCTATAAATTATTGCTTCAACAACATTTTTCCATAACCATCATTTCTTTAAACATCAAACATTCTTAGCATAGTTCAAAGGTCTAGGAGTAATATTTATTATATACTGTTATTTAATTGTTATCGTTTAAATATACAGCTGAATCAACTGAACCACAAACCACAAGAGAGTTGACTACCATGCACCATACTGAACCACAAACCACAAGAGAGCTGACTACCTTACAGCATACTGAACCACAAACCACAAGAGAGCTGACTACCTTGCAGCATACTGAACCCCAGACCACAAAAGAGCTGACTACCATCCCCTATTCCTTTGCTGTTACTTCGTTGAAATATGAATCGTCGTCGTTTTTGGGAGATACACCAGGTATCAGTACACCAGGTATCAGTAAGATCTTTTAATTATTGTATGATGGCCAATCCGCTTACTGAGAAAACAGGTGTATTTAACAGTGCATGTGACCGATACATACACATAACAGTATTTCGAAATCTTCCAGTATTGAAAACGGCACGCTATGCACCACTGAAAGTGGGTACACGATATTGCCATAACAATATAACCGAGCGACAAAAGCACTGAAGTAAAAAATATACCAAAGTCATGAGGAAATATATCGAAACAAAAACTCTCGGGTTTGGACTGATCCAAAATCCATATGCTATTTGTCAGTCCTGTTGGCAATCCTCTCTCAGGATCGGGCTACCAACACTACAGGTTATGGAAGCGTTTTACGGCTCTGTCCACACGCTTGTGTGATTTTATGGTTTTATAAAGTTTTGTGTTTAATTAAATATATGTTGTTATTTCAAAACATGTTAATCTTCCATTGATTTTTTTAGACCGTGTTTACCTCATAGAAATCTTTCACGTTCATATAAAGGCTAGCTAAACACCAATTTGAATAAAAATGTTAACTGCAAAGACGTCAATGTATAATTTCTTTTATAACCCAGAACTATAGAAAATCGCAAAAGCTTACAGCTCACAAATCTATAAGTTCAAATGGTGGTCATCATATTCAAGTCATTTCCCTCAAAATTAATAAAATAACATATATTTTATATTTATCGTAATTGAACACAGCTTCCGGTGAAATTATATCAACATATATGCAGCATACAAACCACCACAGTAACAACGGAGCAACTACAAGAGAAGAACAGTACACTGCATCGTCGCTATCTTCACCAGGGTCAACAGTATTTGAAGTAGATTCAGCTTATCAATTTCGTAAGAAACATTTATCTCTCATAACCAATTGAAGAGTTTCATAAAAATGTAACTGCACAGAGTCAATTAATGTTATCAATCAATATTGTATGCTATATTATACTATACTATTTATTTCATTATATACTGTATTATATACAATATAAAAATTACATTATATACTACATCATACATTAAATTATGCGATATGATGTTACAATATTGTGTGCTGTATTTATGCTAAATATTCTATACTATATTCACAGCAATTTAAAGATTGAATTTTCTGTATATTTTTTATAGAGATTAAAGCAAGTATCGTCTATTACACTTGAAGAAACATGTTTTAAAAGCATATAAATTCTTCTATCAATAGGAAGATACAACTTCAGTAGGCAGACGACAACACCAGCAGAAGCGAAGCACGCCTCATCTATAGGAGGGACGATGCTCACCTTAGTGCTCTTTGAGGTTCTCTTTTTGCTTGTGTTAGACTGTGACCATTGGTTACGACTCCGAAAGCAAAGGACAAAGAAAGACACAAAAAGAAAAAGATCAAAAGAAAAGAGTAGAAAATGATATATCATTAAACATTCCTGCTATTAGACTGAATATAACTGGTGTGTAAGTGGAATGGAGGAGGTGCGAATTTTTTAATGTAAAGTGATAGAGTTTATGACAAATCTTTGCTCAAACTCTCAGATTTTTACGTTGTTTCTAAAAAGCATTGTGCAAAAAGCTGAAATCGATACAAATGCAAAGAATGCAAAGCTGTTCGGTCGAGAGTCTGCTTTATTCTTTTTGTGATTCATATGTGATACAATTTTCATTAAAAATGCATTTATTGGCGGTATGTTGTGTGGATAACATTTTCGAGGTATAAGTTGTGTGTTACTTCCTGTATAAATTACTTGTCATTTCTGAAATCATTTTTGTATAATGAAATATTATTTTAGTTTAACTTACTCGATATAGTCTCAATAATATTCTCAGACACTGTTTCTTTCGATACGCCAGCAATAATGTACTCTCCTTTCAACAAGCCTTAATATGTGGTCATGCATTGTTTCTTTTAATACAGCCTCAATAATGTACTAATACACCCTTTCTTTAAATAGTCTCAATAACTTTCTATAGCACTGTTGCGTTTAAGTAATCCGGTTTTTGTTATTTATATTTAGATTTAAGTAACTATGAAATTCTTTGTTGACATGTACACTCTCACTAGACTTGGCAAAGTAGTTAAAAATAAATACGAATTTAAAAATTCAATTAAGTAATCATTAACATAACATTCCTATATAACACAATGTACAGTTCTACAAATTAAGTAGGATATATATAGTAATGACCACAGTGGGCTCTGTATTACATTGATTATTGTGACGCTGTATTTATTTTACTTCAAGTGGCTTAAAGAGAGTCTGAATGGGATGTCATAATTTTCTTCAGCGTAAATGTGATTTGAGGCTCACCGCTTTTATTTGAGGCTTCCTATTTTCATTTGCAGCCCGATGCATGTCCTTCAAGGCTCCAATTTTCTACAGCATCAAATGTTAACGAACACCGACGGGTTTACAAATACGACCTCCAAATTGTATATTATTTATTTGTTGTCTGGCTGCTCCATGTTGTCTCACTGGCGTTTTGCTTTTGTTGTCATTTGAGGCCCACTTTTTTCATCTGAAAGGCAAATCAGTGTTAATATACTACAGCTTCCCACAGCTAAAAGAGATATCTAAAGTGGGCTGGTAGAAAAAACCAGTCCTCAGCCATAGTTGATATCTTCAAAATAGCACGGATGTGATGTGTGTGATTCAAGTTGAATATTTTCAAACGCGATAAAAAATTATTGACGTTTGCATTGTAATTCATGCAGGTGTTGCCTTGTTTGCAAACGCACTGTAGTGCT
Source organism: Protula sp. h YS-2021 (assembly GCA_949752745.1). Classification (NCBI taxonomy): domain Eukaryota; kingdom Metazoa; phylum Annelida; class Polychaeta; order Sabellida; family Serpulidae; genus Protula; species Protula sp. h YS-2021. Next base: position 7,248,030 of record OX457030.1, on the reverse strand, counting down.
CATAGGTTTCCTGAGCCAAGGTTGTTAATAGGAAAACAGCCATCAGTGTCAGAACTGGAGAGAGATACTGAGCTTAGATACTGAAATCAGATTTATTTTATCTTTTAATTTGTTCAGCGATTTAACTTGCTCAGCAGTAACGAACATAATGAGAGAATCATAAACTATCGTCGATTATAACGCTAAACATAATAACACGAAAAGATCTTTACCTAAGTGACACACGTTTTGCCATTGGTTTTTATGGCTTTATTTTGACGAAAGTAACCAAAATAGGTGCTTATTTTGACGAAAGTAACCAAAGAAAAAGTTGTATTTAGCAATGCGCTATTGTTTCATTTTGATGCTTTTATTCGATTCCATTCCACCGTTCAGCCATTACGACATATCTCGATAGCTAGACTCCATTCCACCATTCCATCTATTCCACTCCGTTCTATTCCGCCATTGAGCTTTTACGACATATGTCGATAGTTTAACCCCATTATATCATTCCATCATTCCACCAATTCTACTCCGATCCGCTCCACTCCATTCTACCATTCAACTACGACATTCAGATATGATATTGCGACATATCTCGAGAGTTAGACTCGCGCAACAGAATATATTAAAATATAAACAAAATACAAAAAAATCAATCGATTACACAGTAAAATAAAATATACAAAAAATAAATAAAAAACAAATGCAAATGAAATATATAAATTAATACACTATGCACTGAAGCAAAGAAAATCAATATAAGCGATGTGTTGTTGTCTGTGATGAGAACAATTAATACCTGGCAACGTCTGACAAGTGTAGTGTAACAAGGCAGTGTTTTTTTGTGCCTTGTGGTTTCGTTTGTCTTTCCTGTTGTCTCTTCTTTATACTTTTGTAATTGACGTCATTTACTCCAGGGTTGTAATCAATCAAATTTAACATTATTCCAATACAAAAAGCACTAGGGATTTGTAATTAAAATATTTCATTATTTGATATTTTAATTTATGTTATATTTTCCACAATTCACAGCACCAAATTTGAATTTAACACCTAAATAATAGCATTTAAAAGTTTACAAATACATTGCGCAAATTAAAGAAACAGAAATTAAAGATACGTCGTGAAAAGGATGTTATTGTGTACACTGTTAGCTACTCTGTATTTACAGTTGTAAGATGCTCCAAAAATGATAAAGCTATCAAGAGCGGTAACCAAGTTGCGAAATTGTGTTAAAGTACGCAAATGTTAGTTACTCTAGCTTACATTTTCGAAATGCCCATACCTTCCCCTGATTGGTAGCAAGAAGTAGCACCAGTTATGTTTGGTGCAGTCATAACCTACACATGCCCACATGGCTACGTCTTCAACAGTTACAATATCTAGACATGGAAAAGAATTAGAGGTCAACGCAATAAGCGATGGAGCACACTTCTCGAAGATTGCATACATATGTGTGCCAATCCTTTACAATCACTGTCAACTGTTAATCATAATAACATCATCAAGTTCTACCATATTAGGCGTTTAATACATAGATGTCTATTTAAATCCTTTCATTTTTTTCTATGCATTTCGGTAAAGCATGACATAAGTGTACATGAAATACTGATGTCCTTATTGTGTAAACTAATTATTGATTTCTTCTAACTGGTGCATATTGAGGATTGACTATTAATCAGAGCCATCATTGTCGCGTTTCGTCGTAGAGAAGAAATAGAAGAAGCTGACGACGGCTTCACCTATGCTCTTGTCATACTCATTAAGATTGAAGCTGGATCAGACATGTTCATAATCATAATCTTTGTACAGTGACAGTTCGAAGCTTTTTTTAAATTTATCACAGTAAAAAAATAAAATGCCGATCTGTTCTATGTGGAGAGATCTGTAGCTTATTATTTATCAAATAAAGGTATTTTGAAATAGAAGGGGATACCAGAGGCTATTTGTAAAGGTCAGGTATATAGTTACATGATTTATCCGCCTATTGAAATTTCAAGGAAGAAAGCTCTGTAGAAAGATTTATAGAGCTAGTATCTGTTCGTGTATTTACATTATTAATGTCTAGAGAAAAAATAAAAGTCAAATCCTAAGATAAAATGAAATAATTTTAACAGCAAAATTAAAATTTTAATTTTATTAAAATCCACATTTTAGATATAATGCATATTTCCAAGGCAATAAATATAGTTTAAATTACTACATACTTTAAAGTGGTGAAATCTGATACCAAGTTCTGTTTTATGACTTACAATAGGAAATGCGATCTAAGGTTTGGAGTTGATTACTTCTATGAGTTTGAACAAGGTAAAATTGTTGCTTTGTCTGTAAAGAAGAACACATCCAAAGCCGATAGTGATAACGATTAACTCGCCTATCACTCGCTAGCATGGTTATCACAAGAGGTCTTGAGCTCGAACCGTGTTATGTTATTAAGCTTAAAATTTCCACTCGTTATTAGATGGTGCAAGGTATTATAGTAATACCGACATAAAAAGCATCAACACAATATGAATTGAAATGGAACGGACATGTTTATATTACGATTGACGAATTAATCTCAAGGTATTTTTTCATAAAAAAAATGAAGCATTCGGCATAAAACAACCCAATGAGCTCTATTGTTCATCGGATTGAATAACAGAGAATAGTATTTATTCTCATGTTATTTATTTATTTGCTTGAGCAAGCAAAACGAGAGAGTTTATCTTTTACAATGGATAAATGCGTTGAATTATTGAAGAGAATGCTTTCAAATTGCATGCACAAAGGCAAAGCAAATATTTGCAAGCATTATAGCAACTTATCGACGTAGAATAAAGGACAAGGCATTCAGACAAAAGGTTTAACTACATGTGCGTCCTGTCATTGGAGTATAAGAATTCTCTACCTTCCGATAAAGTGTGTTTCAGATTTCCACAACATTCTGTAATTCGTATGACAAAAATGTTCATATAACGACACCGCCAGCAATGAAACTGATTTGATGAAAATTAATTGACTTCACATTAAACATTGTTAAGAATTACAAGATTCGTACTAGAACGCACAACATGTAGATGGAAACAATTGACGTTAAACCTGCAAAATTGATGAAAGATGTGCAAAAGTATTTATAGCACTAAAAGGATGAAATATGAATTAGAACAATAGCTTTTCTGTTTTGTTAGATAACGGTGTGACCCATGTGCGATGACATGACTGTACTTGCACTTACGGCATCCAGTTTTTGTTGGATATTACACTGTTAAAAGCAACGAACATGAACGAGATGTATGTCTTTGATTTCTTATTGTTGTCTTCCTTCCCTTGGTTATGTGTTGCCATCCCTCCTGGAAGTAATCAAGGTAACATTTCTCTAGTAATTTGTCCAAATATATGTTATGTGAAGTAATTTATAGAATATGTTACGTACAAAAATCAATGTCAAATGCAAACCTAAATCACGTACAGTGCTGTCAGTCCCCAGTCCCCATTCAAATTTGTAGTTTTGGATAGGGATATCGGGGAACCTCCAGAGAAAATGGATGATAGTTATAATAGTTTCAGGGGCCCTTCAGGGAGAATAGATGAGGGCATCGAGGGACCTTCAGGTACAATGAACGAAGGTATCTAGGCATATTCACAGCGAATGGATGAGGGTATCGAAGAACCTTCAGAGAAAATGGATGAGGGTATCAGAGGACCTTCAGAGAGAGTAGATCAGGGCATCGGGGAACCTTCCGAGAGAATGGAAGAGGGTATCGGGGAACCTTCAGAGAGAATGAATTAGGATATCGGAATACGTTCGAAAAGAACGGATGAGGGTATCGAAGAGCGTTCAGTTTCGAGAGGATGAAAGAGGGCATCTGTGAACGTTCAGGGAGGAGGATAGAGATATCGGTGAACCTTTAGAGTGAATGGATGAGGGTATCGGAGAAAGTTCGGAAAGAGTGGATAAGGGTATCGAGAAATGTTCAGACAGAATGGATGGGGATATCGGGAAGCGCTCAGAAGAGCGAATCTCTCGACATCTCCATGCTCGTCAAAGAGTGACATCTCCTCCGGATGTGACATGCACGCCGAATACCGAAAGACCTGCTCTACGGCGAGATTAAATAAGAAAAATACTTCCGAGTGTTAGACTGCGAACTGATAAATGGGAAAACATGGTTGAAACCAGGCAGTCTGGTGCTCGATTTCTGAGCGAGAGCCGGAACTGGAAGAGAGATAGATTAAATGCCATCAACCAAGCACCCCAAAATAGACAGACGGACACCGTCGATGACGATGGTTATTCCTATATATTGTTATTATTCCTATGTTTGTATATCTCTGCAATGTTAACCTTGCGATCACAGCCGGAACAAATAAGCTTTGAGTGATTCTAATTTGCATTAATACATGACACATCCAACTAAGTATAAAATACAAATGAAAAGTTTAATTTGACAGACTTGGTATTAAATATGGCCGCCGATAACTCGGCAGACATATTGGCAAACGAGGTGAGTGTGGGATCAATAAGCGGATGGAGTAACGACATGGACATTGCGTTACCTAGCAACACAACAGCAGTGGCATTGCGAGCATACAATTCTGAAGGTCCTGGGGCGATCCTGGCGTCTCTTTCTAACGGCATGGTTACTGGTAACAACTGGCGGTGTACGGCTGCAGACGTCACTCAATTACGTATGACTCTTTCACAACATACTAAATATCATTTACATAAAATGTATCAATCTATTACGACTTACTATGAATAATAATTATTCCAGTTACCAGTTTGTTTATAAAATATTTGGACACATCTCCATACAAAATGCAAGGATTTTACAATGTTGGAGATGACTAACACACAACATGTTAAGCTTACATTGCATATCAAGTAAACATTCCAAACAAAACAGAATTTACAAAATACTGGGTGTCATTTACGTACATCAGCTTGGAGAAGTGGTCCGTTTGATAGACGGTCCATAAAAACAATTTGCATAATTTGCATACACCAGCTTGGCAAAGTGCCACCTATGATGACTGGGAATGGGAGGCTTGCTCAGAATATGGACAGAATGGCATATCCCCCTGGACAATGATATCCTTCGTATCGCAAGAAGCGCAGTGGATATGGACATCAGATAACAACCAAGCCGGATATATTTACATCCGCATTGCATTAAGTACGTCATATTATATTTATTTTAACATTTTCAGCAACGTCAAATTAATTAAAATGGGTTAAAAGTTAAAAGTGATTACTTTTTAAGATCTAGTATTACATTACAGCGTTTTATCATCTTGATTGATGAACTGGCTTCTTTTCTTCACCACATTTCATATTTCTATGTAATATTTATTTCATTGCTAAATTATTTGAGTAAATGCTGTAATGCCATTGGTTGATTCGAAAGTTCATAATTCGTTTCGATGTTGACCGGAATGTAGAAGTGTTGCGGTTACTTGTAAATAAAACGCCAGTTAAGCCATGTAGTAAACATTGACTTTTTCGAGTGAACATGCAGATATAATTAACCAGTTTTAAAGATCTTGACCTGAAGGTAACATTTCACAGGCCAGTAATACTTTATGGTGACTTAAAATAAGTAAATATATGTTAATAATATGTCGGTATTAGCTATAGTTATTCATAGATTCTGAATTATGTTATTTGCTATAAATTATTGCTTTAACAACATTTCCCTGTAACCATAATTTGTTGAAACATCAAACATTCTTAGCATAGTTCAAAGGTCTAGGAGTAATAATTATTGTGTACTGTTATTTATTTATTATCCTTTAAATATACAGCTGTATCAACTGAACCACAAACAACAAGAGAGCTGACTACCTTGCAGCACACTGAACCACAAACCACAAGACAGCTGATTACCACTCCCTTTTCCTTTGCTGTTACTTCCTTGACATATGAGACGTCGCCCTTATTGGGAGATACACCAGGTATCGGTAAGATCTTTTAATAATTGTATGACGGCCAGTGCGCTCACTGAGAAAACAGGTGTATTTAACAGTGCATGTGACCGATACACACACATAACAGTATTTCCAAATATTCCAGTATTAAAAACGGCACGCTATGCACCACTGAAAATGGGTACACAATATTGTCATAACAACATAACCGAGCGACAAAAGCACTGAAGTAAAAAATATACCAAATTCATGAGGAAATATATCGAAACAAAAACTCTCGGGTTTGGACTGATCCAAAATCACTATGCTATTCGTTCGTCTTGTTGGCAATCGTCTCTCGGGATCGGGCTACCAATACTACAGGCTGTGGAAGCGTTTTACGGATCTTGTGTGATTTTATGGTTTTATAAAGTCTTGTGTTTAATAAAATATATATTGTTATTTCAAAACATGTTTCTCTTTCATTGATTTTTTTTTGAGACCGTGTTGCAGTATGTTTACCTCATAGAAATTTTTCACGGTTATATAAAGGCTAACTAGACACCAATTTGAAGAAAAATGTTGACTGCAAAGAAGTCAATGTATAATTTCTTTTATAACCCAGAACTATAGAAACTCGCAAAAGCTTGCAGCTCACAAGTCCAGAAGTTCAAATGGTGGTCATCATATCCAAGTCATTTCCCTCAAAATTAATAAAATAACATATATTTTTTATTTATCATAATTGAACACAGCTTCCGGTGAAAGTATATATATGCAGCATACAAACCACCACAGTAACAACGGAGCAACTACAAGAGAAGAACAGTACACTGCATCGTCGCTATCTTCACCAGGGTCAACGGTATTTGAAGTAGATTCAGCTTATGAATTTCGTAAGAAACGTTTATCTCTCATAACCAATTGAAAAGAGTTTCATAAAAATGTAACTGCGCTGAGTCAATTAATGTTATCAATCAATATTATATGCTATATTATACTAAACTATTTACTTTATTATATACTGTACTGTATGAAACACTATGTTATACACTATATAATGCACTAAATTATGCAATATATTGTTATAATATTTTGTGCTGTATTATATATGCTACGTATGTTATACTATATATACACCAATTTAAAGATTATTTAATTTTCTGTATATTTTTTAAAGAGACTAAAGCAACTATCGTCTATTACACATGAATGAACGTGTTTAAAATTTATAAATTCTTATATCAATAGGAAGATACAGCTTCATAAGGCAGACTATAGCACCAACGGAAGCGAAGCACGCCTCATCTATTGGAGGGGCGATGCTCACCTTAGTGCTCTGTGAGGTCCTCGTTTTGCTTGTGTTAGACTGTGACCATTGGTTACGACTTCGAAAGCAAAGGACAAAGAAACCCAGCAAAAGAAAAGAGCAAGATTTATCATTAAACATTCCTGCTATTAGTCTGAATATAACTGGGTTAATGTAAGTGGAATGGAGGAGTTCCGATTTTTTTAATGTAAAGGGATAAAGTTTATGGCGAATCTTTGCAAACACTTGGCAGATTTTTATGTCGTTTCTAACAGGTATTGTGTAAAAAAGCTGAAATCGATACATATGCAAAGAACGCAAAGCTGTTCGGTCGACAGTCTGCTTTATTCTTTATGTGATTCATATGTGATACAATTTCGGGGAAAAAAAAGCATTTATTTGCGGTATGTTGGGTGGATAACGGTTTAGTGATACAAGTTGTGTGTAACTTATGAAACATATATATATATATATATATATATATATATATATATATATATATATATATATATATATATATATATATATATATATATATATATATTTCTGAAATCATTTTGTATAATGAAACAATATTTTAATTTTAATTACTCAATATAATTCCAATAATGTTCTCAGTTCTTTCAATAAGTCTTAATATGTGGTCATGCATTGTTTCTTTTAATACAGCCTCAATAATGTACTAATACACTGTTTCTTTAAATAATCTCAATAATGCTCTCTGACACTGTTGTGTTCAAGTAATCATGCTTTTGTTATTTATATTTGAATATAAGTAAATATAAAATTCACACTAGACTAAACGAAGTAGTTAAAAATAAATACGAATTTAAAGATAAAATTAAGTATTCAGTAACATAATATTCATATATAACACATAATGAACGGTTCTATAAATGTTCTATATATGTTAAACAGATACCTGCATAGTACTTGGATAATACCATAATATAAATGATGTTCAACGACATTAAAGACAACATTAACATAATATTGACATCAATCACATAGTTTTCCTCGGCGTAAATGTGATTTGAGGCTCACCGCTTTTATTTGAATTTTCTATTTTCATTTGCAGCACGATACATGTCTTTCAAGGTCCCAGTGTACTATAGCATCAATTGTTAACGAACCCCGCCGAGTTTACAAATACGACCTCCAAACTGTATTAAAATTGCATATTATTTATTTGTTGTCTGGCTGCTCCATGTTGTCTCATGGCCCGATTTTCTGAAACGCAAATCAGTGTTAACATACTACAACTTCCTACATGTTACATTTTATATTATATATTTATTTTTCTGGCTGGTTAGCTGAAAAATAGCCCCGACGTGATGTGTCGATAGTTTCAAGTTGGAAATTTTCAAACGAGATAAAAAAAGAAAAAAAATATTGACGTTTGCATTGTAATTCATGTAGTTGTTTTCTTGGTTGCAAACGGATTGTAGTGACCATAGCTTTACTGAGCCAAGGTTGCTGATAGGAAAAAAAGCGATCAGTGTCAGAATTGGAGAGAGATACAGAGCTCAGATACTGAAATCAGATTTAATTTATTTTTTAATTACACTTGGGGATTTTCCATCCCTTAGTTTATTGAAATCACACGACTCGGTAAGATGCTTCCGTATTCTTCCTTTATTTATTGGCTGAAGGCTATTGCTATCGGTCTGCTCGTCCGTCGAGCCGTCCGTCTGTTTGTCTGTCCATCTGTCCGTAAACTTTTTATCGGAGCTTCACATAACCTTACAGAAAGAAAGTATATATGGTGTAGGTGTGCAACAGGGAGTTCAATTTGTCACTTGTCCGTCCGTCTGTCCGTCCGTCGCGCTTTCAACTTTTTTCTTGTCTGGGCGATATCTCAAAAACTATTTATAAGATCTTCATGAAGCCTTACAGGAAGAAAGTATATACAGTGTAGGTGTGCAGCGGGGAATTCAATTTGTCACTTGCCGTCCGTCTGTCCGCCCGTCGCACTTTAATCTTTTTTCCGCGCGATATCTCCAAAACTGTTCATCGGATCCCTATCAAACCTGACAGGAATACAAAATAGGTAGTGCAGATGATAGACGAGAGGTTTAATTTGAACTGTGGTTTATTTTTTTACCCGTTCGTTTCCCCATTCCGTGACATCTAAATGTTGCTTGTCTCCGGCCCATATCTCAAAAAGTCACTGCTATTACCTGAGGGCTCTGCATCTCCGATGCCTATGTTTTTATCATGAGCTTAGGAAACGATTGACCATTATCTCGAAAACGGTGAGAGATTTTGAGCTTATTTCCGACCCTTTTGGCCTAAAAGACTTTATATAAAATGTAATTTGGTGACTTTCATCTTCTTGGTCATGGTTAAAGTGAAAAACTGGAACTTGAAAATTATCTCGAAAACGGCTAGAGATAGAACGACTTTGAGCTTTTTTTCGATCGTTTGGGCCTAAAATATTCATGGTCAAAGTAAAAAATCGGAACTTGACCATTATCTCGAAAACTTTTAGAGATAGAGCGATTTTGAGCTTATTTCGACCCTTTTGGCCTAAAAGACTATATGTAGAAGGTACTTCGGTGACCTTGACCTTCTTGGTCATGGTCAAAGTAAAAAACCGGATGTTGATTTTATTCCAAAAACGGTTGTAGAGTGATTTTGAGCTTATTTTCGAACCTTTGAGCTCAAAGACTATGTAATAGAAACCTCGGTAACCCTGACCTCCTCGGTCATGGGCAAAGTTAAAAACCGGAAGTTGGCCATTATCTCGAAAATGGTTAGAGATAGCGCGATTTTGAGCTTATTTTCGACCTTTTTGCCAAAAAGACTATATGTAAGAGGTAGCTTTGTGACCTTAACCACCACGGTCATGGTGACAGTGAAAAACCGGAAGTTGACCAGTTTCTTGAAAACTGGATCTATTTTGGGCTATTTCGACGCTTTCAGCCTAAAAAGCGTTATGTTAGAGGAACCTCGTAAATCTTGACCATTTCGGTCATGGTCATTGTCAAAAACCGGAAGTTAAAAAGAATCGGTTAGAAGAAGTGCGATTTTAAGCTTATTTTTGCCTTTTGGTGGGAAAGAAAAGGTAAGAGAAGAGATATCTTGGCGACCTTTACCTCTTCGTTCATGGTCAGTTCTAAATTTTCAGTTCAGAATCATACTTTTGTGGCCTCCAAGTGTAATTTACGCTATTCGGTAGTGAAAACGGTCTAATTTGTACAACGACTTAACTTTCTCAGCACTAACGAACATAATGAGAGAATCATAAACTATCGTCGATTATAACGCTAAACATAATAACACGAAAAGACCTTTACCTAAGTGACAAACATTATTGCCACTGGTTTCACTTGATATAACTTTATTTGCCCCATTTAAAATACATACATAGTTTTTATGGTTTTATTTTGACGAAAGTAACCAAAAAGAACAGTGCTTTATAACAGAAATCTGTAAAGCGCAATTGCTTCATTTTAATGCTTTTATTCCATTCCATTCCACCATTCAGCCATTATTACATATCTCGATGGTTAGACTCCATTCCACCATTCCATCTATTCCACTTCGTTCTATTAATGAGATATTTTATTTATTTGAAATCATAAACGTCATGTAAGCCAATAACAAAGCATATACTGGTTTATTTAAAACAACATGTAGGTATTATTAACAAATTTCGCAAATGTTGACATAAAGTCCTATACTTTCTGACCAGACAATAAACTTCATATTGATATTGAATCAAACTAAGTCAATATCTACTGACTGTACTTGCAACATTTATGCGGCTTGCATTCAACTATGTGATTTTTAATTATTTATATATTCAAGCAGTTCAATTATTAACCATACATTTATGCTTTTATAGCAAAAAACACACACATGTTCAGCACTTCATTCAACACATACTTGCATTATGTACGTACAGTGTCTGTATAATCTCGGACACATTTGCGACTGAATTAAAGTACGAGATGCACATATCAGTTTCCTTGCATGGAAGTGCCCTCTGCCTGAAATAATTGTCTGTTGTATTACTCTTAGCGTTAGTAAACTTGTTTTAACTTTAATCAGCTTTAAGAAAATTCGTTTTTATTTAACATCCACTATATATTATGCATCAAAGCATTGATAGCAACCATTATTTTTCTTAAATGTTCAAGATGTTGCACGTGGTTTAACACGAAATTGAAGAAAAGATAATTTAGCACCGTAAACAGGCTTTTTTTCTAAAAAAAGATACATTGTACAATATACAAATAGTCTCCCTAAGTGTCTAAGTGCTATATATAAGGCATGGTCCCCTATGGTTCTCTCTCTCTCTCCCTCTCTCTCTCTCTCTCTCTCTCTCTCTCTCTCTCTATATATATATATATATATATATATATATATATATATATATATATATATATATATATATATATATATATATATCCTAGTCTATAATACTGACGCAAGCTAAGAGCTAAGTCTTAATTCATTTTAAGCATTTTTTAACAAAGTTGTAGATTTAATACGTTAGTCGAGTCGTTGAACTTAATCGTCTTATTGAGATGTCAATTTCATTGCGAAATTGAATACACAGGACTGAACATTATTCAGCTTGATTAATTTCAATTGCATCATTCATTAGTCATTTTGCCTTGACCTATACCTTGTTCATATAAATAGCCTGATGACTGGAGTTTCTGGTGATGGAAGATTTTAACCAATGGAAAGAAGTCAAGCAGAAAGTACTTCGATTTTGTCGTACAGGCACAATATATATATGGTTGATTATAGAGTGCGCTCCGATAGCAAGGTAGTAGTGCACTACGTCATCATGAATGTTGCATGCGTAGTGATAAATAATTTACCACATAGACGTTATAATCGATAGAGAATCGTTAACAGTTTACATGATTCATGTGCACAAAACGCAAACAAACTACAGTATCAAAGCAAGGAGAATACCACCAGCGCTGTCAGTTTCATTTCTTTTTCAATTAGTTTTTATGCAAAAAAGTGGCTTTGCCAATATGTAACAAGTAAATACGCAAATAAATATCTGTTTGATTCGATTAAATTAATCTATATTTTGAAATTTATAATATAATTTTAACAATGAAAATTATAACACTGTATTAGATTGCCATTGAAATCATCACTCACAGAAACTATTCTCAATAATTTCCTTATATTTGGTTCAGATTCTACGATAGACCACGCGGAAGTTACGTACGTTGTATCAGCGTCGGCACGCAACTTCCGCGACTCTGATCAGGCATGCCAGGAATCAAATATGACACTGCTGAGTATCACAAGTGAAACGGAATGGGAGTACTTGATACCTTTTCTGGGCATGTAAGTTTTATTTCTATAAAGAGATGGGAGGACTCGATGCCTTTTCTAATCATATAAGTAGTAGTCCTTTCAAGGCATGGGCGTACCTGATGCCATTTGCCGAAAATGTAATGGTAGTTCTTTTGATGAATAGTAGTATCTGATACTTTCTCGAGGCATCTAAGTAGTAGTTTTAAGGCATTTAAGAACCTGATTCTTATTGATGTTGTGATTGATTGTGTATAATTTTCTTTTTCTGTAAAAAGTGAGTCTTACTATATATCAAAGAGATTATGGGATGCTTTGGCGGTATCGTTTTCAAATATAAAATACCTCTACCTTGGGATTTACCCTTGCATTTCCACTGGAGAATTTAGATTTTTTTTGATGACAAAATGAATTTTTATCAGATAAAACAAAAAGTTATTAAAGCGGTATTTAATCATCTGTGTATTTGTGCTGCTCAGAGGGCGTTACTGGATTGGTCTGCAGTATGTATGCAGCACAAACTGCTCAGGTGATTGTTTTACATCAGCCAATCAATGGCATTGGGTAGACGAATCAGAGATGATTGATAGCAATGGAGACGTTATCATTAATAAATGGGAATTGGGCGAACCTGCTTCATGTTCCAATGTGCGATGTGCTGCAATGAACCGTGGAGTAAACACATCACAATGGCAAGAATGCAACTGCGATTCGAATTTAAAATACATCTGTAAGAAAGGTATGATCATTTCATAGCTTTGCATTTGAATAACAAGTTCGCAAACCATATTTCACACACTAATATTAAATTAAACTCATTCATTCAACATATTTATGTTCAAATACTTTTAAATTTTTTAATTTATGTAACGTACACGAACGTTACACTGTTCACAGCACTGTGAGTTTAAGCATCTATGATTATTTACCTAGAAAAACGGTATTAACTTCTTATTGTTTTAAAACATCGAATTTATAAATAATTGTTGATTTAGGACAAAAGTATCTTTTGAAATTGTTTAAAATAAGAAAACAAATAAATGAAGTAAATTAGTGAAAGGCGTTTAAAATACATTTGGAATATTTGCTGAATAAAACCATTCAATCAAAAGAGCGCGATCAGAACACGCATCAGTCTAATTTATTGCAAAACAACAATTCGATTAATTAACGCGTAGTATTTTGTTAATATAAATCCATTATCAATTTCAATATACTCAACTTTATCTCTTAAAACGTAATCTTACATGACTGAAAGGTTAACCTCAGCGCAACAATGATCTTCTGAGTGACATTCCAAAAATAATGTAACTGTCTACTATAATTTCAAGCATACGTATGTTATAGCATTTATATGTATGCTATGTTATAGTATTATATATGTTATATTATATTATTGTCTATGTTATCATTGTATATGTTATATTATATGCATTGTATATGTTCTGTTATATGTATTGCATACATTATGCTTTATTTATTGTATATGTTATATTATATGTATTGTATATGTTATATTATATGCATTGTATTGTATATGTTGTATTATATGCATTGTATTGTATATGTTATATTATGTTATTGTATATGCTATGCTTTATGTATGTATTCACAGCAAGAAAAGAAGTGATAGAGTAAGCTTGTTTATCATTCTGGGGTGTCAGCACGTGCTCTCACCACATAGGTGGAATAACGGAGGCAGAATGCACAGCTAACAGTTCATGTTGCTATGACAACCCTTCCCTGTGTCATGAAAAATCAGTTGGTGCCTTTTATGCAGCACCACCTAGCGGTAAAATATCATCTATATAATACATCAGTAGTAATGATATACATTGAAGGTTAGTTGGCATGATCATGCAATGTTCTTGCTTAAAGTATACCCCCCGCGGCTTGCTGCTTCTCTACTCTAGGCTTGAAACAACAGATTTTTCATCAATATCTCTTTTTAGGCAAGCTAAAATATATTGATGAATGTTGTAGCGGGTTTTAAAGACGGCTACCTTTGAACACACTCCACGGAAGGATCTATTTGAAAAACCCTCACGCATTATCCTGCACTAGTGGCACTAGCTCGACTTACGTATTTATCGGCAATATGTCCAACAAAAATACCCATCCCTCGGCGTGTGCAGTGGCAATCGTGATTTTGTTTACAAATATCTGTTACCGATTAAGGTCGTTCTCGGAAGCATTTATGATTTGACATACCATTTGTTCAACAGCCTCGATTGGGCATAACGTTTGATTGAGAGCCTTGTTCTATAATCCTGGCATTTACCTGGCATTTCTTTTTACATTCTGTACAGTCAGACAATCTTAAAAATTCGAAATGAAACGTAGCTTATTATCGTTGAATTAATATAACTTGATAATATATATACATAATATAATTTGTTTTGACACGAAATACGCACTAATTACGTATTACTAATTACAATGACGAGTCTATAAGCATCACATGCCCGCACAGATGTATAATATAATTGTTTTTGAGATGACCTATGTACCACTTATTGACGAGTGTCTAAGCATCATACGTCCACACAGATGCAAACACGGCACGTGCGTCAACACAATAGGAAGTTATGAGTGCAACTGCGAGGCCGGCTACATGGGAAGTCTTTGCGATCAAGGTGCCTAGTATTACTTATGAAGCAAAATCAGTAAATGCAAATTTTTTAACATTGCAGAAATTTCTATTCCACTTTTTCTAAATTTTGTTTTCGTTACCAAGCAAACGTGTTTCTTTAAGGATAAACCGAACTACTATACCAGCATTATAAAATAAAGGGAACTTAAGCTAATTAATGATGTGTTAAATGTGTCTCTGGAAACAAGTTAATATTATTTGTCCTGGTCACTGACGTAATTGGGATGTGAATTTTTAAATATGTGGCATTGCAAACCCCTTTCTGATTTTCTAACCTACCACTGCAACTAAATGAGGATTGCTTAGATACTGAAAGGATCTATTTTGATTACCGAAGAAGTAAAATTTGATCACCGAAGAAGTAAAAATGTGTCAAAGCAGAAGTTTGTGTGAAAGTCAGTGATACTATTCCAGCCAATGGAGAGTGGAGCGTGTATGACGGACACATGTACTACGTAGCTGATAGGTTATTGTACAGCTTTGATGATGCCCAGGAGCAGTATGAGGGCCTGGGAGCAAAGCTAACGAGCATAGCAAGCCAGGAAGAATATGATTTTATCCTTTCTCAACTTCAAGCGTAAGTATTGATGTTACGACCTGCTACAGGCCTCACCTGTGAATTATACTTGCAGTCTGAGGCTTCATAGCTCTTTGCCATGTTATATGTGTTGCATAGGCTGATTTTCGTTCTGAGTGTTTCATACATGACCGAGTTTTATTAGATTGTGTATGACTAGACAGCTTTGTTACACGTGCCTGCAAGCTTCAGTTTCTTGTATGAAATGATAATTTAAAATATTAAAAGAATACATCAAACAAAACTTTGCTCGTTTCCAAGAATTTTTTTGCATATTTACTATCTGTGATGTTGTCTAACCAAAACCTACAATTACAGCGGTTAACTCGCCAGTAACAGCGACGGCCTGATCAGCCCACGAGAATTTGACCAATGGCTCAATATTGAGCTCATGAATGGCACTCTGATACATGATATGATGTCAACACTGAAATATGATTTTAAATTGAAGGAACATATTTATATATAATTAATGCATTATCTCTGGGTATTTTTCGCACAAAATGCTATTTTAGGCATAAAACTAATATCCCGGTATGCTCTAGTATGGTTGCCTGATTGGATAAGTGTTAATAGTATTTATTCTCATGGTATTTGATTTATTTGCTTTACCAGACCATGTGATACAGTTTCTCGTGTACAAATAGACAGGTGCTGCATTAATTGATAGACAGAAATGCTGGCAAATTACATATCAATACATATAGTGACATCACAGAATCTAAGCAAATATTTGCAAGCATTATAACAACTTATCGAAGTGCAGTAAAGAAGAAATCTCACAGACAAGCAGTTTCAGCAATGTGTGTGATGTCATTGGATTGCTCCATTTTCCCACCTTCTGAAAATAAATACAATGCAGCTTCTTACAGTATTTTGTAATTTTCATGACAAAGATTTCTTTATAATTTTACTGCCAGCAGATTAAAATTAAAGGGAGACGTACTGAATGGACGAAACATGCCGATCGTTGACGAGAGGTATGTACGATGGACGGAAGATTTGCAAAACATATTCATACGAGTAAAAGGATGAAATATGCTGTAGTTCAAAAACGCTTACTTCTCCTTTGTTGGTTAAGAAGGAGTAAAATATATATGATCACTTGACTGTTTATTTACACTGGAAGTGACGTCTTCAAATTTTGTGTGGATATAACGCTATTATAACAATGCGTATTGGTGATATGAATGGGTTTAATTTCCTGCTGTTGTGTTCTTTATCGTCGTTATGTGATGCCATCCCTGGGAGTAGTCAAGGTAAAATTTCTTTAATTACTTATCGGCATATATGTTATGTGAAGTAATTTATAGAATATGTTACGTACGCAGCCAAAATCAATGTCAAATGTCCTAAATCATACTAGTGAGGTCAGTACCCAGTCAGAATTGTACTTTTGGATAAGGGTATCGGAAAACCTGGGAGAACAGATGAGGGTATCGTGGGACCTTCAGAGAGAATGGAAGAGGGCATTGAGAAACCTTCAGAGAGAATGAATGGGGGTATCGGAGAACATTCAGAAGGAACGATGAGGGTATCAAAGAACGTTCAGAGAGGATGGAAGAGGGTATCTGGGAACGTTCTTATAGAAGGATGAAGATATTTAGGAACCTTAGAGTAAATGGATAAGGGGATCTGTGGACCTTCAAAGTGAATGTATGAGGGTATCGAAGAAAGTTCAGAAAGAATGGATAAGGGAATCGAGAAACGTTCAGGGCGAATGGATAGGGTATAGGGAAACGCTCTAAAGAGCAAATCCCTCGACAGCCCCGTGCTCATCAAAGAGCGACGTCTAGTACAATTGGGCCCCTGTACGCCGAATACCGAAAGACGTGCTCTACGGCGAGATTAATGAAGGAAAACACTCAGATTGTCTTTCAAAGCCCCTCATTAAAGATGTGTGCTGGTTTGTTCCCCGAGCGCTAGACTTGCAAACTGTTAAATGGTAAAACCATGGCTGAAACTAGGCAGTCTGTTGCTCGAACATCGAAGGAGAAGATTAAAGCAGGTCAACCAACCACCTCCAAAATAGAAAGGCAGGCGCCGACAACAACGACGGCTATTCCTATATATTATTATTATTGATATGTTTGTATCGCTCCACAATGTTACCTTTGGATTGCTGTCGGAACAAATAAGCTTTGAACAGTTCTAGTTTGTATACATACATGATACTATTTAGTATAAAATGCTAATGAAAAGTTTAATTTGACAGAGTTGATATTAAATGTGGCCGCTGATAACACGGCAGACATATGGGCAAACGAGGTAAATGTGGGATCAATTAGCGGATGGCGTAACGACATGGACATTGCGTTACCTAGCAACACAACAACCGTGGCATTGCGAGCATACAATTCTGGAGGTCCTGGGGCGATCCTGGCGTCTTTTTCTAACGACATGGTTACTGGCAACAGCTGGCGGTGTACGGCTGTAGATGTCATTCATTCACGTATGACTCTTTCACAACATACTAAATATAAATTACATAAAACGTATCAATCTATTACAACTTGCTATGAATAATAATTATTCAAGTTACCAGTTTGCTTATAAAATATTTGGACACATCTCCACACAAAATGCAAGGATTTAAACATATTTTCCAGACGACTAGCATACAGCATGTTAGCCTTTTATTGCATATCAAGTAAATATTCCAAACGAAAAATATTTTACAAAATACTGGGTGTTATTTACGTGCACCAGCTTGGAAAAGTGCTAAGTTTGATAAACGGTCCATAAAAACAATTTGCATACACCAGCTTGGCAAAGTGCCACCTATGATGACTGGGAATGGGAGGCTTGCTCAGAATATGGACAGAATGGCATATCCCCCTGGAGAACGATATCCTTCGTATCGCCAGAAGCGCAGTGGATATGGACCTCGGATAACAACCAAGTTGGATATATTTACATCCGCATTGCTTTAGGTACGTCATATTATATTTATTTTAACATTCTCAATTAATTAAAACTAATTAAAATGGGTTAACAATGATTACTTTTCAAGATCTAGCATTACATTATTACAGCATTTTATCATTTTCGTTGATGAACTGGCTTCTTTTCTTCACCACATTTCGTATTTCTATGTAACATTTATTTCATTGCTAAATTACTTGAGTAAATGCTGTAATACCATTGGTCGATTCGAAAGTTCATAATTCTTTTCGATGTTGACCGGAACGCAGAAGTATCTGGATATTGCGGTTACTTGTAAATAAAACGCCAGGTAAGCCATGTAGTAAACATGCAGATATAATTAACCAGTTTTAAAGATCTTGACCTGAAGGTAACATTTCACAGGTCAATAATACTTTATGGTGACTCAAAATAAGTAAATATATCTTAATAATATGTCAGCATTAGTTATAGTTATTCAAAGATTCTGAATTATGTTATTTGCTATAAATTATTGCTTCAACAACATTTTCCCATAACCATAATTTCTTGAAACATCAAACATTCTTAGCATAGTTCAAAGGTCTAGGAGTAATATTTATTATATACTGTTATTTAATTGTTATCGTTTAAATATACAGCTGAATCAACTGAACCACAAACCGCAAGAGAGCTGACTACCATGCACCATACTGAACCACAAAGCACAAGAGAGCTGACTACCTTGCACCATACTGAACCACAAACCACAAGAGAGCTGATTACCTTGCAGCATACTGAACAACAAACCACAAGAGAGCTGACTACCATCCCCTATTCCTTTGCTGTTACTTCGTTGAAATATGAGTCGTCGTCGTTTTTGGGAGATACACCAGGTATCGGTAAGATCTGTTAATTATTGTATGACGGGAGGTACGCTTACTGAGAAAACAGGTTATTTAACAGTGCATGTGACCGATACATGCACATAACAGTATTTCGAAATCTTCCAATATTGAAAACGGCACGCTATGCACCACTGAAAGTGAGTACACTATATTGCCATAGCAACATAACCGAGCGAAGAAAACGCACTGAAGAAAAGAATATACCTAAATACATCGAACCAAAAACTCTCGGGTTTGAACTAATCCAAGATCCCTCTGCTATTTGTCCGTTCTGTTCGCAATCGTCTCTCAGGATCGGGCTACTAATACTACAGGCTGTGGAAGCGTTTTACGGATCAGTCCACACGCTTGTGTGATTTTATGGTTTTATAAAGTCTTGTGTTTAATTAAATATATGTTGTTATTTCAAAACACGTTAATCTTCCATTGATTTTTTTAGACCGTGTTGCAGTATGTTTACCTCATAGAAATCTTTCACGTTCATATAAAGGCTAGCTAAACACCAATTTGAAGAAAAATGTTAACTGCAAAGACGTCAATGTATAATTTCTTTTATAACCCAGAACTATAGAAAATCGCAAAAGCTTACAGCTCACAAATCTATAAGTTCAAATGGTGGTCATCATATTCAAGTCATTTCCCTAAAAATTAATAAAATAACACGTATTTTATATTTATCATAATTAAACACAGCTTCAAGTGAAAGTATATCAACATATATGCAGCATACAAGCCTCCATAGTAACAACGAAGAAACTACTAGAGAACAGTACACTGCATCGTCGCTATCTTCACTAGGGTCAACGGTATTTGAAGTAGATTCAGCTTATGAATTTCGTAAGAAACCTTTATCTCTCATAACCAATTGAAAAGAGTTTCGTAAAAATGTAACTGCACTGAGTCAATTAATGTTATCAATCAATATTATATGCTATATTATACTATACTATTTACTTTATTATATACTGTATTATATGCTGTATGAAAAACTATGTTATACACTATATCATGCACTAAATTATGCAATATATTGTTACAATATTGTGTGCTGTATTATATATACTACATATTTTATACTATATATACACCAATTTAAAGATTTATTTTTCTGTATATTTTTAAAGGGACTAGAGCAACTATTGTCTATTACACATGAATAAACGTGTCTTAAAATTTATAAATTCTTATATCAATAGGAAGATACAACTTCAGAAGGCAGACGACAGCACCAACGGAAGCGAAGCACGCCTCCTCTATTGGAGGAGCGATGCTCACCTTAGTGCTCTGTGAGCTCCTCTTTTTGCTTGTGTTAGACTGTGACCATTGGTTACGACTCCGAAAGCAAAAGACAAGGAAAGACACCAAAACAAAAAGATCAAAAGAAAAGAGTAGTAAATGATATATCGTTAAACATTCCTGCTATTAGACTGAATATAGCTGGTGTGTAAGTGGAATGGAGGATTTCCGAATTTTTTAATGTAAATTGATAAAGTTTATGACAAATCTTTGCTCAAACTTGCAGATTTTTACGTTGTTTCTAAAAAGCATTGTGCAAAAAGCTGAAATCGATACAAATGCAAAGAACGCAAAGCTGTTCGGTCGAGAGTCTGCTTTATTCTTTTTGTGATTCATATGTGATACAATTTTCATTAAAAAATGCATTTATTTGTTTATGTAATCATTTATTTGTTTAAGTAATCATGTTTTTATTATTTATATTTAGATTTAAGTAACTATGGAATTCTTTGTTGACATGTACACTCTCACTAGACTTAGCAAAGTAGTTAAAAATAAATACGAATTTAAAAATTCAATTAAGTTATCATTAACATAATATTCCTATATAACACATAATGCACAGTTCTACAAATTAAGAAGGATATATATATATATATATATATATATATATATATATATATATATATATATATATATATATATATATATATATATATATATATACATATATATATATATATATATATATATATATATATATATATAGTAATGACCACAGTTGTCTCTGTATTACATTAATTATTGTGACGCTGTATTAATTTTACTTCAAGTGGCTTAAAGAGAGCCTGAATGGCATGTCATAATTTTCTTCGGCGTAAATGTGATTTGAGGCTCACCGCTTTTATTTGAGGCTTGCTATTTTCATTTGCAGCCCGATGCATGTCCTTCAATACCCCAGTTTACTACAGCATCAATTGTTAACGAACCCCGCCGAGTTTACAAATACGACCTCCAAACTGTATTAAAATTGCATATTATTTATTTGTTGTCTGGCTGCTCCATGTTGTCTCACTGGCGCTTTTCTTTTGTTTTCATTTGAGGCCCGCTCTTTTCATCTGAAACGCAAATCAGTGTTAACATACTACAGCTACCTACATGTTACATTATATATTATATATTTGTTTTTCTGGTTGGTTAGCTGAAAGAGATATCTGAAGTTGAGTGGTAGTAAAAACCAGCCTTCAGCAATAGCTGATATGTTAAAAAGAGCTCCGACGTGATATGTCGATAGTTTCAAGTTGAATATTTTCAAACGAGATAAAAAAAAAGAAAAAAATATTGACGTTTGCATTGTAATTCATTGTAGTGCTCATAGCTTTACTGAGCCAAGGTTGTTGATACGACATGAGTAGGGCCTTGGAGCGGAGGGTACAGCTCACACATTTCTGGTTGAAATGGTCATTTTGCTAAATCAATAAAAAAAGCTGTTGAGGCGTCATTTAAGTCACTCATCTCACTCACCCATTTCACTCAGACAGCCAGCTGATGTGTTACAATGCATTTGGAGGGCATTGCTCGGGCAACAAGCCATGTCTGTCATGACGTGTCACGGAGTAAGGGTGGGGGTAGGGGGCGGGGGGGGCAGCTATTGCGGTGGCCGTAATGTCTGTCATCACACGTCACCGACAGTGGAGGGGGGGAGGGGGGAGGCACCGCGCTGGCCATAATGTCCGCAAATGTCCATTTCAGGCATGTGGCTTTATCGAGTAGTGATTTAAACGCGGAGGGATTCGTTGTTGATAGAAAAAAAGCGATCAGTGTCAGAATTGGAGAGAGATACAGAGCTCAGATACTGAAATCAGATTTATTATATTTTTTAATTACACTTCGGGATTTTCAATCCTCTAGTTTATTGAAATCGCACGACTCGGTAAGGTGCTCCCGTATGCTTCCTTTATTTATTGGCTGAAGGCTATTGCTATCTGTCTATCCGTCCGTCGAGCCGTCAGTCTGTTTGTCTGTTCATCTGTCCGTAAACTTTTCGTGAACTTTTTTTGCCTGGGCGATATCTCAAACACTTTTTATCGGAGCTTCACGAAGCCTTACAGTGAGAAAGTATACATAGTGTAGGTGTGCAACAGGGAATTCAATTTGTCACTTGTCCGTCTGCCTGTCCGTCCGTCGCACTTTAATCTTTTTTCCGCACGATATCTCAAAAACTATTCATCGGATCCCTATCAAACCTGACAGGAAGACAGAATAGGTAGTGCAGATGTTAGACGAGAGGTTTAATTTGAACTGTGGTTTATTTTTTTCACCTGTTCGTTTCCCCATTCCGTGACATCTAAATGTTGCTTTTCTCCGGCCCATATCACAAAAAGTCACTGCTATTGCTATCTCCGATGCCTATGTTTTTACCACGAGCTTAGAAAACGATTGACCATTATCTCGAAATGGTAAGAGATTTTGAGCTTATTTTCGACCCTTTTGGCCTAAAAGACTATATGTAAAATGTTCCTTGGTGACTTTCACCTTCTTGTTCATGGTTAAAGTAAAAAAACGGAACTTGCCATTATCTCGAAATAGGCTAGAGATAGAGCGATTTTGAGCTTATTTTCGATCGTTTGGGCCTAAAATATTCATAGTCAAAGTCAAAAACCGGAACTTGACCATTATCTGGAAAACGGTTAGAGATTTTGAGCGATTTTGAGCTTATTTTCGACCCTTTTGGCCTAAAACACTAAATGTAAAATGTACCTCGGTGACTTTGACCTTCTTGGTCATGGTCAAAGTAAAAAACAAGAAGTTGATTTTTATCCCACAAACGGTTAGAGGTAGAGCGATTTTGAGCTTATTTTTGAACATTTGAGCTCAAAGACTATGTAACAGAAACCTCGGTAACTCTGATCTCCTCGGTCATGAGCAAAGTTAAAAACTGGAAGTTGGCCATTATCTCGAAAATGGTTAGAGATTTCCGACCTTTTTGCCAAAAAGACTATAGTAAGAGGTACCTTTGTGACCTTGACCACCACGGTCATGGTGACGCTAAACAACCAGAAGTTGACCAGTTTCTTGAAAACTGGATCTATTTTGGGCTATTTCGACCCTTTCAGCCTAAAAAGTGTTATGTTAGAGGATCCTCGCAAATCTTGACCATTTCGGTCATGGTCATTGTCAAAAACCGGAAGTTAAAAACGGTTAGAAGAAGTGCGATTTTAAGCTTATTTTCGCCTTTTGGTGCTAAAGAAAAGGTAAGGGAAAAGGTATTTTGGTGACCTTTACCTCATCGTTCATGGTCAGTTCTAAATTTTCAGTTCAGAATCATATTTTTGTGGCCTCCAAGTGTAATTTACACTATTTGGTAGCGAAAACGGTCTAGTTTGTATACGACTTAACGTTCTCAGTACTAACGAACATAATGAGAGAATCATAAACTATCGTCGATTATAACGCTAAACATGATAACACGAATAAGACCTTTACCTAAGTGACAAACGTTATTGCCATTGGTTTCATTTGATATAACTTCATTTGCCCCATTTAAAATGCATACATAGTATTTATGGTTTTATTTTGACGAAAGTAACCAAAGAAAACGGTGCTTTATAACAGAAATCTGTAAAGCGCTATTGCTTCATTTTAATGCTTTTATTAAATTCCATTCCACCATTCAGCCATTACGACATATCTCGATAGTTAGACTCCATTCCACCATTCCATCTATTCCACTTCGTTCTATTCCGCCATTGAGCTATTACGACATATGTCGGTATGTTTGACCTCATTTTATCCCACTCCATCATTCCATCTATTCTACTCCGATCCGCTCCACTCCATTCTACCATTCAGCTACGACATTCAGATATGACATTGCGACATATCTCGAGAGTTAGACTCAAAAATTTAAACAAAATGCAAAAAACAATCGATTACACAGAAAAATAAAATATACAAAAATATATAAAACACAAATGAAATATAAAAATTATTACAATGTGCACTGAAGCAAAGAAAATCAATATAAGCGATGCGCTGTTGTCTTTGATGAGAACAATTAATACCTGGCAAAATCTGACAAGTGTAGTGTAGCAAGGCAGTGCCTTGTGGTTTGTTTTTTCTTTCCTGTTGTCTCTTCTTTATGCTTTGTAATTGACATCATTTACCCCAGAGTTGTAATGAGTCAAATTTAACATTATTCCAATACAAAAAGCATTAGGATTTTGTAATTAAAATATTTCATTATTTGATATTTTAATTTATGTTATATTTTCCACAATTCATAACACAAGATTTGAAATTAACACCTAAATAATAGCATTTAGAAGTTTACAAATAGATTGCGCTAATAAAAGAAACAGAAATTCAAGAAGCAGGACATGGCATTTTACGATAAACACACAGGGAATCAAGAAGTACGACCTGTCGTTTAAAGGGTAAACACACCATGACCTGAACTGGCGCTTTAGAACCAGCAGTTTGAATAGGCATTTGGCAATAAATATTTCCGGGTTTTAGTGTATACTGCTTCCTTGGTGTTTATTTATAGAGATATCAAGTTTGTGGTGGCTCTTTTAAAATGAACATAATAAAGAGCAGCAGAAAACTGACAGCATGTCTGATTTCGACTCTTCTTACCGATGGATGTCTTAGGATGCGCTTTCCTAAGACAAAAGCATTTGCAATTGTATTTGCCGCGAATTATTATCATTTTTAAAACTTTTCCGTGGCCATGCCATGCGTTATATAGAAAGTCAAACTCGTATTTTTTATTATTTTCATAATGTTCCACAGTGCACAATTGTATAATTACGTAATTTATAATCAACAACAGTTTTCTATACTATTTAACAATTTAATGGAACTGAAGATAATGTGAAAATAAGAGCACTACTGAACAACGGCTCAGAGTCTTGCATGACTTGGGTAAGTGCCGCAATATGACAGACCTATTGCAAAATCAATAATTCTTCAATGTTGACCGGAATGAGATATTTTATTCATTTGAAATCATAAACGTCATGCAAGCCAATAACAAAGCATATACTGGCCTATTTAAAACAACATGAAGTTATTAATAACAAATTTTGCAAATGTTGACAAAAAATCCTATACTTTCTGACCAGACAATAAACTTCATATTGATATTGAATCAAACTAAGTCAATATCTACTGACTGTACTTGCAACATTTATGCGGCTTGCATTCAACTATGTGATTTTTAATTATTTATATATTCAAGCTGTTCAATTATTAAGCATACAATAATGCTTTTATAGCAAAAAACACACATGCTCAGCACTTCATTCAACACATACTTGCATTATGCACGTACAGTGTCTGTATAATCTCGGAGACATTTGCGACTGAATTAAAGTACGAGATGCACATATCAGTTTCCTTGCATGGAAGTGCTCTCTGCCTGAAATAATTGTCTGTTGTATTACTCTTAGCGTTAGTAAACTCGTTTTAACTTTAATCAGCTTCAAGAAAATTCGTTTTTATTTAACATTCACTCTATATTTATGCATCAAAACATTTATAGCAACCATTATTTTTCGTAAATGTTCAAGATGTTGCACGTGGTTTAACACGAAATTGAAGAAAAGATAATTTAGCACCGTAAACAGCCTTTTTTCTAAAAAAATATACCTTGTACAATATACAAATAGTCTCCCTAAGCGCCTAAGTGCTATATATAAGGCATGGTCCCCTATGGTTCTCTCTCTCTCTCTCTCTCTCTCTCACTCTCTCTCTCTCTCTCTCTCTCTCTCTCTCTCTCTCTCTCTCTCTCTCTCTCTCTCTCTCTCTGTCTCTCTGTATAGATATATATATATATATATATATATATATATATATATATATATATATATATATATATATATATCCTAGTCTATAATACTGACGCAAGCTAAGAGCTAAGTCTTAATTCATTTTAAGCATTTTTTAACAAAGTTGTAGATTTAATACGTTAGTCGAGTCGTTGAACTTAATCGTCTTATTGAGATGTCAATTTCATTGCGACTTGACTGACATAATTAATTAACGATTGAATTCAATACACAGGACTGAACTTTATTCAGCTTGATTAATTTCAATTGCATCATTCATTAGTCATTTTGCCTTGACCTATACCTTGTTCATATAAATATCCTGATGACTGGCGTTTCTGGTGATGGAAGATTGTAACCAATGGAAAGAAGTCAAGCAGAAAGTACTTCGATTTTGTCGTACAGGCACAATATATATATGGATGATTATAGAGTGCGCTCCGATAGCAAGGTAGCGCACTACGTTATCATGAATGTTGTATGCGTAGTGATGAATAATTTACCACATAGACGTTATAATCGATAGAGAATCGTTAATAGTTTACATGATTCATGTGCACAAAACGCAAAACAAACTTCAGTATCAAAGCAAGGAGAATACAACCAGCGCTGTCAGCTTCATTTCTTTTTCAATTAGTTTTAATGCAATTAGTTTAATCTAAGTGGATATTAGCCTATAAATTTGTTTCAGATTAAGTTTGAGCATTTCTGTAGAAAATATCTCGTTTAAAGAAATAAAAAGTAACAACTGCTTAATACTGCGTGTATCATATCAACTGCTTTGTGAAATTACAACCGCCTGTGAACGTGATTACAATCCCAGAGAAGGATGCTTTTCCTAGTCATACTCATGTGGATTCCAGTTATTGGTTTATATAGCGTCGCGGTACAGGAAGGTAAGCTATTGATACCTATATCATTTTTGTTTACCAATAACTGTAGAGTACCATTGTTGTCAAGAACTTTATAAACACGTTACTTATCAACTACATAGCATGCACGGAACCGACTAATTCCTTGAAAATCAAAGCAACAGTTAC
The DNA here is from genome assembly GCA_949752745.1 of Protula sp. h YS-2021. Classification (NCBI taxonomy): domain Eukaryota; kingdom Metazoa; phylum Annelida; class Polychaeta; order Sabellida; family Serpulidae; genus Protula; species Protula sp. h YS-2021. The sequence goes on along the minus strand of OX457030.1, from coordinate 7,220,427 downwards.
GCTATCAAGCTTATAGAATGTTATCTTTTTTGTGGTTATGTTTGTAGGGGATTGGGTATTCGTGATGCCAATATCTCCTTTGTATGCCACTAAATCAACTTCAAATGCATCATTGCCTTTCGTTCTTAAATAAGTTTATTTAACTATCCCAGAAATAGAAATTCAAAAGGTTATCCCTTTCTTGAAATTGTGATTCCCTTTCATAAAGTTCTGCTAGCTATAATTATAGTAACTGGTTATACATCAAATACTGAATACTGTTAGCAAAGACAAGTCGACTGTATTGCAACTGTATGAAAATATTGCTTTGATTATTCGATGTCTCTAACACAACTTTCGGTTGGTTACACGTTACATGGCAAATGCTGATTTATTTGGAAATTGTTTTTCATATTAATGCATATATTTCGTAGTATAATGCCAGCATTGGCTATGCACTATTGTGGTGTGTATATCTGATAGCAGAAAAGTGGCTTTGCCAAAATGTAACAAGTAAATACGCAAATAAATATCTGTTTCGATTAATATCGATTAAATTAATCTATATTTTGAAATTTATAATATAATTTTAACAATGAAAATTATAACACTGTACTAGATTGCCATTGAAATCATCACTCACAGAGACTTTTCTCAATAATTTTCTTATAGTTGGTTCAGATTCTACGATAGACCACACAGAAGTTACGTATGTTGTATCAGCGTCGGCACGTAATTTCCGCGACTCTGATCAGGCATGCCAGGAATCAAATATGACACTGCTGAGTATCACAAGTGAAACTGAATGGGAGTACCTGATACCTTTTCTGGACATGTAAGTTGTAGTTCTATAAAGGGATGGGAGTACCTGATGTCTTTTCTGGACATGTAAGTTTAATTTCTATAAGGAGATGGGAGGACCCGATGCCTCTTCTAATCATGTAAGCAGTAGTCCTTTCAGAGAATGGGAGTATCTGATGCCATTTGCCGAACATGTAATAGTAGTCCTTTCAATAGTCCTTTCATAGTAGTAGTATCTGATACTTTCTCGAGGTATCGAAGTAGTAGTTTTTAAGGCATTTAAGAACCTGATTCTTATTGATGTTAATTTGTGTATAATTTTCTTTTTCTGTAAAAAGTGAAACTTAAACTGTTATTAGTTACTATTTTTCAAAGATTTGATGGGATGCTTTGGCGGTATCGTTTTCAAATATAAAATACCTCTACCTTGGGAGTTACGCTTGCATTTCCCACGGAGAATTTAGATATTTTTTTTTGATTGCAAAATGAATTTTTTATCAGATAAAACAAAAACTTATTAAAGCGGTATTTAATCATCTGTGTATTTGTGCTGCTCAGAGGGCGTTACTGGATTGGTCTGCAGTATGTATGCAGTACAAACTGCTCAGGTGATTGCTTTACATCAGCCAATCAATGGCATTGGGTAGACGAATCTGAGGTGATTGATAGCAATGGAGACGTTATCATTAATAAATGGGAATTGAGCGAACCTGCTTCATGCTCCAATGTACGATGTGCTGCAATGAACCGTGGAGTAAACACATCACAATGGCAAGAATACAACTGCGATTCGAATTTAAAATACATCTGTAAGAAAGGTATGATCGTTTCATAACTTTGCATTTAAATAACAAGTTCGCAAACCATATTTCGCACACTAATATTCAATTAAACTCATTCATTCAACATATTTATGTTCAAATACTTTTACATTTTTTAATATATGCAACGTACACGAAAGATACACTGTTCACAGCACTGTGAGTTTAAACGTCTATGATTCCTTACCTAGAAAAACGGTATTAACTCCTCACTGTTTTAAAACATCGACGTTATAAATAATTGTTGATTTAGGACAAAACTATCTTTTGAAACCGTTTAAAATAAGAAAACAAATAAATAAAGTAAATTACTGAAAGGCGTTTAAAATACATTTGGAATATATGCTGAATAAAATTATTCAATCAAAAGAGCGTGATCAGAACACGCATCACTCTAATTTATTGCAAAACAACAATTCGATTAATTAACGCGTAGTATTTTGTTAATATCAATCCATTATCAATTTCAATATACTCAATTTTTTCTCTTAAAACCTGATCTTACATGACTGAAAGGTTAACCTCAGCGCAACAATGATTATTTGAGTGACATTCCAAAAATAATATAGCTGTCTACTACAATTTCAAGCATACGTATGCTTTAGCATTTATATGTATATTATGTTATAGTATTATATATGTTATATTATATTATTGTATATGTTATATTATATGTACTGTATATGTTATATTATATCATTGTCTATGTTATATTATATGCATTGTATATGTTCTGTTATATGTATCGTATGCATTATGTTATATGTACTGTATATGTTATATTATATCATTGTACATGTTATATTATATGCATTGTATATGTTCTGCTATATGCATTGCATACCTTATACTATATTTATTGTATATGTTATATTATATGTATTGTATATGTTATATTATATGCATTCTATTGTATATGTTATATTTTATTATTGTATATGCTATGTTACATGTATGTATTCACAGCAAGAAAAGAAGTGATAGAGGAAGCTTGTTTATCATTCTGGGGTGTCAGCACGTGTTCTCACCATATAGATGGAATTACGGAGGCAGAATGCACAGCTAACAGTTCATGTTGCTATGACAACCCTTCCCTGTGTCATGAAAAATCATTTGGTGCCTTTTATGCAGCACCACTTAGCGGTAAAATATCATCTATATAATACATCAATGGTATTGATATGCATTGAAGGTTAGTTGGCGTGATCATGCAATGTTCTTGCTTAAAGTATACCCCCGCGGCTTCTCTACTCCAGACTTGAAACAACAAATTTTCATCAATGTCTCTTTTTAGGCACTTTAAGCCTTTGACCACACTCCACGGATCGATTTGAGAAACCCTCACGCATTATCTAGCACTGGTGGCACTAACTCAACATACGTATTTATCGGTCATATGCCCAACAAAAAATACCCATCCCTTTGCGTGTGCAGTGACAATCGGGACTTTGTTTACAAATATCTGTTACCGATTATGGTCGTTCTCGGAAGCATTTATGATTTGATATATCATTTGATCAACGGCCTTGATTGGGCAGAACGTTTGATTGACAGTCTTGTTTTATAATAATCTGGCATTTCTTTTTACATTCTGCACAGTCAAATAATTTTAAACATTCGACATGAAACGAAGCTTATTATCGTTGAATTGATATAACTTGACAATATCGGAGCATAATATAATTTGTTGTGACACGAAAAACGCACTATTTACTTATTAGTAATTACAATTACGAGTCTATAAGCATCACACGCCCCCACAGATGTATAATATCATAGTTTTTGAGATGACGTATGTACCAGTTACAGATATTGACGAGTGTCTAAGCATCATACGTCCACACAGATATATAATATAATTGTTTTTGACATGACGTATGTACCAGTTACAGATATTGACGAGTGTCTGAGCATCATACGTCCACACAGATGCAAACACGGCACGTGCGTCAACACAATAGGAAGTTATGAATGCAACTGCGAGGCCGGCTACATGGGAAGTCTTTGTGATCAAGGTGCCTAATATTACTTATGAAGAAAAATCAGTAAATGCAAATTTTTTTTAAAATTGCAGAAATCTTCCACTTTTTTGTAAATTTTGTTTTCATTACCAAGCAAACGTGTTTCTTTAAGGATAAACCGAACGCGTTTACCAGCATTATACAATAAATGGAACTTAAGCTAATTAATGATGTGTTAAATGTGTCTCTGGAAACAAGTTAATATTATTTGTCCTGGTCACTGACGTAATTGGGATGTGAATTTTTAAATATGTGGCATTGTAAACCCCTTTCTGATTTTCTAACCTACAACTGCAACTAAATGAGGATTGCTTAGATACTGATAGCATCTATTTTGATTACCGAAGAAATAAAATTTTATTACCGAAGAAGTAAAAATGTGTCAAAGCAGAAGTTTGTGTGAAAGTCAGTGATACTATTCCAGCCAATGGAGAGTGGAGCGTGTATAACGGACACATGTACTACGTAGCTGATAGGTTATTGTACAGCTTTGATGATGCCCGGGAGCAGTGTGAGGGCCTGGGAGCAGAGCTAACGAGCATAACAAGTCAGGAAGAATATGATTTTATCCTTTCTCAACTTCAAGCGTAAGTATTGATGTTACGACCTGCTACAGGCCTCACCTGTGAATTATACTTGCAGTCTGAGGCTTCACAGGTCCTTGCTATGTTATATATGTGTTGAATAGGCTGATTATCGTTCTGAATGTTTCATACATGACCGAGTTTTATCGGATTTTGTATGACTAGACACCGTTGCTACACGTGTTCTGGAAGCTTCAGTTTTTGGTATGACATGATGTTTTAAAAATTATCAAAAAGAATACATGAAGCAAAAATTTGCTGGTTTTTTAATTATTTGATGCGTTTAGGGAAATGAGGTACTGGATTGGGCTGGAGTGTGTGAATTGCATGGCGGAATGTAGTGCATGTACTGATGGGCCGGCCTCCTTGTGCTACCGTAAACTGTGGACGTGGAGGGATGGACAGCCTATGATCAACAGCAGCAACGCTCTCTTCATAGACAAGTGGTGGCATAGTCAACCAAATGCTTGCAACGAGCCGCTTGATTGTGGCCAAATAAACACTGACTACGACATGTGGTGTGACCGGCCATGCCATTATGTGTCTCCGTTTATATGCAAAAAAGGTAACCAACAAAATACAACTGCTTCTTACATATTCAGCTTGTTACACAGTTGCCAGAACATATTTTCATATGTATACAAAACCCGTCCTTTACCAATAGTTTAAAAGCGATATTGTATTGTCAACGATGATGACTAATTGTAGGAAGTCATTATTAATTTTATGATTTTAAAAATATTTCTCATGCAGCTGCCAATTGTTCAATTTTACCCGAGTTTGGATTCAGCAGCCTTATAGAGCTAACATATTCCGTTGACGTCACAGTGAATGCCACTTTTAGCTGCGATGACAATTATGAGTACGAGGAGACAAGTGATTCGACGTCCTCATTTTCTTGCGTTAACAATAACTGGGTGGTGCCACCTAGCGAGTGTGTAGGTGAGAGATTCAAACTTCCGTGGATCGTGTTTGGGTTCCCTTCTGCAAATTAATAATTTATCAGGAACCAGTACAACATAAAGCAAGCAATATAATGAATTAGTTTAACATGGATTTAAAAGTTATTCAGTAATTTCAGAATTACTACAGTAACATCCATTTTAACGAACTGTACAACTTTTTCGCGTTTCATGTATTTTTTAATTTATCTTATTTGACCAATGATAGAATAACTCATTACCATGATTAAATTGAAAAAATGAACAACTATATTTTCTCATTGCATTTAATTTCACTAGCATCGCAGGAAGTTAAAGTCAACCGATTATTATCTGTGACTTAGCTAAATGATGTCACCTGATTGGTTTAATCCGAAGTCAATAAGTTTTTATTTCTGAAACAAATTAATGATAGATACATATTGTGGCGATTTGTTGATTCTTTTAAATAGCATATATTGTCTTTTTGAGTCAATATAAAGCTTTATCATTTCCTTTCTGGTCAATAATACTCCAAGACAACTGAAAATGAGTCAATATCTACTTTTTTGTTACTGCCTATAACAAATATACATTGTGAATACATGGTAAAGGTGCATCGTAAATGTGCATAAAAGGGGATGGCAGCTATGTACAGTAACTTGTGCATGGAAAATGCAAAGTAAAAGTGCACGGTAAAAGCATTGGGAATGTACCTAGTAAATACATAGCCAATCTGTACAGTGGAGGGATACAATGCTGTTTTCTCTCGTGCAGATATCGATGACAGTAGAGGGATACAAAATTCTTTTCTTTCTTGCAGATATCGATGACTGTAGATCTCACAGCTGTGCTCACGGTCTTTGTAATGATGCGGTTGGAGGGTATATTTGTCAGTGTGACACTGGCTACTCTGGCTTATTATGCAATGAAAGTAAGTAATCATCATCCCTCCCGACACACATCCACATACGTCACCCGACGCACACACACTCATATACGTCATCCTTTCGACAGCCAGAAACATTGCATAAACATCAGCAAGGGATGACTTCATCTGTAAAAAAATATTTGTTTTGTTTCTACTTTTTTGTGCTGTTCTTCTCTAACGGCATAGCAACATTTTACGCAATAAAAATAAAACCATATATTACCTCTCACACAGTAGGAAATTTGATTTGATTTGTAGACATCGTGCATTTGATTTGTAGACAAGTACACAACCACCGAGAACATATACTACGTCTTGCATAGAAGAAAATCTGTTGTCATTTTTAGACATAGAAATATTTTAGGCCACCAATAAGAACAAGTATTACATGTCGCTTGGCAGGGAATCTGATTTGATGTGTAGGCATAAAGGCATTATGCGCAACCAATGAGAATGGGTATTACATCTTACATAGCCGAAAATTTGATTTGATTTGTAGGCATAGGGACATGGTACGCGACCAATGAGAACATGTATTACATCTCACATAGAAGAGAATTTGATTTTGATGTGTCACAGAACTTTTGTCAACAACTTGACACAAATCTGTCGAGCATTACCAGCCTTGATGAACATCTTTATATGAAGGATTTACTTGATGAGTAATTATATTTATTGCTTTTACATTAATTATATTGCTTAGCCATGATTATTAAAAAAAACTGATATCTTGTCTCCATTCCTTGAAACGGGCCATTATAAGATATCGAAGTTTCCATTATTTTTCACTGGGTTTTTAAATCTAAATAAGTTTAGCCTACAAAGGCTCTCAGAAAACTCCCATTGTGAATAATTTGCAAAAAAATACACTAACAAGCAGCTTATGACTGTCACAAAACACTAATCATTACACGTAAAAACACACAGTGTATGGCTGTCACAAAATAAATAATATTACAAATAAAAACACAGTGTATGACTATCACAAAACACACCAAAATTACACACAGAAAGAAGCAGGACTTTCACAAAAGACATAAAATTATCCGTAAAAACACACAGAGAATGGCTGTCATCAAATACATAAAATAACAAAAGTCCATAATCCATCAAAGAGGTTAAAGATTTCAAGACATTATTCAAAAAGCATAAATTTTGTTTTGTTTTGTTTCATTAAGTAACGTGGGGTACTGGATCGGTCTTGAATGCCACGATTGCGCTACCTGTGGTGACACCTGCACGGTACCAGCATCCGACTGCTTCCGCCGGAAATGGACTTGGATCGACGGAGCAGCAATGCAGGAGAACGATGAGTTGATTTTCAGCAATTGGAATTCTAACCAACCGTCGCAATGTGCCCAGCACGGATGCGGTACTGCAGGAGCAAACGCCATCTGGTTCGATATGGACTGTGATATGGACTTTGGATTTATTTGCAAACGCGGTAAGCTCTTAAATTGATTATATCCTGTCCAGAAAACAAGAACATTTGGAGCATGGCTACTGCCAGACCCATGTTATCAGTTATCAGTAAAGTCATTGAGAAGTGTTTTCTTTGTAACCATTCAGAAAAATTCGTTGAATTCTAAATACTATATTCTTAACCCTAATTAATTTGTTCTCATTCTAAGACATCCCTAGAAATGAGAAACAAGGAAATATAAACAATTATCATGCTTTGCCGTAATTTAAGCCTACAAAAACAACTGAATTAACTATTTATGTTGATTATTGTGCATATTGTTTTCATTTTATATCACAAATTAATCCACATATTCTCTTAATTTTTGTATTTTTTGTACGACTAAACTTGCGCAAATACAGACATACGGGTAATATTCAACTCCAGTACCCACCTCTTTAGCTAGTTAACATAGCTGCTTGGATCAATTCTGATACTATGCAAGGTTTACATTTTCAGAACCCAATTGTTCCGTTTTACCTGTACTTGAAACCAGCAACATGACCTCATTGATTCAGTATGACAACGGTGACGTTAATGCAACCTTCACCTGTCAATCGGGCTTCTTTTATGCAAATGAGTCAAACAGTACCTCGTTCTACTGTAGGAATAACTACTGGCAAACTCCTTTTGAAGAATGCACTGGTGAGTTTCTATAGCTAGAATTACATTACTTAATGTTGAATAAATAATATTGATTAATACTAAAAAGTAACATCATCTGAGGTTTAAATAAGTAACATTACGTCGTTGGACAAGTGGCAAAACTTAATTTTGATCAAGTGAGATAACCTAGTATTGAATATTATATGGAAAACACATTTTTTTTACTTTATTTCTTAAAAGAATTGTTCCACGATATCTCCAGATTGTCAGTGTTCTGTCATTGTAACATTTGACTGTGTAATAAAGAAACTAAAGCCAAGAATGGCCTTTACAAAAATTCTGTCCAGTATAATAACGTATGGTATTGAGTATTCGTTTTTCATATAGTTTTATATAATAATATTAACAGTTTCAATCTTTAACGACCTTCGTCACTGATACAATATAGGATACTTACACAATATCCGTGTCATTTACATAATTAACCCTTGCACGTTAATCTTGTTGTTTTGTAGAGCTCTTGGAAACAACAACAACCCTACCTGAGACAACTAGTCTTGTACAGAATGACACAACGTCCCTGAATGAAACAACAGCTGTGATGTTAACTGCCACATCTACAGTTGCTGGCGGAACAACGTCCAATGGGACAGGATCTCAATCACTAGTTACGACAGAATCTCAGTTAGTAACGTCGAGAGACACGTCGTCCATGGATGTCGCAATGTCAACACCAGCAGATAATACACCAACGGTGATGAATTCTGACGTAACGACTGCTAGGGATCACGAGAACACGTCCTCAGGCAGAAGGCAGACAGGTACCATGTCAACACCAGCAGATAATACATCACCAGTGATGAATTCTGACGTCACGACTGCTGGAGATCATGAGAACACGGCTTCAGGCATAAGGCAGACAGTCACTATAACAACAATAGCAGAAAGTACACCACCAAGGACGAACTCTGATATCACTGACGTCACAACTGATTCTGCAGTAGCTGGGGAGGAAATGATATCGACTATAAGAGACATAAGGCGGCCAGTCACTCCACCATATATTGAACCACAAGGTTTATCTCCTTATTATCCATAAAAAAACAATATTTAAAATGTAATTATTTGTTTAACATTAACAGCATTTATGACATGAATTACGAAAATACGCAAAATATATATTGAATATTATGCCGTGTAGTGAGGTAAAACGTCTTTTGCACTTTTTTGTAATTCTCAAGCATTGCATATCCAAACAAAAAATAAGCAGCGAATACGTGCAGTGTTATAAAATACGATATGCTTAGTTTGTATTGAACTAGTTTATTTTGCCTTTTACAGATGTCATTTGCCCTCTGCCGCCGGAGTTAGAAAATAGTATGTTGGTGTTCTTCCGTACGGACGACTCTGACCACTCTATGGCCGTGTATAGATGCACGGAAGGTTATTATTATAATGGTATGCACACCAGAAAGCTCTTCCAGTGTACCACAGGCATATGGTCTCCCGGTTTTGAGGATTGCGTAGGTACGTGCCCAGTATGTCTCAATCACTCACTTTAGAAAAACATCCTTAATTTGAAGCCTTTTAATTTATATTTCTTTAATTGAGTAAGATTATATCACTCTAAACTGAAGCAGAGAAAAGTGAATAAACAAACGTGTAAGCTTCTGGGCTACACTACACTACATGCTTTACATGACCATGGCCTTCCTGATATGTTGTACATGACCCTGAGCTTCCGGACTATGCTTCACATAACCATTCGCTTCCTGTTTATGCTTTACATGACCATGAGTTTCCTGCCTATGCTTTACATGACCATGAGCTGGCTGCCTATGCTTCACATTGTCATAAGCTTCCTGACATGCTTCACATGGCAATGAGCTTCCTGCTTGTGCTTCACATGACGACAAGCTAACTTATACTTTTTACATGACCATGAGCTTCCCACTATGCTTTATATGGTTATGATCTTCCTATTCATGCTACACATGCCCATGAACTTCCTGATATGATTTACATGAACGTGAGCTCCTATTATGTTATAAAATAGCCATGATCTTCTATTACGATGAGCTTCCTGGTATGCTTCACTTGACCATGAGCTACTTAATATGCCACACATCAACCAGAAGCGTCCTCTCTTTGAGGCAGATTGACCATAAGCTTTCTACTGTGCCTCACATAGCCATAAGCTTCCCAGCCATAAGCTTTCTGACTACGCAGTATATGGCCATAAGTTTCCTGACTACGCACCACATAGCCACAGGTTTCCATACTATACAGCATATGGTAATCTGCTCACTGTTACTGCTGCACAGTGCTATAAGATTCTTGTCTATGCTAAACATTTATATTAAGTTTATTGCTAGCCTGCGGTGTTAGTATTATAAAGTCATCTTAAAATATTATCAGAAGAACATAATAAACTCTACACTCTACATTTATATTCAGCTGTTGAATGCCCAATACCGCCTCTGCAGTACGCCTCGATCTATAGAGTAGCTGGCTCTTATGCAGACAGTCTAGTCCAACAATACTACCGTATCAACTATGACCATGCATCTTACGGGGAGGTTATTTCGGTTGTTTGTGAGCAAGGATGTATTTTTCCTGATCGTACAACTTCACTGTCATCAGAGTGCCAGAGCGATGGACAGTGGTCTACTCCATTGATTGGCTGTATCGGTGAGTTTGCATACTTACAGAATTATCTTGTCGAATAGTATCAAAATTTCAACTAATTGCTTACTTCTTGCTTACTTGTTAGGTCTATGTCGCATTTGCTTTGGCATGTTTTGAATTGATTAAGTTCATGATGGAACATTAGTTGTCTTTATTAAGTACCATATATATTTTGTTTGAACTGCAGAAAGGCAAAATACTTCAATTAAAATATCACCTTATGAAAAACGTTTTAGTTAAGGGAAATTGCAGCTACAGTGGAGAGCATTATAACGTGAGAGACAGAATAACAATTAGCTGTCCTACTGGCATGAAGAGTGCCATTGGCTTGCCTCATATACAGGCAAACTGTCTGTCTAGCAACGTGTGGTCCATATCTACTCAGTGTCAAGGTCAGTCCTTATTGCTCAGTTTTACCAGAGAAATACATAATTAACTGCACTTCTTGAATTACACAGGGTATACTACAGTCCAAATTGGTTGCCATCTTGAGCTTGAAAATGGATGAAGTCGAATTAAAAATAACCTACTTGCCTCCTGTTTACTATGTCAGTTACCTTTACATTTACTTTCATGGGTAACGGATTTTGAGGGTGACTGTAAGAATCGACGATGGACGGATGGACGGATAGCACCTAAACACGCAGTCCCCTGCTGACCTAACCCCATATCGTGGCTAAGAGGCACAATAGAATACGTTTCTGTGCTTTTCTGTTAAAAAATTGAAGATAATAGATGTGATCCTCCGCCTGTATTGGTAAAAACAACATTAACGACACTGTCAGTGGAACGAGGGTCGCCCATTATGTACACATGTGAGCTGGGCTACAGCTTTCCTAACGGTGACACACAACGTCTCGCTGAATGCACTGATCATGGGTGGGACATCGCTGAAGAAGGATGCACAGGTGAGATTTGAAAGGCTATTCTTGATTCTTAATAATCATACACATAGCAATACTTTTATAATTTAAAAGTCTACTGCTTTATGGACTATTTTATAAATGCTACAATCTCATAAATTTATTTGCTTGACTATACCAGTGTGCGTAATTTATCTGGAAATACGTATTTAGATCTTTCTGACTGGAGTTAAAAAAAAATAAATGGTGTTGTGCTTAACAAACTCATAATTTAAAATAGAAGTTGATGGGTGTCAAAACATGTGTTGCCTGGATTGATATAAATAATACTGGTATTGCACTACAAGATGAATCTAATGTCTTTTTTCTGTGATTAGCAGTATTTTCTTAAAAGATACAGTTTAGCCCTTTCATCTTGTATTATGTAAGATTCAATTTTGCAAAGTTTCATGTGCATCTATTAATTTATTAGTAAATATTTCTCTTATTTTATGCTTTGATCATGTTTTAGAAAACGCCTGTCCATCTTTACCAGACATAGACAATGTAGATGTTGACGATAACTCCGTATTCGCATTGCACTCTTTCCCAACTGGTACAGAAATAACCCTACATGCGCGCACAGATCACAGATTTAGTGATGGCCATCAGGAAGCTGTGGCTCTCTGTAGGGATAATGGCACGTGGACGGGAATCGATGCTCCAAGGAGTAAGATTGTTTATCTCGTGATTACCAGCGCGCGTACGAAGAAAGTAGTAGTATTTATTAGTAGTAGTGCATGTGGGCTATATTCCCTGCTCCTTCAGTATCAAAATGTCACCATGTTCGAGTTTGGACTGATCTGCAAACCCTCCTTCAGCTATGCACACTGTTCTCATTCGTGCTACCAGCTACAAGCTAAAAGGGGTTTTCTTAACTAGTCTACCTGTGCATCATTACATTTGTTGCGCTTTCTGTTTCACCTCCTACTGCACATCACCCCTTTAAGAATATAGTGTTCTTTAAATTTAAACCCAGTTATTTTATGTAGTGTTCTTGAATACAAGACAAACACCCTTCAAGGTTACAATTGTCTCTGCATTCACCACACATCATTGTTTCTCTTCCCACTTCCACTAATCCATTCTGAACAAGGTTATAAAATAAATTGTATTGTTACATATTCAACTTTTACTGTTGTATATGTAAATTTTGTCTGCAAATCATGCAGAATAAAATTGCCATACAATAGGATAAGAGATGACATGTTGACACTGTTATGTACGTGGTTTGAACAGCCAATCGCTGCCCACCGCTGCCAGAGATGAACCACACCGTTGTGGCAGACGGCCATCTAGACGTATCCCTCCACGCGACAAATATGCTGATCTGTGAGCGCGGCTACACCTTCGCTGATGGTGTTTATTCCCATGATATTACATGCCAACCAGGTCTTCAATGGCAGGAAAACATTCCCCGATGTCAAGGTCAAACGTCTTTGATAGTACATTATGTGTGCAGGCTATCCGCTAATTAACACGTAAACAAATAAGAATTGTGCAATAAAGTGTTCTAAAAATATCCAACATACAATATTAAATAATGTTTTAAAATTGATCTTACATTAGCCTTAATTACAAAAGCTGATTATTTTCAGTTATTCACTGTCCACACATTGAGACGGTTGAAAATGGAATCAAAAATACAAGCGACGCAATTAAGGACACGGTGGTGGAAATCAGATGCACGGAAGGATATGAACTTGACAATGACGTCACATACATCACCGCCACCTGCACAAGGCATGGAATATGGTCACGTGACATAAGCAACCTGACTTGTTCTAGTAAAAATAATTATTTTTATTACTGAGAAAAAAAAATATTTAAAATTTCCTCATTTGTCAAATCAAAAGTTTATAAAAGACACTTTATACCGTTTTAAGGTTTTTAAACACCTCATTATGGCGGTAACCTTGTCATGAAGATGGCATCATAATCGGTATTTGTTAGTTACTCTTTCCTAACAGTTGCAAGACGATCAAGTTATCCTGTGATTGGTAAGGCAATCAGGAGTGGTGTAGAAGTCAGGCGAATGGCGTCATAGTAACATCTGTTGTTTATTCTATGTTTACAGTAGTGAGATGTTCACACCCTCCTGTGATTGGAAACGCTACAAGAAGCGGCACCCACGTCATGCTTGGTGCAGTCATTGCGTACACATGCCCACGCGGCTACGTCATCAACGGCTCCAATAGCGATACGTGGGCCACAATTAGATGTCAAAGTAATAAGCGATGGAGCACATTACCCGAAGCTTGCATACGTATGTGTGTCATTCCTTCACAATCAATAAAAACTGTCAGTCATAATAAGCGATGAAGCACATTACCCGAAGCTTGCATACGTATGTGTGTCATTCCTACACAATCAATAAAAACTGTCAGTCATAATAAGTGATGGAACACATTACCCGAAGCTTGCATACGTATGTGTGTCATTCCTTCACAATCAATAAAACCTGTCAGTCATAATAAGCGATGAAGCACATTACCCGAAGCTTGCATACGTATGTGTGTCATTCCTACACAATCAATAAAAACTGTCAGTCATAATAAGTGATGGAACACATTACCCGAAGCTTGCATACGTATGTGTGTCATTCCTTCACAATCAATAATAACTGTCAGTCATAATAAGCGATGAAGCACATTACCCGAAGCTTGCATACGTATGTGTGTCATTCCTACACAATCAATAAAAACTGTCAGTCATAATAAGTGATGGAACACATTACCCGAAGCTTGCATACGTATGTGTGTCATTCCTTCACAATCAATAATAACTGCTAATCATAATAACCACAACAAGCCTTAATACTCAGATATCTATTAAAATAATTTGTCTCACTGTATGTGATTAAACATATCCAAGCAGAAAATCAAAATTCCAGCTATGTCGTCTTCGTTTTTATATTGGATTTACTGTTCGTCATCTCAAAACTTTGAAATGTTTAAATAAGTAAAACTTCCGAGAAGCAATAAGTAAAACATTAAAAAGATCCATCAATCGTCCCATATTTATGATACAAAAAACGTGATGCTAGAAATGGGTGGGGTGGGATACACTATCTCTATAACTCGTCAGTTTTCTTGTATCAGTGCGCCGCTGCATGCCTATGCCAGTGTGGCAGGGCGTTGTTGTCAACACAACAGACCACACGTACTTGACGTCAGTAGCGTACAGCTGCGAGCAGGGCTACAGTTTTTCTGATGGCGTCAATGATGATGAACGACATGCCTACTGTTCAGAGAGTGGGGACTGGGTGCCCGCAATAACTAGCTGTACACTCGGTATGACAAATCTCTCAGCTTTTAGAGAAGTGGGTGAAAACCTTACCTAAATGAATCTGCGCGCTTTTTAAAATAACAAACGCGATCATAGGAAACTTTTAAGCATATATAATTGATGTATTTGTTCAGTTCAATAACATAAATTCATTTTTTTCATTCATATAACTTTTTACTTGACAAACAATATTGTTTGTAAAAGTGCACGATTTGAGTGCCAAAACTAAATCAAGATAGAATTATATGTTAAATATTGATGACCTTCATGTAAGTGTACACCAGTGTACATTTAACAATGGTGACCTTTATGTTGATAAAAATTAACCCTTAATTTATTACGACGTGTACATACTGCTATCTGATTTCACAACCAGAGCCGTCATCGTCGCGTTTTGCTTTGGAGGCGGAACCAGAAGAGGTTGACGACGGCTTCGCCTATGCTCTCGTCATGCTCATAGGCATCGGCTGCTTCCTTGTCGTTGCCGTGGCCATGGACATCATCACCCTTACGCAAAATCTCTCATTCATGGCCTCAAACCTTGGCCTCATCTACTGAAGTTGTTTTCATTGTTGTCAAACATTTGAGGAATTTATGAATATTTATCACTAATAAATAACTGTAAAGGCTTTGTAAGCGGCTATTTTCTCATATTTGTCATTCAAACAAATAATCTTATGCATTCAAAAAAATGTATAAGCCATGGTGTTAACAAAAAGGTTTCACTTTCTGTGGTTTAATGATATTTCTCAAAGCATTTGTTATTGTTACCATTTTAACTGATGTTTAGATTGAACTAAAACTTGAGTGTATAATTTACGCATGATAATACGTGATAATAAAGGATAACCTATGAGCTATTCATGATAATACGTGATAATAAACGATAACCTATGAGCCGTTCATGATAACACGTGATAATAAACGATAACTTATGAGCTGTTCTTGTGTAAAACTACGGGTTACTATATCACGGATAACGGCGGCAACTGTAGCCTTTTTATCATAGCAATTGTAACTAGTTATTTTCCTGAAAATTCTAGATTTCTCGATTTCAGATTTAGACTTGCGACGCAAGAAGTAAGAAAGTGTTGACCTTCAAATTTTCATGTTGACTCGAAAAAAGTGAATATTTGTTTTGTTACATAACTTTATTGTAGTGTTTATAAAAATTTTCGTTCTGCTCACCACAAAAAGCTCACTGATTTGGGAATTGGCAAATCAGATTACAGTATTTTCATACGTCATTTAACAATTGACGATATTGTTCATTTAACTTTAGGAGTTAACAAAAATTATTATCGCTATGAAGGCTATTAAATAAAATCAAAATGTTGTTTTCAGTATAAGATAGTCAACTTTTGATCTAATCTTTTGATCTAAGAAGATAACACAGTGTATGTTAGTTTGACTGCTTTCTATCTACGCAAGTACGGTAATCCATATTGCATTCGAAATCACAACGCACTCGTTAACGACGACCGAAAGTGCAACGCCTCCACCAGTGTTTGCTCAGTCGGTCTTTGTTGACGTCACGACGCTGGGCAATGCGTCTTGCCACAAACAGACCCAGCTCCTGTCGCCTGTCAGACCCCGTTACCATGGCTTCTACCTGCACAGAAATTAAAACAAAAGGCATTTTGTGGCACATAAGGTCACTTCTTTAATAGAAAAGTCTAATATATTTGAACAGTGTAGGGCACTAGAAACTTGAAAGATGGTTACGATTCAGAGAGCACTAGCTTAGAAATGATTACTGGAATAGAAGTGCACTAGCTCTAAGATTATCTTACAATAACATAGCAATAATAAAGATAGGTACATGTCTATCAGCAACTATTGTTACTACATGTTACGCCTTAATTAGTTTCTCAAACTTCGGTTCAAGATAAAACATTTACACTATATTATACTTTGATCTATTTTGAAAAGTAAACAAGCTAATTGTATATTAAGGACAAAATTATCGCCGTGTACGGGAATATGTATCTGTACATTAAATAAAAGTATATAATACGGCTGATTGTTGTAGTAATATGGTTGTGTAACCATATAAAATATGATTATATACAGCAATTTGGCTCTTTGGCCTGCAGAATGTGTTTATAAACCTGAAAGATGTTATCAATTGTTGCTTTTATTTGTTTATTTGTTTATTATTTTTGTGAATATATATCTACAACAAAGCTCTTGCTGCTAACTCCAGTTGTTGTTTAAGCTCAAACAAAACGTCATTCCCAGCATATGAAACGTCGAGGCCCTGACCTGGTCGCTGCTGACAATGACGGCGCCGCGATCCTTCAAAGTGCGCCTCGTAGCTAATATGTCCGCCTCATTCAGGCCTCTAGATGCGTCCTCTACCACCACTGTGCGGAATCCCAGATCTAGGGCGTCCAGTGCCGTCCAACCTGCATGCAATCACCGTTGATTCTGGCATTATTGTTTTCAAGTACAACTAATTTAGACAATCGCCAGGTGCAGTTATGCAAAGTGTATCTAACTGCTCCTCAGCCAAGTGCCGCTAAGCTAACTGCGGTTAAGCTTGGTGGAGTTATGATGCTGTTGCTCAGCTAAATGTAGCTAAGCTATAGACCTGCCCTGTTTCATCTGTTGGTTCTCTTTTGAGAAATTATGATGATTTATTTCTTGAAAGTAATACTAATCAGGCGACATCAAAAATGAAAAGATCTTTAACTTATATTGGCAGATAACAATATCAACGCTCATAGCAACGGAGGCAAATCCAGGAGGTAGGAGATGCTAGGACAGCAAGATTTGTTTTTACTTGACAAAGTACGAATCTGTAATGCTGAAGGGTATATAGATGTACTGTCTCCCCTCCTAAACGGAGTGGAAACGTCCACGATACAGAAAACAATGGCGTCATACGTTACCTACACAGACGTCATAGGCCAAACCACCGACGTAAACATCTGTGATATTACGTTGTTGTAGTTCGGACATCAGGGGAGTCTGGGAAAGCCTTTGATTGTCAGAGAACACCGAGTAGCTGTCAATGTCTGGGTTTGTCCCTTTGTTTATTCGCACGTGATTCTCAACAATCTGAATTAAGAATCACGTATTCAATAAAAGTGAATATAAAATCTTGCAACATTACTTTCAAATGTAATCATTTTTCTTCCAAAAAAAATGCAAATATTTCATTCGTACTGTACAATATCACAGAAGAGCAATCATACACTGTCATATTGAATTTAATCACTCAAAATTTAAGCATTGTAAAATTTTAGTTTGACACTGAATAACAAGGCTTCTTTCATTTTGCTTTTGCGCAGCTAATGAAACGTGTAAATACTTTTGTTATAGCCTTAAGATTAATAAATAGAGAACATTAAAATTATCGAGAGGTATCAGGCACGTATTTGATATATAACCACGCACAGATATATAACGAACTGATATATAACAATGTGCTGACGTACTTACGTAAGCATGTAAGCATGTGTGTTCTGACTTATGTACTCTTGTATGTATTCACAAATGTACTCCTTACATATGTACGCACGCACGTACTTACTTCTATACTCATGTTTGCACGCCGAGGAATGCAGAAGTTCGTGATCATTACATTTAAATGAGGCTGCCACTCTGCTCCAATGTGCCATCTGTATACATGGCACGGTTTTAGGTAGTCCATGTGTGCCTTTAGCTCAGGGAGAGCCTCTGCTTTTTATGTATTATGTACATATACACATATATGTGGGCAGACTATACGCACCTTAAGATCAGGGTGCAGCTCTGCTCCCCATGTGTCCTGAACGCAATGTGCCGGCCATAGCTTCTGTTCAACCGCCGGTGGTCCCGCAAATATCACGGTGTCGAATACTTGAGCATCTTCTGCGCTTACCTGATATATCAGTGCATGGCTATTACACAAACATCGTTCTAATTATATATCATGCATTTCGGACATCACTGCATCTTCAATCGAATGTCAGGTCTGAATAAAAAGTTATATGTTGTGACTATATTTACCAAAGCAAAGCAATTATAGCGTTTTATTTTGTCAGAGAGCTCTTTAGCTACGCTTTCTCCCCCCAATACTATACTTCAGGTAACTGTGAGAACGCTTACACTGCTTGTATTTAGTACAGTTCGTTCGTGTACATTCTCAATAAAGGAAATATGATTCAGTGGGTGCCAATCATAGGAGTAGATAACTGCATCAAAGTGCACATTATTGAGCATTTGATTGAGAGCTGGTATGACGTCAGCGCCGTCTTGGTTGGCGGGGCCATCTTTGAGTGCTAGGGTGCCGTTGATGAAGTCATTCTGAACGTCAACCACCAGCAGTGCATTCACGGGATTCATAACCTGAATGTGAAGTTGTATGCTAACACGAGTAACTTACGTATCTACAATGTATCAAAACGATTTTTATTTCATAAGAAACAAAATATACACATGTTATTATTAACATCACTAGAATAAGGAAATTAACCATTTTAAAGATTATAAATGCATCAAACCATTGAGCATAAAACTATAAAACATTGTAGCACTTAAAACACTAAAATCAGTCAATAAATCAATCAATAAATCTATTAATTATATGGCAAAGCAGTTCGTGAAATAATTGCTTAACACATACCTGATTCATCCATTCCACGAAAATTTCTCGCTCAATACCACAGCCCTTAAAACACACAGTGTACTGTATTATTATTAATGTCATACATGCAGCGAGTACTGAATAACGCCTGAATTATGGCTACCATTCACCCTTAATCCATTTTATTGACTTCTAAATGACTATTACGGAAGTAACGTAAATACATTATTTTATTACGAATGAAAAAAAAACAATGAGGAAGAAAAGTATGAGGTCAGAATTCTAATGCCGTGTTGTCAATACAAGCTTTAGGGTTATATTTTTTTACCTCGTTGCTGTCCAATAACGGATACAGTCGATTTGCTAAAAGGATACTGCCAAGCCAAGGAGAGCCTTGGTATGAAAATAGATCCTTCAGTAAGCATCTAAACTCATATTTTTCCAGATACCCATTCCTATACAAACACAAGATTTCAGTGAATCAAAAAGACACTTGTACAGATTCCAACATACAAAATACTATGTTTGGAGCAATATGTTAAATAATCTCTGCTAAATGTTTTCTTTTTTTCTTCTCCTTTTTCGCAGAATAACTATAATTTGAAAAGCTGTAATTCACACCACTTCGCCAAAAATGTAATGCATAAAAAGGCAAATAACGTTACTAGAACGGACAAACGCACATTTAGTTTAATTAATTTTGGTGCAAAAGATTAAAGAGTTTCAAGTCATAAAAAGGCTTAAAATAAAAACGGCATCTTATTCAAAGTCTGATATCTTGTTAATTATAATTAATCATACAAAACATCGCATAAAGATAATAAATAAGTTATTTTTAGTTCCAATTATTTCACTATAAATGTTTCAAACAAAATACTGTTTTTGAAACTACGCTCCTCAAATCCCATTAGAGCATATTAAATGCAATAAAACCATACGCTTGTATGAAATGCCGTTTTAACATTTAATGCCTATTTTTTATATCAAAATATATTTAAAGATATTAATAAATCAATGTAGATCTCATTAACTTATATTTTGCTATCAATAATTGAATTTTAGATGGCAAAAATTTATATTAATTTTACAAACCTAAAACATCTTACGGGAGACACACATTCACATAAAATATAACGAATCGTCAATTAAATTGTGGAGATTGAATTTGCATTATTGAGATCAATAATAACAACACAATTTTTGATCTCAAGAATTGCTTCTTTTTGTAAAGTAAAATTTAAAATAAAGATTCTGTATACAAGGACAGCGATTATTTATTTACAGATGCGTGTTTCCGAATTTTTTATTTAAAAAAATAGACTGATATTTTGATATCAAGAATCAGTTTGCAGATTTCAAAATACAAATTAAAAAGGTATCAGTCTGCAATAATGATATCTGAAATAAATTCTTGATATCAATATATAGAAAATCAATTATTGAGCTCAAAATTGATATTTTACTATCAAATATTTCATTTTTGCTATCAAGAATTGAATTTTTGATCTCCAAAAATCAGTTTTAGATACCATAAATCTTTTTTGATATCAATAAATATTTCTTGATATCTCTAAATATTTATTGATGTCAAAAATTATTTTTTAGATCAAGAATACATTTAGAGATATCAAAAATACAATTACAGATAGCAAAAATGAATTCTTGATATCAAAAAATCAACTTTTGATATCAAAAATTAATTCTTGATATCAATAATTCACTAATAAATGTGAAAACGGCATTCCATACGCTTACTGGGTTCTAAAACAATCTATTTATTGTTCAAGTTCTAAGTAATTAGTAAGGACTATAAAAAATAACTGCAAATTATTTACACATGATGAAAAAATCATTCGTCTTTATATAACTTAATGTAAGCATTTTAGAATAAATCCTATTTCAATATTATTTTTCTCTTAAATGCCTAGCTAGACTAGAAGAAATCTATCGGGTTATGCTTTATTCCAATCCAAATTTAATATTTAAATTAGATGCAAACGTCATTTATCAAACACTTGTAAGAGTTTGCTTTAGTGCTCAAAAGCTTATGTATTTCGATCCATGTATTTCTGGAGTGTTTGAGAGTTTTCCCCCAAGTATTACAGAACACATGGCTTGTTTGGTTCGTGTCAGGAAGTGGGAGCATCGCGTGATTTCTATCCACATGTCATTGCAATGACACAGCACAAAATCATGTCTATGAGCTAATTTCTACTTTGGAACCTTAGTGATAGAGATTTCGTTTCGATTGCCATTTGTGTGTTGGGGTGGGAGGATGGTAAATTAAAAATTATTTTACATTAATAAAATACTATAGTTTATATTTATTTAAATATCATTTTGCTCCTTTTATAGCCCACTGTTGAATATGTTTCTTTGCCAGTTTTTGTCTAAAATTTACACTATGACTGTATCCCATTCTAATTCAGTCCAAACGTCCGATCTATTCGGCGAATCTGCTAGTGACTATTACATTTACCACATAGATTGATGCTATTAGAGTCCAGATGCAAATAGAAAATATATCTGTTTACATTTTCTTAGACTTGGACACACAACTGTGCCCCCGTGTAACTATTCAACCACGGAATAGGCAGACCACATAAGAAAAGCATCGTAAACAGGGATGTATTATCAAGATCAAAATCCCGACGTGCAGAATGAAGGTAAGCATCGTAAACAGGGACGTGTTATCAAGATCAAAGTCCCGACGTGCAGAGTGTAGGCAAGCATTGTAACAAAATTATTGATGTTGAAAACAAATATCCAGAAATTTATGCATACTATTTTAGAAAAAAAGCAAAGCAATATAATCACTTTTGCATTTTGTAATTTACCAAAAATCTGACTTAAAGGGAAACACGAATCTGCTGTCAGCGCAGAGACTTGACGTCGCACCTGTTTAAGTCCAGCAAATCAAAACACTGCTCTAGTTTGTCTTTGTGTTTTAGGCAGGACAACTGCCTCCATCTCCCCGCCTATAAAACATTCTTTGTTCATATTTCTAAAGGTTAATAAGTATTTCTTTAAACAACGACTAAATATTAAATAAATATAATTACTTTTATGTGAATTTTTCACCTTTATTATCAACGTTTTATTATTAAATCTTTCTCAAAAAGAGATGATAAAAATAAATAAATTCGTTAACATTTAAAACCGCTTACAGAAGTACTAATTCTGGAGCTAAAAATTGAGGAAGAAGCTTCAAGTAATTCAAATAGCAATAGCCTTGTTTCAGCTAATAACAATATAAGAATAACATCTGACATCTTGATTATTCGACATTTTCTGATACTGAATCGACTGCTACTAGGCGTTTTAAATAAGAACATTTTGTCAATGACAAAATAAGTTTGTAGGACTTAAGTCACAACTATGATGACTGGTACTATTCTAGCAACTCATTGCTGAGTCATTTAAAGTATACGAACACAGAAACAACGTCTATTGCAACTCCATATTCTTGGAATTTCTTCACCAGAACAAACAATCCGAATGCAAATGCTACTTTAAGCAACGTAAATTTCAAATGAATATCATTTTCTTAGCAATTTTATGTGAATTTTGTAACGAATCTAGGTAAAATGCCTTCTGATCTTTAATACAATAAACAGTTCCCTTACCTTTACTGACATTCCTTGAATTAAAATCATGGTAAGCAACAGTACTTGTTTGAGATTCGGCATTTTTATTTTCTCACTCCGCTGTTCAAAGATACTGCGAGTAAATTATGGCATATAACTTATTGCATTAAGCATGCTATTTTAAGACAACGATAATCTTAGGTGTTCTCTCTTGTCACTCGTGATTAGATTAAATATTTATATGCAAGAAGATCATATTAAAACTTTCTATGCAAAAAATTGGAATAAATCATAAGGCATAATACCATAACACTAACCCTGTTGTACAATGTACTTATGCCAAGTGTTTTAATCAATCCAAATCGTGCAAATTCTTATCGACATCAAGATTTTAATCGCTAAAATTAATTTAAAGTTGATAGCAAAGCGTTTTTATCTCACTAATCGATAACAATTTACAATGAAAAATGTAAAATTGTGCGCTCAGGTGAGCATCCAAGTTGGTAATGTGTCGCCATCAGACAAGCAAGCAAGACAAGCTACTGAACGCCTCACTCCGCTTCACAAATCGACTGCCCAACCAACTCCCGGCTATCTGATTCTCCGAGTTTCTGACTCATTCCCCGACTGCTCCACTCACCCAAAGATTTACTGCTCGACTCGCCGACTGTCCGGTTACCCCTAGACTTTTCGGCTCCACGACTCCCCGACTGCCCCACTCACTCACAGATTTACTGTTTGACTTCCGGCTCTCCGGTTACCCCTGGACTTTCCGGCTTCCAGACTCCCCGACTCTCCGGTTACCCCTAGATTTTTCGGCTCCTCGAAGGTCCGGTTACCCCTGGACTTTCCGGCTCCCCAGCTCTCCGATATGCTCCACAAATCACCGACTCACCTCCTCCTACTGCTGCCCACTTTCCATGACTCTCAACGTCTCACCGCCTACCCGGCTTCCGACTCTCCGGTTAGCCCTGGACATTCCGGCTCCCCAACCCCCCAACTCTCCGGTCAATCCTGGGCTTTCCGGCTCCTCGACTCCCCGAATCTTTGGTTACCCCTGGGCTTTCCGGCTCCCCGACCTTCCGATTCTGCGGTTACCCCTGGTTTTTCCGGCTCCACGACTCCCCGACTGCCCCACTCACTCACAGATTTACTGCATGGCTTCCCGACTCTCAGGTTATCCCCGGACTTTCCGGCTCCCTGCCACCCTCCGACTCTCCGGTTACCCCTGGACTCTTTCGGCTCCCCGACTCCCCGACTCTCCAGTTACCCCTGGACTTTCCTGCTTCCCGACTCCCCGACTCTTCGGTTAGCCCTTGACTTCCGGGTCCCCGACTCCCCGACTCTCTGGTTGGCCCTCTACTTTCCGGCTCCCTCACTCCTCGACTCTCCGGTTAGCCCTGGACTTTCCGGCTTCCCGACTCGACCCGACATGCTCCACGAATCACCGACCTCCTTTCTACTGATGCCCCCCTTTCCACGTCTCACCGCCTCACGTACTCATTCACTGACTTCTAAAAGAAAAACTGTAGGTAGCGCCTAAAGCCAAGAAAAAGATCCCTAGTAAAACTACAGGGAGCGCTTAGACCGAAAATAGGATTACCACAGAAACTATAGTGAGCGATTATAGGATTAGATTAAAATTACAAGCAGCCCCTTGAACAGAAAAAAAGAATCCCAGTAAAGATATATGAAGCGCTAAAAACTGGCTAATGAATATTTGTCCTATTTGTAAGTGGTTCATATTTGTTCTTTTGTCATAAACCCTGAGTAGACAGCATACCTAGAATTTATTTAAAGTATAAGATATGTTTTTTACTCGCAAGTGCGATATTATGTGGTAACGTGTAATTCAAACATTTAAATGATTCAACTGTTTCATATTTTCAATATATTAGATTTTTGTAGCACATTTTATCAGATTTTAGGAAGAGATCATCAAAAAAGACTTTAAAATCCCCCAGTGGGGTCTAATTTTGGTCACATTCATGCAACGCAGTATTGTATTGTATTGTTCTTTAGATCTCTTTCAACTGCTATGATCATATCGGGATCCCCCTGCCACATTATACTGAAATGGGGCATTCCAGCCCTCCTTCTAACCCTTACATGTGGAGTGCCTCACAGGGTAGCAAGGAGGAGTCCCAATTTTAAAGTCTTAGGTATGACCCGACCGGGGTTTGAACCCACGATCTTCCAGTCTCGAGGCGGACACTCTAACCACTAGGCCACCGAGGCTGGTGCAACGCAGTAAAAACCCACATCTGACAACGAAAACCTACCATCTTGATTGATTCAGCTGTGTATAACGCCTTTTGCTCTCCTTATTGACTTTGACTATTGCTGCATTAATTATGACTATTGCTCCATTAATTATGACTATTGCTGCATTAATTATGACTATTGCTGCATTAATTATGACTATTGCTGTTAATTATGACTATTGCTGCATTGAAGAAAACCATAAACTATTTAATTTGTGGTATGAGTCCGGACCATAATTAAATTATCTCTTAGTTGTCCACAAGCAGAAAGTGTATTTAAAAACCTAGGGCTATGTGAATTTTGTTGTGAATGTAATTTCCTATAGCAGGTGAAAAAGAATGCGAAAGAAATCATGATTTCAAATTAGTTTTATTCGCTGCATGTTTTTAGTTTTTGAAATATAAGTTTCAACTTTTGACTGAAACTCATAGAATTTTAGAGAAGCCCGTTTAATGGGTAGTATATCTGAGAAGTTGTGGCAAAAAACTAATGGGTCAATCCCTATTTTAGTCCTTATTTTTAGTTATATCAAAGGCCAAACTCTGTGAAACAAATGTTGGTTTAACTCAACGAGATGTGTGAAAGAAAACAAACACCGGAAGTTAAACAGAAAGTCAATGGTAAATTAATTAATTGTGATCCGTGGCCGTATTGGTGTAGTCCTTGGCATCACTGATTCTACGCACAAGAGTCAACAGGGCATAACATACTCTTGTT
Organism: Protula sp. h YS-2021; assembly: GCA_949752745.1. Taxonomy (NCBI): domain Eukaryota; kingdom Metazoa; phylum Annelida; class Polychaeta; order Sabellida; family Serpulidae; genus Protula; species Protula sp. h YS-2021. Next base: position 7,194,282 of record OX457030.1, on the reverse strand, counting down.
GTACAATGTATGAGTGGCTGAACAAAGGACGAAGCCACCTTGGTTAAGTCCTATATGGGACGAAAAGCACGAAAACCTGTCATTTTTCTGTTTCGATGACAAAATAATGAGCTTTGCAAATTCTGTGTTGAAATTAATAAAATTATAAAATGGATTGACAGCAGGAAGTTAATATAATTGAAGCTAATTCACGTCAGACATGGTTTCAACTTAACTAGTAATAACATAATATTATAAACAGTTTGAATATCTAATAGGATGATAACAAACTTGACTGGTGTCGGAAAGCTTAACCATGCATTTACTCTAGCATCACTGCCAGACTAGTCAGGAAATGAATACATATTTCCGATGCCTGGATAAAGAGTAGGTCGCAACTCATTGTCCAACCCACACCCCTAATAAAATCTGAAAACCACTTCAACACGAGCCCCAGGCAATGAAGGAGTCAGTGATTGTGCCTACGTTAATATTATAATCAACCGGTACTTTGGGTGAAGAGGTATGTAGAGAGGCTAAAAGATTTTTGGTAAAATAACAAAAAAAACAGTGGGTGTTAATAGGTGATCTAACCCACTGCATATCCTCAGCTAAGGCAGCTGAAACTGACGTCAATTCCCTGCTGGATTCAAACTTGGGACCTTGAGCCAAAAGAGAACTGGGCTAAAACCTAGTGCTACCTACCTACTTTACAGATGACGTCAGACACAAAGATCTGATATAACCAAAAACAATTTATAACAATGCAGCTTCCTTCAACATTTGAGGAGGGAAAGTCACTATAGTCCTAGTAGTAGTATCGTTTTATTTAAAAGTTCAATTTACTTAATAACAATTAATGAACATGCGGCGGATATAAAAAACGGCTACAGACCTATAAAACACATTCTAAATAGTCATGACACCTCAAAACCTTAAAAAAAACTAAACTTTTTCAATAATATTTGACTTAAACCATATGCAAATGCAAAGGAAGTCATCGGTTTTTTTAAACATTAAAACTTCATTAATACCGAATAAAATTAATTAAAAAGTAAAATTAAAAATCGCTTAAAATCTTTCATTCTCCATGTTATTCTTACATTTCAAATTCTTAAGCTAAAAGATTACAGCTTTTTACACAGCATAATCAAGAAAAGAACTGCATTACACACACTCTCCCCCCTCTCCCCTCCCCCTCTCCCCTCCCCTCCCCTCTCCCCTCAATCTCTCCCCTCCCCGCCTCTCCCCTCTCCTCTCCCCTCCCCCTCTCCCCTTCCCCTCTCCCCTCCCCCCTCTTCCCTCTCCCCTCCCCCTCCCTCCCCCCTCTCCCCCCTCCCCTCCCCCTCTCTCCTCCCCGCCTCTCCCCTCTAGACATCTTCTCAGCATCTACCCAAACGCCACAGGATATTTTGTTTTATAGACTAAATATCTACATACTAATATCTACAAACACATGACACACCGTGCTACATGACACACCGTGCTCAATTGCAGTTACCGAGTCTTACCGTTTCACCCACAAAAACACAGGTCAATCCGTCACAAATTTCACGGTTGCGTTTGCGCGAACGCCTGATTGTTTGTGCATCACTTCCGCCTGAAATTCCGTGAATCCAAATTGAATGAATATAGTAAACGGCGGGCTTGTTTTCCCTACTTTTGGGGTATTAAATATTGCGTTCAATGGAATGTCCCCTATTTCCTCTACATTTGAATCATTCGCATATTGAACTGGCTTAGTAGGCACTGTATTCATTCGCAACAGTTTCACACCGAAGCTTTTGTCTGATTCGTAAATAATACCATCTGATTCGAATGAATATCGGTCACCTGTTTTGATGGATGCGCCCTTTTCTACGAACACCTGCATGACCTTAACGCGTTCCTTGCCACCAATCACAACTATCTTCCTGTGGTCGTGAATCAGATGGTTGTAATTCGCCCAAATCATGATCCCATACGTGTACTTTGCCCGCCGGGTTGCAATTTCAGCCGGTTCATGCCCGAACACAACGGCTCCTTTGATGATGGCGAGCTGTGCCGAGGCTGGCACGAGGACTCGGGTGTTGGTAGGCCTGAACAAGTCCTTCACAGCATTCTGAAGCACTTCACATTCTCCAAATCCGCCAACAAGAAAAACATAGTCTAGGGCCCCCAGCTGTTGGTCGGCAGTTAATTTCTTAAGGAGTTGCACAATTTGCTGCACCACTGGCTCAAACAACTTCATCACCGCGTCGTGTTTGAGAATCAAGGAACCCTTCCTCGCACACACAGAGCTCGATGGGTTGGCGTCAATAGCCTCTTCTATGCTTTTCCCACCGCTCACGTCAGAATACAGTTTGCCCATCGACCAAACAAAAGGAATCACCATTTTCGAATCCCCATTGGGTTTGAATGCTTTCTTCACTTTTTCAAAATTTATCCGTAAATTAAGCCAATCTTGAGGTAGTTCCGAACGAAAGCGATCTATGAAGGATACCCCAAATATGGACTTGAGAAGCTGAATAAACTGTTCATCGACCCGCAACCCTCCCCACGGTCCTCCGCTTGGTACTGTCAACTCCGTCACCCTATTGGCGTTATCAACGGCGTGGCTTGTTATATCAACCGTTCCACCTAAAACATGAAAACAACAATGATTAAATCCCAACAAATATCGTCACGTAAATAGCGTATCAGATAGACTGTCCCGCAAATATCGGCACGTATATAGCGCATAAGATAGATTGACCCGCAAATATCGTCATGTAAATAGCGTATAAGATAGAATGACCCACAAACAGGAGCACCTTTAGTCTTGTTCCAGCTTTATTTTCTTCCTCCTGATTTATTATTTATTCTTTTATTCCTTTTTCTTAAGTATTATTGGCATTGCAAACAACACCCCTAAAAGACCAAAAAAGAAGAAAAATGGTAAAGGCCAGTGTCAGTGAGAGTCAGTAACTGTCAAGTGTTGGTGTCAGTTCGTTATGAAAAAAAGACAAACAAAAGACAAGTTAAGTAACACCCATGGCTACTCATATGTCAAAATTTAAAATTTCCACCTTAAAATTGAAAATTTATAATAAAAGAAAACTAAATCCAGGTTTTGAAATTAGAATAAAATACCTCCACAATCGACTACAAGATACTTTGTCCCGGCTGGGAACAGGAAGCGTTCGGTACTTGGGTACTGGACGATACTTGGTCGTCTGCAGCACAAAGACGCTGTTTCGGCTTCCAGAGCTATTACAAGCTGGGAAGAGTCTTCCGTACTAATTAGGCCAGCCTGTGTCAATATCACAACGAACACTTTAACTCAAATCCCATTTCTGTTACAGAAGAAACCTGAGGAACCGTTTACTAGGCCAATCACATTGCTATCTATCCCCCCTCCGACCCCGCCGCCCACGCGAGGGAGGGGGGCGGGGGAGGCACTGACGTACGAGCTCGTTATCCTGAGTGTAGATTGCTTTAAAAACTAAAAATGAATTTAAGTTAAACCACGAGAACTAAGTCACCGTTTATCCATGGATTATGTTGCAGAGAAGAAATATACCCTACAAAATTTTGGCGCGCCCCTTGGGCGTTCCCTCGATCGCATTTCTAACCAGGAACAGGTACGATTGTAACGTTTTTATCCAGGGTCTGGAAGGTGGTCATCACAAGCACGTCTTTTCATCCCGAACTGCATGTGACCGTTACAGAAGGTACTACTGTACGTCATTTCATCCCGAGCTCCATTGACCGTAACAGAAGGTACAACTGTGCGTCTTTTCATTCCGCTCTGCATGTGACCGTTACAGAAGGTACTACTGTACTTTTCATCCCGAGCTGCACGTTAACGTTACATAAGGTACTACTGTACGTCTTTTCATCCCTTGCTGCATATGACCGTTACAGAAGGCACTACTGTACACCTTTTATTAAGGTCAGGAAAGCAGCACTACAAATCACTTTTTGGAAACCTTGAATGTGCTGGAGTTTTCTACGATTCTTTTTAACCTATGTCTGGATGATATTCACATCATGTAATGTAAGTTTTTTATCTGGGTCTGGAAAGTTTTGATGCCTCTTTATCACTACAAACAGGTTTTCTTGCACGTCTTTTTTATCAACTCTTAAAAGCAATCATTACATCACGAACCCCTCCCCCCTTCAATAGTTTTTTTAGCTAACCCCCTATCTGCCCCGCCTCCCCCCTCCTCAAAATTTGGGTTATACTCTGAACTCAACAATAACCCTTTTACCCAAATATAAATTCACATCCGTTACCCGAAGTATAGTTATAACCATGATATTCTTTGTAATTGTACGGTCCCGTCGCTCTAAAAACGAACAATTTCATATTGAAAAATACATGGTATTCAATCCTAGTCCACATTATATAGACGAGGTACTACCATTCCTCACCCAACCCCCTGACCCTTCCCCTTTCAATTCCCCCCCTCTAGTTTATTTCCTGGTCAACTGCTATGTTGTGCAACTAAAAGTGACTATAAATACGGTATATAACCTGTGTAAGTAACGCATGTAAATAACCAATGTAAACAACCAATGTAAATAACATGTGTAAATAACCCGTGTAGATAACCCATGTAAATAACCCTTGTAAATAACCCATGTAAATAACCCGTGTAGAAAGACCAACACAAGGCATGTAGAGAGACAAAACACAAGGCATCCTCGGAAAGTGTGTTTCACCTTAAGCCATCATGCTTCACGAGGTCTTTCATTTTGGACTATACAGCTTCATTACGCCTATGTTGTATATAGGCAAGTTTCAATACTTAAAATAATAATAATAATAATAATAACAATAATAATAATAACACTTGGATCGAGGCTTTCCTCACAAGAAGATCTCAATCTGGTTTAGTCGAGAGCGAAAAATCAAAACCTGTAGCAGTACTTTCCGGAGTCCCACAGGGAATACTACTTGGCCCTCTCCTATATTTACTCTTCTTAAATGACTTACCATCGTCTGTGCGGCCCCAGACTCGCATGTTCGCAGACGACTGCCTATTATATCGGCCTATACGTTCAGTTAACGATCAGGTAACTCTGCAGAAAGACTTAGTCTCCGTAAGTAAATGGGTCGAAGTTTGGGGGATGAAGTTCAACCCTTCTAAATGCTACATTATGAAGATAACGCGTAGGGAAAAAACCTTACATACACGTATTCGTAATGCAACAAAAGCCTACGCTTGGTATCGCAAAATCCCTATCTGGGAGTGCTGATCAGTGAGGACTTGAAATGGTCACCCCATACAAATAAAATATCAACCAAAGATAACCAAACGCTCGATTTCCTCAGGCGAAATCTGTCTATGTGTAATCCTAAGCTCAGATGTCAAGCGCATCAGTCACTCGTACGCCCCCTACTGGAATACTGCAGCAGTATATGGGACCCACATCTCCAAAAAGACGTACAATCCTTGGAGAATGTACAAAGACGAGCTGCGCGGTTCATAAAAAATGACTACCGAAGAGACAGTAGTGTGACAGACATGCTTAGTGAATTGAAACCAAATCCTTTGAGAGAGCGTCGACGTGAAGCCAGACTGATTCTTCTGTATAAGGTTGTGAACGGGCTGGTGGCGGTTCCATTAGAAAACTACTTAACTGCAAAAAGCACAATAACTAGAAGCCGCCATAACAAAACTTTTGTATGTTTGCACCAAAAACTGAACGATTCAGGAATCATATTTTCCCAAAACTGTCCGAGATTGGAATAAATGTGATTAGTGAACTCGAAATCAATCGAACATTTTAAGGACACACTTTATCAATAGATCGCCTCTGCGCAACTGAACGTGATACTTACTGTTGAGGCCTGTTCGGTTTATCTACAGATACAGATACAGATAGAGAATAATAATAATAATAATAATAATAATAATAATAATAATTTAGCAAAAAAGGTTTGAAATCTGGATTCAGACCACCACGGTTGTTTGACTAAGTCAGCTTCTTTTCTGAATTATTGGACTAACCCTGTTATTAACTGCGCAATCCGTACATAGCAAGTAGACCAGCGCTAAATCAAATCAACGCAAAAGGAGGAACTCTTTCAGCAAATGCACGTGTCTTTTGTTCTTGTTAAAAAAGTTCTCACAGTGTCAAAACAACCTGGTGCAAGTAAATATCTATCACAAAGTAGAAACCTGTTACTGTAACTTTTCTAATATACACAGGTTTTATCTATTTTTCTTATCAAACCACACTAAAAACACGTGACTATCCCTGTATCGGACTGTCTATCGGTAAGGTACATGCGCTCTAACGGCTGTCACGGTAAAACAACATCCTGTCATAATGTTCATGAGACCGGATCGCTTATCCCCCGCCCCCTCCCCCCTCCCCCCCCCCCGGCATCTTACCGCGGCTGTAGACGAGGACGCGTTTCATGGGTGTAGGCGTATGCGTTCTAACAGTTGTCATGGTGTAAGAACTCTGTACCACAGCGTTGACGAGGCTGGGTCGCTTATCCCCCCCACCCCCACCCCCACCCCCACGCGGCTTTACATGCGGCCGCGTTTTTGCCACTTACGGACACCATCAGAATACACAATTTTGGTATGCTCTCTTTCATTGAAAAGCACAAAATCGAAGTCGAATCCTTCATTTAAATACAAGTACTTGATAGCACCACATGTAAAAAAAATAAAGTCCGAACAAAACCATCATGCAGTAACTAAATTCGAGGGATAGACATGATCGTAAAATAAGTCTGATTGTAAACTATTGCAATTGACAAGTTTGTTTTTTAAAAAAAAAAACATAATAACAAAAGACACACGTAGAGTCGTAACAATATATGGGAGCTTCTTTTATTGCGAATTTTTGCCTCTCTTTCTCAATAGTATATTTTAGCTTTACTGCCAGAAGACAAATCGTCATCCTTACTCTTCGTTTTTAAACGCATGGTAACAAAACATGATCAAAATTCCCCCCCCCCACTCCCCTCCCCTCCCTCAGGGGGTCCAAAACAGTCATGTTTGCAATCAGTTCACTTACAATGTATTGTTTATTTCTTTAAAAATAAAAATAAAAACAGAAAAAAAATAAAGCTATGCGAGTGACAATAACACTGTACATACTTTGAAAGCGGCCAGTCTCATGAATTGCTTCGCCTCATCGCTCCATATTGCCGGCACAGTAAGCACCCAACGGATCAGTTTGGGGCTCAGTTCCCTGCAATCGAAATCAATGACGTCATTTCTTATACATAACGGGGCATCTAAAAATTAGAGCTCAAAGCAGATGCAGTACACGATACAGTGGCGATTGCTATAACTGCACGGGTCCACATGTACACAATAGCATATGTTGATTCTTATCACTACAAGGATCCACGGGTGCAAGATCCGTGTCTACGGAGAGCCCTCATGTACATGTGTACACAAATCCTTGTCACGTGTACACGGATCCTTATCCCTCGTGTCACGTGTAGCGGATCCTTACCCCTCGTGTCACTTGTACACGGATCCTTACCACCTCGTGTCACGTGTACACGGATCCTTACCCCCTCGTGTCACGTGTACACGGATCCTTACCCCCCTCGTGTCAAGTGTACACGGATCCTTACCCCTCGTGTCACGTGTACACGGATCCTTACCCCCGTGTCACGTGTACACGGATCCTTACCCTCGTGTCACTTGTACACGGATCCTTACCCCTCGTGTCACGTGTACACGGATCCTTACCCCTCGTGTCACGTGTACACGGATCCATACCCCTCGTGTCACGTGTACACGGATCCATACCCCTCGTGTCACGTGTACACGGATCCTTACCCCTCGTGTCACGTGTACACGGATCCTTACCACCACGTGTCACGTGTACACGGATCCTTGTGTGTATGTGTACTTGTGTTAGGATCCGGATCACCATTATACATAAAGCACGCGTGGTAAAAGAAAGAAGTATTTCCAGGGCTTTGTCCATGCTAATGTTCTTATTAACGTATGACGTGATAAATTTTGAGGATTGAAGAGGAGTTGGAGGTCACACTCATACACCTTCACACTCATACACCGTCACACTCAAACACACATTCACACACCCACACACTCACACACCTACACACTCATGCACCCACATATTCATACCACCCACACACTCACACTCATACACCCACACATTCAAACACCCACATATTCATACACTCACACTTTCATGCACCCACACATTCATACACCCACACACTCATACATCCTCACACTCATGCACCCACACACATTCGTACACGCACACACTCACACTCATACACCCACACACTCAAACACCCACATATTCATACACTCACACTTTCATACACCCACACACTCATACATCCTCACACTCATGCACCCCCATATTCGCACACGCACACACTCACACTCATACTGCCACACACTCATGCACTTCACACATTCACAAACCTGCCAGTTTCCGTCTTGAGGGTCGTAAGTAGATGGTCTTTGAAGTACTGCAGCGCATAAGCAAATATATTGAGCGCGGGGAACAAAGTGCCACACACCGACGGTAACGTAGTTGATTTCTTGATTTTCTGCAACAGAATCACTGGTGTTGCTTCTCCTACTACTACTTCAACTACTACTACTACTTCTTCTACTATAAATACTATTGCTATTATTATTATTATTATCATTATTATTATCGTTATTATTGTTGTTATTGTTGTCATTTAATTATTATTATTATTATTGTACAGAGATAGACAAATGCTGGATTTGATCATGTACACGTCACGGAACCATCCGGTGGCACGGAACCACCCTGTTTCACGGAACCATGAGGCGTCACGGAACCATCTGGTGTAACGGAACCATCTGGCATCACGGAACCATCCTGTCACATAACCATCGGGTTTCACGGAACCATCCGGTGTCACGGAATCATCCGGTTTCACGGAACCATCCGGTGTCCCGGAACCATCCGGTGTCACGAATATGAACTTACCGTGCTTTTACCCAGCATCATCTTGAAGTGCCGGAACAGGAGTAGATTCCGCGGAGAATCTCCTTCTTCCGATAAAGCGTCGCTGTATTTTTGTTCCGCGTCAAATCCGAAGTCTATGAATCTTCCCGATCTGTCAGTCAGGACTGACGTTGCTGTTTTGTACGACTGAAAAAAAACAATGGCGACAGCCTGTGGGGCGTGGGGAGGGCGGAGGGGGAGAAGGGAGGGGAGGCACTTGGTATTATGTATCTTACCATGCATGTCTAAAATGAGTGAAAGGGAAAGGGCTTAATTAATTATTTTGAAACTAGACGCGGTCTGTGCGGAGTGCCAACTTCGTCAAAATGCGTTACGGCTGGATCGGGAGTTGAGTAATTTTCAGCGTATACTCTTGAATAACGCTTTCCGCCCTTTTTGCCCACAAAAGGGGGGGAGAGGGGGGTTCCATTGGATTTGCATTCCGCACATAGGGATCGTTTTAAAGCCATAGGTACGCATGGTAACCGATTTGCGAGTGAGTGCCCTGTCCCCTCCCCATCCAACCCCCTCGAGCTTAATATTAAGAGATAAAATATGATAAGCCAGATGCAGTTGGGCGCTTCTGATACGATCCCTAACCATCCGAATCAAGATGGCGTCCGTGCGATGGCGTTGTCGCTCGCTGAAGGACTCTGGAATGACGCCATCTATGAGTGAGGGTTCCGATGGCGATGGTGGCCCTTAATAAAGAGCTTGTATTCTGTAACGCATATGATTCACTCAACTAAGCTTTCTATTAATTACAGCAAGCCAGTGATGGAAAAATTTTGAGAAAAATAGCCAAAGATTTTCGTTGTAGTTGTCAGATAAAATTCAAATTAACAGCACCTCGAAATTAGCGACACCACGTCATTAGGGACAAAATTATTCAGTCACTTTTTGTCCCTAAGAGCGGGGTTTCACTGTACTTCACCACCAAAAGTTACATTTTATTTATGTCATGCTTTTTATTTTCGTCTTCGATCACATTTCTGACAAGTGCTCATGATTCTTTAGGTTGTGTTGATGCGCGGTTTGCATTTCGGACCATTGCACAGGTTCATATAACTTGCGTTGCATTTCGGACCGGTACGCATATTATTTAAGTATCGACGAAGTCAGACTTTTATATCTATTCAACCTGCGTCGATGCGCGGTTCTCATTTCGGACCACTGCGCATGTGTATTCAACTTGCGTCGTTGCCTGGTTCTTTTTCGGACAAGTGCTCATGTTTGTTTAACTTTCGTCGATGCGCGGTTCGCATTTCGGACCACTGCGCATGTTTATTTAACTTGTGTTGATGCGTGGTTCTAATTTCAGACCAGTGTGCATGTTTCTTTGGTTTCAGTTGATGTGCGGTTCTTTTTTTCGAACCAGTGCGCATATTTAACTTGCGTTCATGCGTGGTGCTTAATTTGCACCAGTGCGAATGTTTGTTTAACTTGCGTTGGCGCGTGGTTAGCATTTCCAACCACGATGCATGTTTATTTAACGTGCGTCAATGCGCGGTTCTTATTTCAGGCCAATGCGCATATTTCTTTAAATTGAGTTGATGTACGGTTCTTATTCTGGACCAGTTCTTATTTTGAACAGTTCGCATTTCGGACCAGTGTGCATGTTTATTTAACTTGCCTCAATGTGCGGTTCGCATTTCGGACCAGTGCGCATGTTTCTTTATGTTGCGTTGATGCGCGGTTCGCATTTCGGACCACTGCGCATGTCTATTCAACTTGCGTCGATGCGTGGTTCGTCTTTTCGAACCAGTGCGCATGTTTATTTAACTTGCGTTGATGCACGGCGGTGCTTATTTTGGACAGGTTTGCATGTTTATTTATCTTCCTTCGATGCGCGGTTCACATTTCAAATCAATGCGCATGTTTATTTAACATGCATCGATGCACGATGCTAATTTTGGACCATTACGCATGTTTATTTAACTTGCGTGGATGCGCGGTTGTTAAATCTGACTACTGCGCAAGTTTATTTAACTTACGTTTATGCGCTGTAGGAGGAGATTCTTTTTTTCCAAAAATTCCGAAAAAAGTTTTCCAATTCACTCAAAAATGGTCCGATCGACTGAGAACGCACAAATGTATGCAGTGGTTAGTGGTGCCCCATACCAAAAATAAATGATATCGGATCAAAAATGTAGGAGATACATTTTAGAAATTTTTCTTACAAAATTCCCCCAAAATTCAAAAATCACCCGATCGACTAAAAAAGCACAAGCCGTATGCATGACCGCTTAGGGATACATCACACCAAAAATAAATGACATCAAATCAAAATTGTTGGAGATGCATTTTGAATTATGTTCAAAATTTCTGCTTAAAAAATTCCCCAAAAATACAAAACTTTTTCGATCGACTAAAAAAGCACAAGCTGTATGCACGACCCTTCAAGAGTGCCCCATACCAAAAATAAATGACATCGGATCAAAAATGTAGGAGGAGATACAGTTTAAAAATTTTTCTTCAAAAATTCGCCAAAAATTCAAAAATAATCCGATCGACTAAAAAAGCACAAGCCGTATGCATGACCCCTTAGGGATGCTTCATGACATCGGATCAAAATTGTAGGAGAAGATGCATTTTGAACCAAAGTTTACTAAATAAACAACTAACTAACTAACTAACAAACTAACGGACGCCACCCGCAAACCGATAGGAATATCCCAGCTTACGTGTAACGTAAGTTGGGCTAAAAAAGGAGTTGTATTCTGTTGCTGTTCTCATTTTTACTTTTAGTTGTGCAGTTTAATCATTATGAATAATTTAAGGAGCATCTTTAAAGATCAGAACACAGCAGATATACCTCCAAAAAGGAAACTGAAACCGGAGTACTTTTGACTACATCCTGGTAGATTAATCGAACACAATGCCACTTCCTTGCCTTGGTTATATGTAGAGAGCAGCCAGAGGAATTCCTGAATTATTGCGTCCATTAAAATTACCCCTAAACGCGAAGTGCTAATTTTATGGTGATGCTCCTTTTTTTAAACAAACGGTGAGTGAGTTTCCGAAATAACTCCCCCCCCCTTTTGTGGGGGACGCGGAGTGAGGAGTGAAAATTACCGCCCCCTCCCCCACCATAAATGTTTATGGGGGGGAGGGTGAGCGATGGGGGAATGCGGTTAGGAGCGGGGAGCTCTAAACCTGTGAAAATGTTACATACATTCTTTTTTAATAACACCCCCCTCCTTACCTGGAATCCAAGTCCCGCTCCCCAATTCTTGTTGATTCGTATGTCCTCTTGTGAATCTTTAAAGGAAAGTGCATAGGCACTATACGTGGTTCCGAAATCAATGGCCGCCACGAGCACATAATCGCCACCCCAAGATGCCATGGTTGGAGTACATAAACAAAAGTGGTGATTTATCCAAAGCAAAAATGTTGACTATGAAATATTCAATATATCTTCATACATATACAATTTATCCCGATAATATTTTCGAAAGAAAAGTTGATTGTAAATATGTTTACATATATAAATGTGACGCTGTTATAGCTTTTTTTTTTAGTGAAAAGCTCTCATCTGAGCCGCAGCACAGTTTCTCAAATAACACTTTTCCTTTGGCAAGCAACAGCTCTTATTTTGCAGTTTTATCTAATCTCGAATTCGCCTTGCACATACAGAAAAATAACAACAAGAACTGTAATACTTTTTAAAATACTTTCCAGAATATGTGAGCCAAGTTCTTTCTGAAACCAAAATAGATATAACTATAGTGGCGGATAAATCCAATACAGATGCCAGGCCATGGCATTGCCTTGGTTATATGCAGAAAACATGCAGACAACAAACCAAATCACGTGACCACTTGGATTTTTTTAAGCAAAAATTATTGTACTTTTGCAATTTTACTCATTTTCGCATTCGCAGTAATTCCCACTTGGTATTGAAAATACCAAAGGGGGATGGATTGCCTCGGATTCTTCCGCCTTTTTCCTCTCTCTCTCTCTCTCTGTCTCTCTGTCTCTCTGTCTCTCTCTCTGTCTCTCTCTCTCTCTCTCTCTCTCTCTCTCTCTCTCCCTCTCTCTAAATATATATATATATATATATATATTAATCACAGGATGTACACACACACAGATTTTTATATATATATATATGCGTGTGTGGCTGCATCCTGTGATTAAGTGATCTATTCTACTACATGATAAACATTTTTGGTGTGCGTATGATATTATTCCCACATGGTATTGAAAATACCAGAGGGGGATGGATTGCCTCGAATTCTTCACCTTTTTTCCTCTCTCTCTCTCTCTCTCTCCCTCTCTCTCTCTCTCTCTCTCTCTTTTTTTTTTTTGTTCTCCTGCCGAATCGGTTTCCGGACATCTCCTCCAAGACCGCTAAAGCTAGACCAACCAACCTAGGCACATGTATGGAGCGTCATTTGAAGTGGTGGATCTGATAAAAATGTTTGACCTTGACCTTACCGATAGGGTTTAGGAGGATGTTCTACATTCAGACATGTGAAAAATGTTAACAAATAGCAATATCATCTACCTTCCGCTAAAGTTATCATTCCACGTGGGGTCTAATTCGCTGTGAGAATTTCGGTCTAGTTTCCACATTATTACTCATTCGCGATCTGGTTGTTGCTATTTTAAAGTCGTGTTTAGTTTCTTTATATACACCAAAAATACGTTTAAATGTGAAGAAAGACATCAAATATTTAAGAAGAAAGAGGTATTTTGGGGTGTATGCATGGGAGCCTTGGGTCGGATTAGGTCGGTAGGGTGGCGAAAGAAGGATGTGTGTGTGGAGGGGGGGGGATTGGAAATATTTATGTGATAGTAAATTTGGCGTTTTTTTTGTAAAAAAAAATTAAAATCGAAACTTAAAACATCATATATTACCTCAGGCTGATATTTGCCTAGATAATGTGTAACAGGTTTGTATCATTACTATATTTACAAAGGCCTTTGACTCGAATACAGCTACTTTGACCTCAACCTTATCCCTGATTGTATGAACATTTTCAAATGCATTCTCTCACTTGTACTGAAGAAAATAATTACACACATTATCCTCAGCTTCTAAAAATATACTTAAAAAATATTATAATATCAAATTAGTTTTTGTAATAAATGTCTCTGTTGCCTCTATTTCCTATTTCACATGATTGCATAATTGTTAAATGCAACGCCAAGCACACACCAATGATACTATATTATACCGTACCGAATTATATGTCAGTTCCATATCCTCGATATTAAGAGATGCTCTCAGTTTAATCACAATAATGGTAATAATGATAATAATAATAATAATAATAAATCAATAATTTCTATTATTATTATTGTCTAATAGCTACATATTTTAATTACCCTGTTCAAAATTTATTGACATTATGTATAACACTGATGTGACAAAGTGGGCCCATGACAAATAAGTGTACCAATCACAAGTCGACCGATCACAAGCCGACCAATCAAAAGCCAACTGATTACAAGCCGGCCAATCGCAAGTCGACAGATTACAAGCCGACCAATCGTAAGTCGACAGATTACAAGCCGACCAATCACAAGTCGACAGAATGTAAGTCGACCGATCACAAGCCGGCCATTCAAAAGTCAACCAATCATAAGCCGACCAATTACAAGTCACTGATTCTCGATAACAGATCCCCAACTGTTTATACGTTTCTCACATTTTTCCGTTCGATCAGACTCTGTCGATGACTGCCATGAATAACGACAAACAATCGCCCCTCGCTATCGGTTGCGAATACACGCTTCGCCATATATCTATAATAAGGCTTCAGCAACCAGCGTCCGAACCTGCCCTGGACAGTGACGGCCACGGCCAGTGAGCTGAGCCACTGTATGGCCAGGTCATGCTCACCGATGCGTGCTGCCGACGCGATCATGATGGCAATCAGGAAGTTGATGAGAACGATAGCGACTAGTAGCACATAAGCGATGTGCATTATCTCTATGACGACGATCAGTCTCAGGTTGTATTGAGTTAGATCAATCATGTTTAACATCATCCGGAAGAGGGAGTAGAGGGTGGCCCACATATCCTTGAAGTCCTCTATACACCCCTCTTGGCTATTATACGTTATAAATATCTGAAACGTGTGAGCAAATGGCAAGATTTTTAATACCCAAATGACCATGAAGTTAGCCATATCGAGCAGCATGCCCTGGATAGCAACGATCGACTTGCCTAGATACGGCAACATCTGTAGGAAGTACATTAGAGACCAGCAGGCACATGGCGGCACTAGAGTACGGAACAGGCTGATGATTAAATAGTCAGACTCAGTTACATCTGTCGTACCGGATGAATACTGCGTTAGCTACCAGTATGGAGATACTCACGAGGAAAGTACACATTCTGTAGAAGAAGAAGTTAACCATGGGTTCCTTCCAGCCTTTCAGGGTGCGCATCATAACGTAACTTTTGTTGATGTATATAATCTCGACAACGTCAAACAGTATTGAGATACTCGTGAAAATAAATAAGAAAACTCACAATGGAATAGTACTGGCCCCGTGTCAAGGGTACTGTGTCGCCATGGCAAAATGTGATGTTACCAGGGTTACCGTCCTCCATTTCCTGTAGCCATAAATCGGCTCGATCTACTGAGAAGTAGGTAAATAAAACAACAGACCTGAGAAGAAACCATACAATGATTGGAATTAGATTAATCCTGAATTTGGCCCTGATCCAAGATCCAAAAAGTGGACATTTGAGTAGCGAGGGCACTGTTTCGTTGGCTTTAGAGGAGCTGAGAAACGTGAGTAGAAGCATGGGCGAGCGAAAGTGACGCTCGTACTCGTATTCTGTGACGTCATACCAATCGTATGACGTCATCCCGTGGTCGATCGTCTTCACGATGAGGTAATTCTCCGTTGTGAAAATGATGTGCCGCATTAGAAGGAGTGTCTCCTGCTGTACGGCGTACTCCCGGGGCCGGAATTTCTGCCTGTTCTCTCTCTTCATCAGCTGCAGGACGAGCGAGGGGTGAAGGTCGTTCGTGAATGCGCCCAGGGTGGCACACATGTCCTGCTCGGCTTCTGGTTGCGCGTAGAACGCGCTCGTGACGCACGCGTGCACGACGTTATTGCCCTCGCTGTCAGCCTGCAGTACATTGGCTCCATGTTGGATGAGCACTCGTGCGACATCTAGCGAGTGATTGGTGACAGCGATGTGGAGAGGCAACGTAATGGCTACGTCACGATGCGACGCCTCCTTCCTCAGATACGGACACTCTACATTCTTCAGGTCGAACTCAGAATTCACAACTCGCTTTCTCTCAGCTGGTTTCAAATCAGCCATAAACGACTCTACAAAAGCTGAATTGTTTGTCAAAAGTGCCTTAAAATAATCAGCATATTCCGAATATTTCAGAAGCGACAGTGCCTCCTCTGTGACGTCTTCCGGCTGTATTTTTACTTTAGTCATATTTACTTTTTTATTTATTTATTTGTTTATTCATTTATTTCCATATTTCAGAACTACCGGTTAGCTTAACGAGGCCCAGTAGCTCTCCCTTTCTCTTTTATTCCAAATGATATTAATCTAAGTAATTATACTTTTAAATACTTTTAATTTAAGTTAAGTATAACGTTAAATCCACATCGTGGGCCTGTGACACAAGTGCACATTTTGAGAAAACGTGATTACTACTGGTAAAGGAAATAGACATGCTTGATTTACGCGGGGGAAAGCAAATCGAGTCGCCGTGCAACTTAGACAACTTTTTGTCACTCTGTTTTGTACTGCGAATCTTCTTCACTTCAAATTAACCATTGAATTTTTACGAATTTTGTTTGTATGTCCAATGATCCTGTTTTTAATGTAATACACACAGAGAAGTTCCGGAAATGAGACCACCTCAAACATGGGCCACATGGGACCAGCTCACACATGGATTACATAGGGCCACATGGGACCAGCTCATACATGGACCACATGGGACTACCTCACACATGAACTACATAGGGCCATATGGGACCAGCTCACACATGGACCACATGGGACCACCTCACACATGGAATACATGGCACCACCTCACACATGGACTACATGGCACCACCTCACACAGCGACTAGATTGGGCTACATGGGACCAGCTCACACATGGACCATATGGGAACACCTCACAAATGGACCACATGGGACCACTCCACACATGGACAAGATGGGACCAGCTCACACATGGACCACATAGGACCACCTCATATATAGACCCCGTGGGACCACATTCGACCTTCTCACACGTGGTCCACATGGGGTCACCTCACACATGGACCACATGGGACCACCTCAAACATGGACCACATGGGACCACCTCACACATGGACCACATAGGGTCACATGGGACCAGCTCACACATTGACCACACGGGATCACCTCACACATGGACTACATAAGACCACATGGGACCACCTCGCACATGGACTACATATGGCCACATGAGACCAGCTCACACGTAGACCACATGGGACCACCTCACACATGGAACCACATAGGACCACCTCAAACATAGATCCCGTGGGACCAAATTAGACCACCTCACACATAGACAACATGGGACAACTTTTCAGTGATCGCTTTCTAATTTTTTTCATGTGAAGAAACCCCATACAGGAACAACCCAGTAATCGGATCACTTTGCAATAGTGAGCTCTCTTTTTCTTCAAAACCGCTTTTCTTTTTATATAACTTTAAATGTCGCTTGCAGTTTCTGACGAAATAGTATAAAAACTAGGTTGTGATGACTGACCCCTGCATACAGAATAATTCTTTAATTTTTTTACTGCACACAAAAGAAGCAATTCTTGAGCTCAGAAAAATGTATTGTTTATGTTATGGATATCAATAATTCAGTTTCTCATCTCCAAAATTATATCAATGTGTGCTTCCCTTAGGATTGTTTAACTTTGTAAAATCGATGTTTGGATCATAAAAAAACTATTTTTGCCACCTAAAATTCAATTACTGATAGCAAAATATAAATTAATGAGATCTACATTGATTTATTGATATCTTTAACCGTATTTAAAAATTAACATTAAATATGTCAAAATCGTATTCCATGCAATAAACCAACTGTTCATAGAAACAATTTGTGATCAGCTGTTTTCGGTCAAGGACGAAAAGATCCCAACAATGTGGGGGGGGGGCGAAGGGGAGCGAAACCAAAAATCTACATCAAAATGCTTAAGATTTTCTTTTCTTGCCTAACAATTAAGATGAGCTCTTTCATGTGAAATGAAGTTTGCCTTGTTGCATTAGAAAATAGACGATTTTAAAAGTTAAGGGGGAGATATTTGTAGAGAACGCAGAGCTCGAACTTTTATGTAATTGTTGGCCATTTGCGTAACGGCAAAACCGCCACTGTACTGCTGGGAAGGCTGCTGCCTGGGCCTGGGCAGTGACGTGGAAGATTGATGAGAATGCTGACGGATGTGTTAGTTTGTTCACATGATCATGTCTCAGTGTTTACTTGATGAGGAAGGGCGGGTGAGTTACGAAAGCACACTGTAAGTAGGGTAGAAAATTAGCGCCTCATATCACGTATATAATGGGCGACTCATATCACGTATATAATGGGCGCCTCATATCACTGTATAATGGGCGTCTCATATCACCTATATAATGGGCGTCTCATATCAATATATAATGGGCGCCCCATATCACTGCCCTCCTTTCTATGATTTTCCACGTCTCGCCGCCTCACGGACTCGCTCACTGACTTCTAAAAGAAAAACTATAGGTAGCGCCTAAAGCCAAGAAAAAGATCTCTAGTAAAACTACAGGGAGCGCTTAGACCGAAAATAGGATTACCACAGAAACTATAGTGAGCGATTATAGGATTAGATTAAAATTCCAAGCAGCCCCTTGAACCGAAAAAAAGAATCCCAAGTAAAGATATAAGAAGCGCTAGAAACTGGCTAATGAATATTTGTCCTATTTGTAAGTGGTTCATATTTGTTCTTTTGTCATAAACCCTGAGTACACAGCCTACCTGGAATTTATTTAAAGTATAAGATATGTTTGATATTATGTGGTATTATGTGGTGACGTGTAACTCAAACATTTAAATGATTCATCTGTTTCATATTTTCAATATATTAGATTTTTGTAGCACATTTTATCAGATTTTAGGAAGAGATCATCAGAAAAGACTTTAAAATCCCCAGTGGGGACTAATTTCTGGTTATAGTCATGCAATGCAGTAAAACCCACATCTGACAACGAAAACCTACCATCTTGATTGATTCAGCTGTTCTGAATGTTTTGCTTTTCTGATTGACTTTGACTATTGCTGCATTAATTATGACTATTGCTCCATTGATTATGACAATTGCTGCATTAATTATGACTATTGCTGCATTAAATATGACTATTGCTGTTAATTATGACTATTGCTGCATTGAAGAAAACCATAAACTATTTAATTTTGTGGTATGAAATCGGACCATAATTAAATTATCTCTTAGTTGTCCATAAGCAGAAAGTGTATTTAAAAACCTAGGGCTATGTGAATTTTGTTGTGAATGTAATTTCCTATAGCAGGTGGAAAAGAATGCGAAAGAAATCATGATTTCAAATTATTTTTATTCGCTGCATGTTTTTAGTTTTTGAAATATAAGTTTCAACTTTTGACTGAAACTCATAGAATTTTAGTTTTTGGAGAAGCCCGTTTAATGAGTAGTGTATTTGAGAAGTTGTGGCAAAAAATTAATGGGTCAATCCCTATTTTAGTCCTTATTTTTAGTCATATCAAAGGCCAAACTCTTTGAAACAAATGTTGGTTTAACTCAACGAGATGTGTGAAAGAAAACAAACACCGGAAGTTAAACAGAAAGTCAATGGTAAATTAATTAATTGTGATCCGTGGCCGTATTGGTGTAGTCCTTGGCATCACTGATTCTACGCACAAGAGTCAACAGGGCATAACGCACTCTTGTTGTACAATGTATGAGTGGCTGAACAAAGGACGAAGCCACCTTGGTTAAGTCCTATATGGGACATCAATATGAGTGGCTGAACAAAGGACGAAGCCACCGTGGTTAAGTCCTATATGGGACATCAATATGAGTGGCTGAACAAAGGACGAAGCCACCTTGGTTAAGTCCTATATGGCACAACAATATGAGTGGCTGAACAAAGGACGAAGCCACCGTGGTTAAGTCCTATATGGGACATCAATATGAGTGGCTGAACAAAGGACGAAGCCACCGTGGTTAAGTCCTATATGGGACATCAATATGAGTGGCTGAACAAAGGACGAAGCCACCTTGGTTAAGTCCTATATGGCACAACAATATGAGTGGCTGAACAAAGGACGAAGCCACCGTGGTTAAGTCCTATATGGGACATCAATATGAGTGGCTGAACAAAGGACGAAGCCACCTTGGTTAAGTCCTATATGGCACAACAATATGAGTGGCTGAACAAAGGACGAAGCCACCGTGGTTAAGTCCTATATGGGACATCAATATGAGTGGCTGAACAAAGGACGAAGCCACCGTGGTTAAGTCCTATATGGGACAACAATATGAGTGGCTGAACAAAGGACGAAGCCACCTTGGTTAAGTCCTATATGGGACAACAATATGAGTGGCTGAACAAAGGACGAAGCCACCTTGGTTAAGTCCTATATGGCACAACAATATGAGTGGCTGAACAAAGGAAGAAGCCACCGTGGTTAAGTCCTATATGGGACAACAATATGAGTGGCTGAACAAAGGACGAAGCCACCTTGGTTAAATCCTATATGGGACAACAATATGAGTGGCTGAACAAAGGAGATATTAAACTTGGTTAAGTCCTATATGGGACGAAAAGCACGAAAACCTGTCATTTTTCTGTTTCGCTGACAAAATGATGAGCTTTGCAAATTCTGTCTTGAAATTAATAAAATTATAAAATGGATTGACAGCGGGAAGTTAATATAACTGAAGCTAATTCACGTCAGACATATTTTCAACTTAACTAGTAATAACAGAATAATATAAACAGTTTGAATATCTAATAGGATGATAACAAACTTGACTGGTGTCGGAAAGCTTAACCATACATTTACTCTAGCATCACTGCCAGACTAGTCAGGAAATGAATACATATTTCCGATGCCTGGATAAAGAGTAGGTCGCAACTCATTGTCCAACCCACACCCCTAATAAAATCTGAAAACCCCTTCAACACGAGCCCCAGGCAATGAAGGAGTCAGTGATTGTACCTACGTTAATATTATAATCAACCGGTACTTTGGGTGAAGAGGTATGCAGAGAGGCTAAAAGATTTTTGGTAAAATAACCAAAAAAAACAGTGGGTGTTAATAGGTGATCTAATCCACTGCATATCCTCAGCTAAGGCAGCTGAAACTGACGTCAATTCCCTGCTGGATTCAAACTTGGGACCTTGAGCCAAAAGAGAACTGGGCTAAAACCTAGTGCTACCGACCTACTTTACAGATGACGTCAGACACAAAGATCTGATATAACCAAAAACATTTTATAATAATGCAGCTTCCTTCAACATTTGAGGAGGGAAAGTCACTATAGTCCTAGTAGTAGTATCGTTTTATTTAAAAGTTCAATTTACTTAATAACAATTAATGAACATGCGGCGGATATATAAAAACGGCTACAGACCTATAAAACACATTCTAAATAGTCATGACACCTCAAAACCTTAAAAAAAACTAAACTTTTTCAATAATATTTGACTTAAACCATATGCAAATGCAAAGGAAGTCATCGGTTTTTTTAAACATTAAAACTTCATTAATACCGAATAAAATTAATTAAAAAGAAAAATTAAAAATCGCTTAAAATCTTTCATTCTCCATGTTATTCTTACATTTCAAATTCTTAAGCTAAAAGATTACAGCTTTTTACACAGCATAATCAAGAAAAGAACTGCATTACACACACTCTCCCCCTCTCCCCTCCCCCTCTCCCCTCCCCTCCCCTCTCCCCTCAATCTCTCCCCTCCCCGCCTCTCCCCTCCCCTCTCCCCTCCCCCTCTCCCCTTCCCCTCTCCCCTCCCCCCTCTTCCCTCTCCCCTCCCCCTCCCTCCCCCCTCTCCCCCCTCCCCTCCCCCTCTCTCCTCCCCGCCTCTCCCCTCTAGACATCTTCTCAGCATCTACCCAAACGCCACAGGATATTTTGTTTTATAGACTAAATATCTACATACTAATATCTACAAACACATGACACACCGTGCTACATGACACACCGTGCTCAATTGCAGTTACCGAGTCTTACCGTTTCACCCACAAAAACACAGGTCAATCCGTCACAAATTTCACGGTTGCGTTTGCGCGAACGCCTGATCGTTTGTTCATCACTTCCGCCACAAATTCCGTGAATCCAAATTGAATGAATATGGTAAACGGCGGGCTTGTTTTCCCTACTTTTGGGGTATCAAATATTGCGTTCATTGGAATGTCCCCTATTTCCTCTACATTTGGATCATTCGCATATTGGACTGGCTTAGTAGGCACGGTATTCTTTCGCAACAGTTTCACACCGAAGCTTTTGTCTAATTCGTAAATAATACCATCTGATTCGAATGAATAGCGGTCACCTGTTTTGATGGGTGCGCCCTTTTCTACAAACACCTTCATGACCTTAACACGTTCCTTGCCACCAATCACAACTCTCTTCCTGTAGTCGTGAATCAGATGGTTGTAATTCGCCCAAATCTTGATCCCATACGTGTACTTTGCCCGCCGGGTTGCAATTTCAGCCGGTTCATGCCCGAACACAACGGCTCCTTTGATGATGGCGAGCTGTGCCGAGGCTGGCACGAGGACTCGGGTGTTGGTAGGCCTGAACAAGTCCTTCACAGCATTCTGAAGCACTTCACATTCTCCAAATCCGCCAACAAGAAAAACATAGTCGAGGGCCCCCAGCTGTTGGTCGGCAGTTAATTTCTTAAGGAGTTTCACAATTTGCTGCACCACTGGCTCAAACAACTGCATCACCGCGTCGTGTTTGAGAATCAAGGAACCCTTCCTCGCACACATAGAGCTCGATGGGTGGGCGTCAATAGCCTCTTCTATGCTTTTCCCACCACTCACGTCGGAATACAGACTGCACATCGACCAAACAAAAGGAATCACCATTTTCGAATCCCCATTGGGTTTGAATGATTTCTTCACTTTTTCAAAATTCATCCGTAAATTAAGCCAGTCTTGAGGTATTTCCAAACGAAAGCGTTCTATGAAGGATACCCCAAATATGGACTTGAGAAGCTGAATAAACTGTTCATCGACCTGGGACCCTCCCCACGGTCCTCCGCTTGGTACTGTCAACTCCGTCACCCTATTGGCGTTATCAATGGCGTGGCTTGTTATATCAACCGTTCCACCTAAAACATGAAAACAACAATATTTTAAATCCCAACAAATATCATCATGTAAACAGCGTATCAGATAGACTGTCCCGCAAATATCGGCACGTATATAGCGCATAAGATAGATTGACCCGCAAATATCGTCATGTAAATAGCGTATAAGATAGAATGACCCACAAACAGGAGCACCTTTAGTCTTGTTCAAGCTTTAATTTCTTCCCCCTGTTTTATTATTTATTCTATTATTCCTTATTTCTTAAGTATTATTAGCATTGCAAACAACACCCCTAAAAGACCAAAAAAGAAGAAAAATGGTAAAGGCCAGTGTCAGTGAGAGTCAGTAACTGTCAAGTGTTGGTGTCAGTTCGTTATGAAAAAAAGACAAACAAAAGACAAGTTAAGTAACACCCATGGCTACTCATATGTCAAAATTTAAAATTTCCACCTTAAAATTGAAAATTTATAATAAAAGAAAACTAAATCCAGGTTTTGAAATTAGAATAAAATACCTCCACAATCGACTACAAGATACTTTGTCCCGGCTGGGAACAGGAAGCGTTCGGTACTTGGGTACTGGGCGATACTTGGTCGTCTACAGCACAAAGACGCTGTTTCGGCTTCCAGAGCTATTACAAGCTGGGAAGAGTCTTCCGTACTAATTAGGCCAGCCTGTGTCAATATCACAACGAACACTTTAACTCAAATCCCATTTCTGTTACAGAAGAAACCTGAGGAACCGTTTACTAGGCCAATCACATTGCTATCTATCCCCCCTCCGACCCCGCCGCCCGCGCGGGGGAGGGGGGGCGGGGGAGGCACTGACGTACGAGCTCGTTACCCTGAGTGTAGATTGCTTTAAAAACTAAAAATGAATTTAAGTTAAACCACGAGAACTAAGTCACCGTTTATCCATGGATTATGTTGCAGAGAAGAAATATACCCTACAAAATTTTGGCGCGCCCCTTGGGCGTTCCCTCGATCGCATTTCTAACCAGGAACAGGTACGATTGTAACGTTTTTTATCCAGGGTCTAGAAGGTGGTCATCACAAGCACGTCTTTTCATCCCGAACTGCATGTGACCGTTACAGAAGGTACTACTGTACGTCATTTCATCCCGAGCTCCATTGACCGTAACAGAAGGTACAACTGTGCGTCTTTTCATTCCGCTCTGCATGTGACCGTTACAGAAGGTACTACTGTACTTTTCATCCCGAGCTGCACGTTAACGTTACATAAGGTACTACTGTACGTCTTTTCATCCCTTGCTGCATATGACCGTTACAGAAGGCACTACTGTACACCTTTTATTAAGGTCAGGAAAGCAGCACTACAAATCACTTTTTTGAAACCTTGAATGTGCTGGAGTTTTCTACGATTCTTTTTAACCTATGTCTGGATGATATTCACATCATGTAATGTAAGTTTTTTATCTGGGTCTGGAAAGTTTTGATGCCTCTTTATCACTACAAACAGGTTTTCTTGCACGTCTTTTTTATCAACTCTTAAAAGCAATCATTACATCACGAACCCCTCCCCCTTCAATAGTTTTTTAGCTAACCCTCTATCTGCCCCGCCTCCCCCCCCCTCCTCAAAATTTGGGTTATACTCTGAACTCAACAATAACCCTTTTACCCAAATATAAATTCACATCCGTTACCCAAAGTATAGTTATAACCATGATATTCTTTGTAATTGTCGCTCTAAAAACGAACAATTTCATAAATGGTGTTCAATCCTTGTCCACATTATATAGACAAGTTACTACCATTCCTCACCCAACCCCCTTACCCCTCCCCTTTCACCCCCCCCCCCCCTCTAGTTTATTTCCTGGTCAACTGCTATGTTGTGCAACTAAAAGTGACTATAAATACGGTATATAACCTGTGTAAGTAACGCATGTAAATAACCCATGTAAACAGCCAATGTAAATAACATGTGTAAATAACCCGTGTAGATAACCCATGTAAATAATCCGTGTAAATAGCCCGTGTAAATAATCTATGTAAATAACCCGTGTAGAGAGACCAACTGTGTGCTGGGTAATGACTGCATTACAAAACACAAGGCATCCTCGGAACGTGTGTTTAACCTTAAGTCATCATGTTTCACGAGGTCTTTCATTTTGGACTATACAGCTTCATTACGCCTATATTGTATATAGGCAAGTTTCCATACTTAAAATAATAATAATAATGATAATAATAACAATAATGATAATAACGCTTGGATCGAGGCTTTCCTCACAAGAAGATCTCAATCTGTTATAGTCGAGAGCGAAAAATCAAAACCTGTAGCAGTACTGTCCGGAGTCCCACAGGGAACACTACTTGGCCCTGTCCTATTTTTACTGTTCATAAATGACTTAATATCGTCTGTGCGGCCCCAGACTCGCATGTTCGCAGACGACTGCCTATTATATCGGCCTATACGTTCAGTTAACGATCAGGTAACTCTGCAGAAAGACTTAGTCTCCGTAAGTAAATGGGTCGAAGTTTGGGGGATGAAGTTCAACCGTTCTAAATGCTACATTATGAAGATAACGCGTAGGGAAAAAACCTTACATACACGTATTCGTGATGCAACCAAAGCCTACGTTTGGTATCGCAAAATCCCTATCTGGGAGTGCTGATCAGTGAAGACTTGAAGTGGTCACCCCATATAAATAAAATATCAACCAAAGATAACCAAACGCTCGATTTCCTCAGGCTAAATCTGTCTATGTGTAATCCTAAGCTCAGATGTCAAGCGCATCAGTCACTCGTACGCCCCCTACTGGAATACTGCAGCAGTATATGGGACCCACATCTCCAAAAAGACGTACAATCCTTGGAGAATGTACAAAGACGAGCTGCGCGGTTCATACAAAAATAACTACAGAAGAGGCAGTAGTGAGACAGACATGCTTAGTGAATTGAAACTAAAGCATTTGAGAGAGCGTCGACGTGAAGCCAGACTCATTCTTCTATACGAGGTTGTGAACGGGCTGGTGGCGGTTCCATTAGAGAACAACTTAACTACAAAAGGCACAACAACTAGAAGCCGCCATAACAAAACTCTCGTAGTGTTTGCACCAAAAACTGAACGATTCAGGAATTCATATTTTCCCAAAACTGTCCGAGATTGGAATAAATGTGCTAGTGGCCTAGTGAACTCGAAAACAATCGAACATTTCAAGCATACACTTTATCAATAGATGATCGCCACAGCCCGTTCAGGCCTGTTGAGGCCTGTTCAGTATATCTTCAGATACAGATATAGAATAATAATAATAATAATAATAATAATAATAATAATAATAATAATAATAATAATAATAATAATAATAATAATAATAATAATAATAATAATTTAGCAAAAAAGGTTTGAAATCTGGATTCAGACCACCACAGTTGTTTGACTAAGTCAGCTTCGTTTCTGAATTATGAGACTAACAACCCTGTTATTAACTGCGCAATCCGTACATAGCAAGTAGACCAGCGCTAAATCAATTCAGCGCTAAATCAGCGCTAAATCAATTCAACTCAAAAGGAGGATCTCTTTCAGCAAATGCACATGTTTTTTGTTCTTGTTAAAAAAGTTCTCACAGTGTCAAAAAAGCCTGATACAAGTAAATATCTATCACAAAGTAGAAACCTGTTACTGTAACTTTTCTAATATCCACAGATTTTATGTACTTTTTTTTTCAAACCACACTGAAAACACGTGACTATCCCTGTATCGGACTGTCTATCGTTACGGTATATGCGCTCTAACGGCTCTCACGGTAAAACAACATCCTGTCATAATGTTCACGAGACCGGATCGCTTATCCCCCGCCCTCTCTCCCCCTCCCCCCCCCCCCCCCCCCCCTGCATCTCACCGCGGCAGTAGACGAGGACGCGTTTCATGGGTGTAGGTGTATGCGTTCTAACAGTTGTCATGGTGTAAGAACTCCATACCACAGCGTTGACGAGGCTGGGTCGCTTATCCCCCCCACCCCCACCCCAACGCGGCTTTACATGCGGCCGCGTTTTTGCCACTTATGGACACCATCAGAATGCACAATTTTGGTATGCTCTCTTTCATTAAAAAGCACAAAATCGAAGTCGAATCCTTCATTTAAATACAAGTACTTGATAGCACCACATGTAAAAAAAATAAAGTCCGAACAAAATATTATGCTGTAACTAAATTCGAGCGATAGACATGATCGTAAAATGAGTCTGATTGCAAAACATTGCAATTGACAAGTTTGTTTTCAAAAAAAAACATAATAACAAAAGACACACGTAGACTCGTAACAATATATAGGAGCTTCTTTTATTGCGAATTTCTGCCAATCTTTCTCAATAGTATATTTTAGCTTTACTGCCAGAGGACAAATCGTCATCCTTACTCTTCGTTTTTAAACGCATGGTAACAAAACAGGATCAAAATTACCCCCTTCCCCCACTCCCCTCCCCTCCCTCAGGGGGTCCAAAACGGTCATGTTTTTACTCAGTTCACTTACAATGTATTGTTTATTTCTTTAAAAATAAAAATAAAAACAGAAAAAAAATAAAGCTATGCGAGTGACAATAACACTGTACATACTTTGAAAGCGGCCAGTCTCATGAATTGCTTCGCCTCATCGCTCCATATTGCCGGCACAGTAAGCACCCAACGGATCAGTTTGGGGCTGAGTTCCCTGGAATCGGAGTCAATGACGTCATTTCTTATACATAACGGGGCATCTAAAAATTAGAGCTCAAAACATATACAGTACACGATACAGTGGCGATTGCTATAACTGCACGGGTCCACATGTACACAAGGATCCACGGGTGCAAGATCCGTGTCTACGGATACTGAGCCCTCGTGTACATGTGTACACAGATCCTTATCACGTGTACACGGATCCTTACCCCTCGTGTCACGTGTAGCGGATACTTACCCCTCGTGTCACTTGTACACGGATCATTACCCCCTCGTGTCACGTGTACACGGATCCTTACCCCCTCGTGTCACGTGTACACGGATCCTTACCCCCTCGTGTCACGTGTACACGGATCCTTACCCCCTCGTGTCACGTGTACACGGATCCTTACCCCCTCGTGTCACGTGTACACGGATCCTTACCCCCTCGTGTCACGTGTACACGGATCCTTACCCCCTCGTGTCACGTGTACACGGATCCTTACCCCTCGTGTCACGTGTAGCGGATCCTTACCCCTCGTGTCACTTGTACACGGATCTTTATCCCCTCGTGCCACGTGTACACGGATCCTTACCACTCGTGTCACGTGTAGCGGATCCTTACCCCTCGTGTCACGCGTAGCGGATCCTTACCCCTTGTCACGTGTACACGGATCCTTGTTTGTATGTGTACTTGTGTTAGGATCCGGATCACCATTATACATAAAGCACGCGTGGTAAAAGAAAGAAGTATTTCCAGGGCTTTGTCCATGCTAATGTTCTTATTAACGTATGACGTGATAAATTTTGAGGATTGAAGAGGAGTTGGAGGTCACACTCATACACCTTCACACTCATACACCGTCACACTCACACACACACATTCACACACCCACACACTCACACACCTACACACTCATGCACCCACACATTCATACCACCCACACACTCACACTCATACACCCACACACTCAAACACCCACATATTCATACACTCACACTTTCATACACCCACACACTCATACATCCTCACACTCATGCACCCCATATTCGCACACGCACACACTCACACTCATACTACCACACACTCATGCACAAACACATTCACAAACCTGCCAGTTTCCGTCTTGAGGGTCGTCAGTAGTTGGTCTTTGAAGTACCGCAGCGCATAAGCAAATATATTGAGCGCGGGGAACAAAGTGCCACACACCGACGGTAACGCAGTTCCTTTCTTGATTTTCTGCAACAGAATCACTGGTGTTGCTTCTCCTACTACTACTTCAACTACTACTACTACTTCTTCTACTATTAATACTAATGCTATTATTATTAGTATCATTATTATTATAATTATCTTTATTATTGTTGTTATTGTTGTTATTTAATTATTATTTTAAGTATTTTATTATTATTATTATTATTATTATTATTATTATTATTATTATTACTGTACAGATGCTGGACTTGATCATGTACACGTCACGGAACCATTCGGTGCCACAGAACCATCCGGTGCCACGGAACCATCCGCTTTCATGGAACCATTCGGTGGCACGGAACCATCCCGTGTCCCGGAACCATCCGCTGGCACGGAATCATCCGGTTTCACGGAACCATCCGGTGTCACGAATATGAACTTACCGTGCTTTTACACAGCATCATCTTGAAGTGCCGGAACAGGAGTAGATTCCGCGGAGAATCTCCTTCTTCCGATAAAGCGTCGCTGTATTTTTGTTCCGCGTCAAATCCGAAGTCTATGAATCTTCCCGATCTGTCAGTCAGGACTGAAGTTGCTGTTTTGTACGACTGAAGAAAAAAAACAATGGCGACAGCCTGTGGGGCGGTAGGGAGGGGGGAGGGGGAGGCATTTTTTGGTATCATGTATCTTACCATGCGTGTCTAAAATGAGTGAAAGGGAAAGGGCTTAATTAATTATTTTGAAACTAGACGCGGTCTGTGCGGAGTGCCAACTTCGTCAAAATGCGTTACAGATGGGGCAGGGGTTGAGTAATTTTCAGCATATACTCTTGACTAACTCTTTGCGCCCTTTTTTGCCAACAAAAGGGGGGAGGGGGGTTTCCATCAGATTTGCACTCCGCACATAGGGGTCATTTTAAGTCATAGGTACGCATGGTAACCGATTTGCGAGTGAGTGCCCCCGCCTGACCCCCACCCCACTCCCAGCTTAATATTAAGAGATAAAATATGATAAGACAGATGCAGTTGGGCGCTTTTGATACGACTATCCCTACGACCATCCGAATCAAGATGGCATCTGAATCAAGATGGCGTCCGAATTAAGATGGCATCCGAATTAAGATGGCGTCCGAATCAAGATGGCGTCCGAATCAAGATGGCGTCCGTGCGATTGCCTTGTCGCTCGCTGAAGGACTCTGGAATGACGCTATCTATGAGTGAAGGTTCCGATAACGATGGTGGTCCTTAAAAAAGAGCTTGTATTCTGTAACGCATGGGATTCACTCAACTAAACATCAATCACGCCATCACCAAAACTTACATTTTAATTCACATGCTTCTTTTCCTTTTTCGTTGTTTTTTTTTACGGTGTAGTTTAAGAACATTCAATTTTCAATTTGAATTTATGCGGGATACGTATGCCATATGCAAGGATGAGAAGGATGTTTGCCTGGCACTTCCACTCAACACGAAGAGGGGGGTGGGAGGTGGGCGAGGGTGTGGGGGGGGCTGGGTGGAGGGTACTTGATATCATGGGGATAATTTTCAGGCAAGACGCGGTACGCACGGAGTGCCAATTTTTCATTCAGTACTCTTCGTTTCCTAAAAAAAAAGGGCGTTCGTTTGAAACTGCACTCCGCGTTTGGTTAAAAAGGGGGTATTGTTTCAGAATTAGCATACACGTTTAGGGGTCATCTTAAAAAATAATGAACCCACATGGTAACTGGATCCTAGGTGACATACCCCCTGCCCCCGGAGTCTCAAACGTTGCACCTATCACCCCCTCCCCCCTCCAAAAAAAAAATCAGACGAAAATGTAAAAAAAAAAGGAATTGTATTCTGTGGACTTTATTTGTGCGGATGTCCTTATTTTTTACTGTGAGATGTTTAATCATTATGAGTAATTTAAGGAGCATCCTTAAAGATCAGAACACAGCAGATATACCTCCAAAAATGAAACCGAAACCGGGGTACTTTTGACTACATCCTGGTAGATTACTCGAACACAATGCCATTTCCTTGCCTTGGTTATATGGATAGAGCAGCCAGAGGAATTCCCCGGTGACTAATTGTGCTATTACAAGAGAATATCAGGTGACCAGCTGGGAATCCCTGTTGCGATATTCAAACCAAATGGGCTTGGGCACTCAGACGAGGGGGGGGGAGGGGGGGGAGGGAGGGGGGAGGCACTCACGTACAAAGTCATTGTTCCATTAAAATTACCCCTAAACGCGAAGTGCTAATTTTATGGTGATGCCCCTTTTTTAAACAAATGGTGAGTGAGTTTCCGAAATAACTCCCCCCCCCCCCTTTTGTGGAGGACGCGCAATAAATTTTTGCGTTCATTTGGGGGTTGGGGAGCGATAGGGGGAATGCGATTATAGGAGCGGGGAGCTCTAAACCTGTGAAAATGTTACATATATTCTTTTTTAATAACACCCCCTCCTCCTTACCTGGAATCCAAGTCCATCTCCCCAATTCTTGTTGATTCGTATGTCCTCTTGTGAATCTTTAAAGGAAAGTGCATAGGCACTATACGTGGTTCCGAAATCAATGGCCGCCACGAGCACATAATCGCCACCCCAAGATGCCATAGTTGGAGTACATAAACAAAAGTGGTGATTTATCCAAAGCAAAAATGTTCACTATTAAATATTCACTATATCTTCATACATATACAATTTATTCCAAATAAATATTTTCGAAAGAAAAGTTGATTGTAAATATGTTTGCATATATAAATGTGATACTGTTAAAGCTTTTTTTTTTAGTGAAATGCTCTCACTTGAGCACAGTCACCCAAATAACACTTTTCCTTTGGCAAGCAACAGCTTTTATTTTGCAGTTTTATCTAATCTCGAATTCGCCTTGCACATACAGAAAGATAACAACAAGAAAAAGACAAGCACAAAAGGCCATGGTATTGCCTTGGTTATATGCAGAAAACATGCAGACGACAGACCAAATCACGTGAACACTTGGAATTTTTTTAAGCAACAATTATTGTACTTTTGCAATTTTATTCATTTTCACATTCGCCTTACATAAACACGGGGAGTAATTCCCGCTTGGTATTGAAAATACCAAAGGGGGATGGATTGCCTCGAATTCTTCACCTTTCTTTCCTCTCTCTCTCTCTCTCTCTCTCTCTCTCTCTCTCTCTCTCTCTCTCTCTCTCTCTCTCTCTCTCTCTCTCTCTCTCTCTCTCTCTCTCTCTCCCCCTCTCTCTCTCTCTCTCTTTTTTGTTCACCTGCCGAATCGGTTTCCGGACAGCTCCTCCAAGACCGCTAAAGCTAGACCAATCAAACTTGGCACATGTAGGGAGCGTCATTTGAAGTGGTGCACCTGATAAAAATGTTTGTCCTTGACCTTACCGGTATAGTTGGTAGTATTTAGGAGGATGTTCTACATTCAGACATGTGAAAATTGTTAACAAATAGCAATATTATCTACCTTCCGCTTAAGTTATCATTCCAAGTGGGGTCTAATTCGCTGTGCGAATTTCGGTCTAGTTTCCACATATTACTCATTCGCTATCTGGTTGTTGCTATTTTAAAGTCGTGTTTAGTTTCATTATATACACCAAAAATACGTTTAAATGTGAAGAAAGACATCAAATATTTAAGAAGAAAGAGGTATTTTGGGGTGTATGCATGGGAGCCTTGGGTCGGATTAGGTCGGTAGGGTGGCGAAAGAGGGATGTGTGTGTGGGGGGGGGGGATTGGAAATATTTATGTGATAGTAAATTTGGCGTTTTTTTATAAAAAAAATTAAAATCGAAACTTAAAACATCATATATTACCTCAGGCTGATATTTGCCTAGATAATGTGTAACAGTTTTGTATCGTTACTATATTTACAAAGGCCTTTGACTCGAATACAGCTACTTTGACCTCAACCTTAACCCTGATTGTATGAACATTTTCAAATGCATTCTCTCACTTGTACTGAAGAAAATAATTACACACATTATCCTCAGCTTCTAAAAAATACTTTAAAAAATATTGTAATATCAAATTAGTTTTTGTAATAAATGTTTCTGTTGCCACTTTTTGCTATTTCACATGATTGCATAATTGTTAAATGCCACGTCAAGCACACACCAATGATAATATATTATACCGTACCGAATTATATGTCAGTTCCATATCCTCGATATTAAGAGATGCTCTCAGGTTAATCACAATAATAGTAATAATAATAATAAATCAATCAATATTTTCTATTATTGCTATTATTATTATCTAATAGCTACATATTTTAATTACCCTGTTCATAATTGATTGACATTAGGTATAACGCTGATGTGACAAAGTGGGCTCATGCAAATAAGTGGACCGATCACAAGCCAACCAGTCAAAAGTCGACTGATTACAAGCCGACCAATCACAAGTCGACCAATCACAAGTCGACCATCACTAGTCGGCCAATCAAAAGTCGATGATTACAAGCCGACCAATCAAAGTCGACAGATTACAGGCCGACCAATCACAAGTCGACCAATCACAATTCGACCATCACAAGTCGACCAATCACAAGTGGACCATCACAAGTCGACCAATCACAAGTCGACTGATTACAAGCCGGCCAATCACAAGTCGACAGATTACAAGCCGACCAATCACAAGTCGACAGATTACAAGCCGACCAATCACAAGTCGACAGATTGTAAGTCGACCGATCACAAGCCGGCCATTCAAAAGTCAACCAATCATAAGCCGACCAATTACAAGTCACTGATTCTCGATAACAGATCCCCAACTGCTTATACGTTTCTCACATGTTTCCGTTCGATCAGACTCTGTCGATGGTTGCCATGAATAACGACAAACAATCGCCCCTCGCTATCGGTTGCGAATACACGCTTCGCCATATATCTATAATAAGGCTTCAGCAACCAGCGTCCGAACCTGCCCTGGACAGTGACAGCCACGGCGAGCGAGCTGAGCCACTGTATTGCCAGGTCATGCTCGCCGATGCGTGCTGCCGACGCGCTCATGATAGCGATCAGGAAGTTGATGAGAACGATGGCGACTAGTAGCACATAAGCGATGTGCATTATCTCTATGACGACGATCAGTCTCAGGTTGTATTGAGTTAGATCAATCATATTTAACATCATCCGGAAGAGGGAGTAGAGGGTGGCCCACATATCCCGGAAGTCCTCTATACACCCCTCTTGGCTATTATACGTTATAAATATCTGAAACGTGTGAGCAAATGGCAAGATTATTAATACCCAAATGACCATGAAGTTAGCCATATCGAGCAGCATGCCCTGGATAGCAACGATCGACTTGCCTAGATAAGGCAGCATCTGTAGGAAGTACATCAGAGACCAGCAGGCGCATAGCGGCACTATAGTACGGAACAGGCTGATGATTAGGTAGTCAGACTCAGTCACGTCTGCCACGCTGTCGTACCGGATGAATACTGCGTTAGCTACCAGTATGGAGATACTCACCAGGAAAGTACACATTCTATAGAAGAAGAAGTTCACCATAGTTTCTTTCCAGCCTTTCAGGGTGCGCATCATAACGTAACTTTTGTTGATGACGATGTATATAATCTCGACAACGTCAAACAGTATTGAGATACTCGTGAAAATAAACAAGAAACTCACAATGGAATAGTACTGGCCCCGTGTCAAGGGTACTGTGTCGCCATGGCAAAATGTGATGTTACCAGGGTTACCTTCCTCCATTTCCTGTAGCCATAAATCGGCTCGATCTACGGAAAAGTAGGTAAATAAAACAACAGACCTGAGGAGAAACCACACAATGATTGGAATTAGATTAATCCTGAATTTGGCTCTGATCCAAGATCCAAAAAGTGGACATTTGAGTAGCGAGGGCACTGTTTCGTTGGCTTTAGCGTAGCTGAGAAACGTGAGTAGAAGCATGGGCGAGCGGAAGTGACGTTCGTACTCGTATTCTGTGACGTCATACCAATCGTATGACGTCATCCCGTGGTCGATCGTCTTCACGATGAGGTAATTCTCCGTTGTGAAAATGATGTGCCGCATTAGAAGGAGTGTCTCCTGCTGTACGGCGTACTCCAGGGGCCGGAATTTCTGCTTGTTCTCTCTCTTCATAAGCTGCAGGACGAGCGAGGGGTGAAGGTCGTTCGTGAATGCGCCCAGGGTGGCACACATGTCCTGCTCGGCTTCTGGCGGCGCGTAGAACGCGCTCGTGACGCACGCGTGCACGACGTTGTTGCCCTCGCTGTCAGCCTGCAGTACATTGGCGCCATGTTTGATGAGCATGCGTGCGACATCTAGCGAGTGATTGGTGACAGCGATGTGGAGAGGCAACGTAATGGCTACGTCACGATGCGATGCCTCCTTCCTCAGATACGGACACTCCATATTCTTCAGGTCAAACTCAGAATTCACAACTCGCTTTCTCTCAGCTGGTTTCAAATCAGCCATAAACGACTCTACAAAAGCTGAATTGTTTATCAAAAGTGCCTTAAAATAATCAGCATAGTCCGAATATTTCAGAAGCGACACTGCCTCCTCTGTGACGTCTTCCGGCTGTATTTTTACTTTAGTCATATTTACTTTTTTATTTATTTGTTTGTTTATTTATTTATTTTCATATTTCAGAACTACCAGTTAGCTTAACGAGGCCCAGTAGCTCTCCCTTTCTCTTTTATTCCAAATAATATTACTCTAAGTAAGTATACTTTTAAATAATTTTAATTTAAAGGTATATATCATGGGCTCCTTAACTGGACAACTGTGCCACAGTCCAGAGAGTATATTGGCTGGAAAGGAGAATATATAAGGATTCGCCAGGGGAGGGATAATCCACTGCTTTAAATAGAGCTATTAAGTATAACGTTAAATCCACCCCGTGGCTCTATGACACAAGTGCACATTTTGAGAGAAACGTGATTACTTCTGGTAAAGGAAATAGACATGCTTGATTTACGCGGGGGAAAACAAATCGAGTCGCCGTGCAACTGAGACAACTTTTTATCACTCTGTTTTGTACTGCGAATCTTCTTCACTTCAAATTAACCATTGAATTTTTACGAATTTTGTTTGTATGTCCAATGATCCTGTTTTTATGTGATACACACAGAGGAGTTCGGAAATGGGACCACCTCACACATGGACCTCATGGACCACATGGGACAACCTCACACATGGACCACATGGACTATATGGGACCACCTCACACATGGACTACATGGGACCACCTCACATATAGACTACTTGGGACCACCTCCCACATGGACTGCATGGGACCACCTCATACATGAACTACATAGGGCCACATAGGACCACCTCACATATGGACCCCGTGGAACTACATTGGACAACCTCACACGTGGACCACATGGGATTACCTCACACATGGCCCACATCGGACCACCTCACACATGGACTACATAGAGCCACATGGGACCAGCTCACAGATAAACCACATGGGACCACCTCACAGATAAACCACATGGGACCGCCTCACACATGGACCACATTGAACCACCTCACACATGGACCACATGGGACCACCTCACACATGGACTACATAGAGCCACATGGACCACCTCACACATGAACCACATGGGACCACCTCACACATGGACTACATAGGGCCACATGGGACCACCTCACACATGGACCACATAGGACCACCTCACACATGGATCCCGTGGGACCACATTGGACCACCTCACACATGGACCACATGGGACAACTTTTCAATGGTCGCTTTCTAATTTTTTCATGTGAAGAACCCTCATACAGGAACAACCCAGTAATCGGATCACTTTGCAATATTGAACTCTCTTTTTTCAAAACCGTTTTTCTTTTTATATAACTTTAAATGTCGCTTGCAGTTTCTGACGCAATAGTATCAAAACTACGTTGTGATGACTGACCACTGCATACAGAATATTTGTTTAATTTTTTTACTGTACACAAAAGAAGCAATTCTTGAGCTCAGAAAATGTATTGTTTATGTTATTGATATCAATAATTCAGTTTCTCATCTCCAAAATTATATTAATGTGTGCTTCCCTTAGAATTGTTCAACTTTGTAAAATCGATGTTTTGATCATAAAAAAAAAACTATTTTGCCATCTAAAATTCAATTATTGATAGCAAAATATAAATTAATGAGATCTACATTGAGTTATTGATATCTTTAACCGTATTTAAAAATTAACAGTAAATGTTAAAATGGTATTCCATGCAATAAACCAACTGTTCATAGAAACAATTTGCGGCCAGCTGTTTTCGGTCAAGGGCGAAAAGACCAGGATCCCCCCGGCACCCACGGATTTATGGGTTTCGGTCCCAGTAATTGCGGGAGAAGGAGGAAGGGGCGAAACCATAAATCTGCATCAAAATGCTTAACATTATCTTTTATTGCATAATAATTAAGATGAGTTTTTTTTCATGTGAAGTTAAGTTTTGCCTTATTGCATTAGAAAATAGACGATTTAAAAGTTAAGGGGGAGATATTTGTAGAAAACGCAGAGCTCGAACTTTTATTACGTTGTGTAACGACAGAACCGCC
Source organism: Protula sp. h YS-2021 (assembly GCA_949752745.1). Classification (NCBI taxonomy): domain Eukaryota; kingdom Metazoa; phylum Annelida; class Polychaeta; order Sabellida; family Serpulidae; genus Protula; species Protula sp. h YS-2021. Next base: position 7,156,623 of record OX457030.1, on the reverse strand, counting down.
ACTGTACTACTGGGAAGGCTGTTGCCTGAGCAGTGACGCGGAAGGTTGATGAGAATGCTGGCGGGTGTGTTCGTTTGTTCACATGATCATGTTACTTGGTGAGGTTACGAAAACACACTGCAGCATTTCAACGAAGAGTGTCCCAAGAACATTTCACCTCTCTCTCTCTCTCTCTCTCTCTCTCTCTCTCTCTCTCTCTCTCTCTCTCTCTCTCTCTCTCTCTCTCTCAGGTGTTTCCATCTTTATATCGAGTAGAGACAGGCAGGGGAGACAGAGTGAGATAGAGACCAAGATGGAGTGAGGTAGTGAGAAAGAGATAAAGACAGAGAGAGTGAGTGAGATAGCTCGACATACAGAGTGAGACAGACAGACTGAGAGAGACAAAGAGTGAGATAGAGAGGGAAGGAGTGACAGAGTGAACGAGTGAGAGAGGGGGACAGTGAGAATGAAAACAATTGAAAACTATATATATATATATATATATATATATATATATATATATATATATATATATATATATATATATATAATATATATATATATATATATACTACAGGTGACGTCACTAAGGTGAAAAGCTAGACAACACTCCAGAACAGTCCAGACTCTGATCACTTGCTATATCTATTTGTTGACAAAATGACCCTGGTGACTTTTGCTTCTGTTACGGTGTTTTGCTCTTGGCAGAATAATGGCAGGATGACACAGCAAAAACCAGTGCTTTTCTTCTGCAGGAAAAACATTTGGTCTTAGTGTGTTTGTCAACCTGCTGTGTAATAAACTCCCTGGGAACAAACGAGTCCACTCACAGACATATGGACTTGTTCGATTCTTTCAGGAAGATACATGCCCGTGGGGTGGGGGGGGGATGGAGGGGGTAGGGGGTGACAGTCAACAGTCGTGCGTTAATAGTTATACTGAATTACCGAAGTACTTCCCATGAACCATAACACAGGATACATAAAAATCCACGACCCTGACAGGGATACATGCCCGAGGGGTGAGAGGGGGGGAAACGGGGGGG